>OZ007576.1:31570169-32045169 GCA_963931925.1 Onchidella celtica | reverse complement strand
ATTTACAGCATGTGAAAGTTCATAATGACCCGGTGGCCACAAATTACACCTTCTTTGAAGTGGTCAGTGCTCCTGACACGGCGCCGAAATTCCTGAAAGACGCTCGGAACAGATGTCTTGTACCTGGCACGTACGCCACTCATCTGACCAGATGGTTGCAGTATTTCCCGAAGGAGCAGGTTAGCTTGACATACAAAATATGAACCCAATCATAAAAGAATGGTCTAAATCCACATTTGTTGGAACTGAGATAATCCGATGGGGCACGCACAGACCCTTCCAATTGTCCAATGGGATAAAGGGCTAATTCCCCCGTGGCAAAACAGGCTTATTAAATCATGTCTTTTCTTTTAACTTACTATGTCAATTCAAAGGGGGAAAATGGAACTCAGTTTTCTGGATAGCAGTTCAAGTGGAATTAATCTACTCTTTTATTCCTGGGTATAAATGCACTCCATCGTTGTCATATTGCACGAATCACAAATTACTTGCCAGCCAGACTCTTCATGGAAACCCGACTGGAGGATTGACGTCAAGTTCGCAAATAGACATGACATCGTTCCCACGTAGATCCTCTGGCTATGATATCTCGCCGATATTGGTATGATGTTGGGTTAGAATGCACGCTAGCACTGGGTTGACCCCTCACCTCAGCGCCAATATTTCCTCACTACACAGACTTTTCCAACACAATAAAAGCTTGTGACAGTCTTCTCGATGTGGATCCGAAGTTGGCTACGAAGAATCAGAGATGTGCTATTGCCATCTGGATCTAACGTACAGAATGCAAGCAGTTTGTTCGAATACACGTCGATAACATCAAAGTAATGATAGTGTCATTATTTGATTTTGGCGCTTCACAAGTGAAAAACAATAGGTACAAGCTATTTGAGCCAGGTAGCCAAAATACTCACAGTAGGTTATCAATGTGTGGCTATTGTTACGAGATGAAAGGGTGAGAGAATTAAGCTGTGTTTTCATGTGTGGGGCAACGTAAACGGCAAAAATCCACCAGGTAGTAAAAAAAAACAAAGAGTGATTCCAAGTGTACGCAATGGCTTTTCGGTACACACGAAAACATTCTTACTATCTCACTACTGTAAGGGTTTTTGACGTTTCCGTTCCCGTACACACGAAAACCCAACTTTAGACGTAAATAAAAGCAAACGGGAACAATAAAAAATGAATCATCCGAAGGCTCGTTGAAAATATCGCTAACAGAAACAAATGAAGTTTATTTTTGAAAACAATGAATCAAACCAAAATCAACCGAAGCAAAATTGTTTACATGACTAATAATGTAATAGTGACAAAAAAGGTATAGAATCTAACTGGATTTACATACAATTACAATAATAAAGCAAGATAATACCCTAACTCTTTGAAATGGATAGACCAGCGAAGAGGTTCACAGTCAAATGGTCGCTTGTACACGGAACAAATGTCCCCAGTTATCACATTAAAAAATATGAACATATAACAACAACCACAGAGCTTCCGGGCTCATTCCCAAGAAAAACCATTATGTGATCACGTTTATTTGTTTCAGATATTCCTCATTGACGGAGACCAGCTGACCTCTGATCCTGTGACCGTCTTACACAATATACAGAAGTTTGTCCAGGTCCAGCCTTTCAAAGATTTCTCAAATTTACTCAGGTGAGAATATTGACCGTATAAAAATATTTCATTGTGCATCCCTATATGGAATTCTCGTTACTCCACTGAACCCCATGCAAATAAATAAATAAAACTCTCTCCATAAACATTATAAAACAACAACAACAAACAACAACAACAACAACAACAAAGCTATAATCTTTTGTCAAGCCTGTGGGACCAGGGCTGGATTAACCAGTAAGCAATAAAAGCACGTGCTTTGGGCACCAAGGGAAGGGGGACACCATATGGCGCAAAATTACAAATGGTGCAGCTGAACCAGGATCCACGGAAAGGGACTCCCACAGTAAATGAAAAATAAAAGTATTTGCTGGCATTTAAGACTTGCTTTCTTATGTTTAATGTTCTGTTTTCGTTTATATTTTGAATTACATACAGTATATGGGGCACCAAGGTTTTTTAAGTGCTTAGGGCCTCTAAAGGTCTTTATCCAGCCCTATGAAGGACAAATCCCTGGCTGAGTAATAAGCCATTCCTGCAGTAAAGTATCTTTTGATGCGGTGTATTGCTCGTTGATAATTGCAGGTCCCGAATCAGGCCATAATTCACCTGTTTACATAGGCATGACCGTTAACTCTCAATTTTCCGGAAGCTTACCCGAACTTCGTTGGGAGTTTAAAAATCCAGACTACTTAGAGGAAGTTCAGTTTTTCATTGTATTTTGGTTCACACAGTGGTATTTTCCACACAGCGGCAGAACAAATTAGTATTTAGGGATTTCCTTACACCACAGGTTTGACGAGGAGAAAGGATTCTTCTGCCTGACGGAGACTGGATGTTTCGGGGCCTCGAAGGGGCGAGTCTATCCACCCATGGACCCTGAGTCCGCAACGTTCCTGAATACCTTCTTCAGAGAACACAATACTCGCTTGAAGACTTTGCTAGACGACATGAACCAACCCTACCCGAAATGGTTGGCTAACACACCATAATGAAGACTACTTTAGGGCTTATTTCAATTTTAATTGCAGTTATTACAGTGATTTCTGTTTGGAGTGTCAGTGCTGTTGGTGATTTGTAGTATATGAATAATAAGAAAATGTTTGTAACAAAATAGAGAAGCGTGATGGATTGTTAAATTACTATATTATCTCACCAGCATTCGGGGATACTGAACAACATTCAGTGCCCATTTCTTTCTTGATCCTTGGCATTTTCAGGTGATCTTTAGGTTGGCTTTCTTTAATATTGTGTATATTAATGTGCATCTACACTTACGTTTCTGAGAACTTTTAATGTCTAATTTTTATTTTTTTTTGTTCTTAAGAATAAGAGAGATAGAAGGGCAGAAAGATATTCAGTAAGTTGACGGTCTTTTCCATTTCGAAATTTAGACATCCAAATGACTCATGTGTCGCATACCAATGCCTTTGATGTCTTTCTAGTTTTTACCCGGAGTCTTCACTATGGTTGTTTGTACATGTATATCATCATCAGAATCATCATCATCATATTATTATCACTTTCCTATAACTGAGTTAGAGGGTGAAACTGTAAGCAGCTAAAACTTCGCGACTAGGCCATCAAAATTACTGCATCATGACGAAGAGTCACGTGGACACATTCATTTTGAGCAAAAATCAGTCTTTACTATTATTTATTTTAAAAACTTTTTGGCCCCAAAAATAGAGACGCCTTTTCGTCCAGTAAAGTCAAAAAGCATGATCGGAAATTTCATCCTTGACATTTATTTACACATTGGTGGTGGAAAATCAACGCAATCACATCTTTGTATTTCTATGTGAAATTGTGGTGTAACAGTAAGTTCTATTAGTCATTGCATCGAATCCAAATGCCGTTTTAATTTAGCCTAGATCTAAATATACGCATGAACTTCAGTAAGAGGTTAACCCTTTGATATCTGTGAAATTAGGACGTATGTCTTATATTTCCCCCTCGTCTTACTCTGTCAAACAAACTTGCAATTATCATGATCGCCAACTGCATGGTCCTTGTATTGGAATGTGTCCAATTGGTCATTATCAAACAATATTGTCATTGTATCTCATATAATATTATCAGTTCACTCACGAGGCGAATAAATAAAATGACACAGAAAAATGATACCACAATGTAAAGGAAATTATGTTTAACAATGTCACCTTCTTCGTGGACGTGATTTTTTTTTTTTACACTTTTATTGTTCCTTTCTTTTGAGCCAGAAAACCTCACGCTGTCCTTGTAGTTCTCTTCGCTGACTCCTGTTATTGCGCACCGTACTCACCCCACTATGTGTAGATTTCAGAGCTCCTCCAAAAGGAAAGGAGAATCTCTCCCTTTTTCGTTCTGTTGCATTCTTTGTCTTAAAACAACTTCACTGTTTCAATAGTCACCGGTATTTAAAGCTTCCTAGCTCCAACGCAGGTGTATTCTCGTAAATGTACTTTACTTGTAGCATCAGACAGTGCTCAAATTGCTGTACGTTCGTCACGTCAAATAGTTTGCCCTGGCCTTATTAAAAATTTATCTATTATCTTACCATTATTCACGGTTATTTGAAAAACGTCTCCCGTTCACCGTGCTCATAAAAAGGTTTGCCGTTAGTTCAGAAGACTGAATGTTATCCAGCCGTTTAAAGTCTACTCCCACACTTGGCCACGTTTTGTAACCTTTTAGTTTTCTCTTGGGGTGTGAAGAAGGTGTCTTTTCCTTCTTCCCAGCCATGATCTTTCTGTTCAGTTGGTTTATTAGTCCGTTGTCTTTGGTTCATGACACGTCATCTCGTCCTTACACCGTCTCCATCTTTGAGTCACGGTGGGTATTGTGTAAAGGAGAGGATTCATGGCTGAATTCACTGGCAGAACAAGAACGGCCGACCAGGCGTAGGCGTCCATCCCAATCTCTGTACCGTCTAAAGCCAGCATACCCATGACTCCTACAGGAAACCAGCACAGGAAGTCGGTGATGGCAATCAGTGACAAATGCTTTGCTACTGCTAGATCCTGGGACCGCCTACTGCTGACATTAGTCAAACTTTTCTCACTGATTCTCATTTCCGACATGGTCCTGTATATAGCCAACTGGCCAATGGCGATCAGGATGAATAGGAAAAAGTTGAGAAATATGAAAATTGCTGTGGAAAACTGCCAGCCTGCTTGTCTGCGATTGGTGAGAGGGAGACCCAGACACATTCCGTTAGAGTTGTAAACAGTCCAGTGTTGCAAAGGTGGAAGAAGAGGGACCAACGCGAGGAGAACCCCAAGTGACCAGTTCATTACGCAGCATATAGTGATGACTCGTCCAGCGATCTTCATTTGTCCGAAGGGGTATCGGATGACCAGGAATCTGTCAAGAGTAATTAGAGCTATGAAAAGTGTGGACGTTTCACTGGACAGCGTGGATAAAAATCCTGCAATCTTGCAGGCCACACTGTTCTTCCATTTCATCTCATCCCATACGTAAGTACCTCGATAAGTAGCATCAGCGATAGCGATGATGATCAGATAGATACCCATGAAAAGATCAGAGAAACTGAGGTGGATCACAAAGTGGCCATACGCCATTCTGAGGATTTTTCTATCGATGAATAGCCTGTAGATAATGACGATGATGTTTCCTGTTATCGCCAAAAAACCGTTGATCCAGAGGAGTAGGCGTAAAATGACCACGCTGATAAGATCAGAGCACGAGGAAAACGGATCTCTGGGGGAATCACAAGCGTCCACAGATGTGATCTCGTTATGAAGCTGGGGACAACAAAGCTTGAAGGTGCTTGTGTACAGTTTATTTCGAATGATTACGTTTTTAAACATGTTTTCGTACACATTTTTAACCTGTATTCCTCTTAGGTCTAGTTCAAGAAGAGCGAATCTCGGAGGAAACATATCACGTCTAATGTCAACCAACGGTGTGTTTCGTAGGTTCAGCTGCTCCAACTTTCTCAGAGGGAGGAACAGCGCTGGCGGAATGTCCGTAATGCTTGTATAAGATAAATCCAGAAGTTCCACTGCCGATATGTTCGAATACGTATTGAATGCGTCTGGATGTAGTGTAGTCAGCAATGAGTTATGACTTAACGACAGAGACCGTAGTCCTACCATATATCGAAATATATTTGTGACAGGAACGGTTTGAATAAGATTATAACTTAAATCAATCCATTGTAAAGCGCGTAACTCATTTTGCGTCGCTGGCGCAGCGTTCAGAAAGGTAATGCTACAACCAGATAGACTTGCCCGTATCAGATTATAGAAACGACCTCTTGGAAACAACGGAAAAACGGCGGAGACGTTAATGCCTGAGACGTCCAAGTAACGAGTTCGTGGGTCGACAAAGGTGAAGTCAGTGAGAGGGATAGTTTTGTCATAGCCACCAACAGTGACACAGCCACCCAAACACAGGAAACCGTCTCGACAGGTCACGTGACAATTCAGCTCATCGTCGCCTTCAGGACAATGTTGCTGTCGGTCGCAGACCAGGTCTGGATGCAGACATGTGCCTGTGGTGGCACAGATGAAATATCCTGGACAGTCCAATGAGACATCCAATTCGTCCTCACCATGTCGGCAGTCATACACGGAGTTCTGAACATAATGTGAAGGAATGCAGTAAGACATAGGACATTTGAAATATCCATCGGGACAGATGAAGTCTTCGCAGTCGTTTAAGTGTTTCATATCTCTACAACCTAATGTCTCGTCATAGCGATCTTTAATGTAGACACATTTGGGCGCCCAGTTGCTGAAGTTTGCTGGGGGTAAATCCGAATCCTGATAACAAAGTGTGGACTCCAGCGCACCAAGTCTCTCGTCTATGTCCCCTTCCGGACCTGAGCAGTCAACATGACCATTGTAGAGCATAGATCTGGATACACACTCGGTGCGATTGCACGTAAACAGACACTGATTGGCATCATAGATCCCCGCTGTTTCAAGCTCACCTTCGATGCTTCCTTGGTTCACGCAGGAACTGCAGTCTACTTCACCATCGGCAAACCAGTGTACAGGTAAACATCGCCCATCAGAGCATCTCTTGTGCTGACACGTCATACATTCTTCCTCGTCTGACCCGTCCAGGCAGTCTGGATGTAGGTCACACCTTTGCTCTTCAGTGATACATTGTCCCGAGTGACATCTGAATTCAGTACGGGTGTCACATTCGCGATACTGACAAACTGTCTCATCCAAAGTGTTTTGACACTGTGTGCGATGATCACAAACAGATGAAAAGGGAATACGAGTTTGTGAAATATCTCCACATTCATATAAATGTAGTGGTGGCAAGGGCACTGGCTGATCTATGTGGTGACTGACAAATACAGTATAACGATCAACTGGATTGGCTTTGGTGATCCGCAGGGCTGACACAGCGACAAGTGAGGAATTCTCTCCAAAATAAGCTAATTCTCCTCTTTCCACTGCACTTTTAACGCTTAGTTCCTTTGGTGGCTCCAATTTCACCCTTTGAACATTAGCTCTTTGTGTATACAGTTTAGTTTCAGACTCGCACAAAAAGACGTGATTATTCAGGAATCCGCATCCAACGCTGGCCCAAAAATCCCTGTAACTCTGTGTGTTGGTATTGTCACCTAGCGTCATGTTGACAGAAACTGGAGCTGCTTCCATGTTAATGATAGAAAAATTCCACACGACACAAAGGTGAATTGTCCCACTATTTGGCTGCCCCTCCCCCCAGTGCGTGTGAACCAGTGGCATATTATTCTGCCATATAAATCTCCTCCCAAGTGACGAGCTGCGTCTCATTAGACCAATGTAAACGTTTATGTAATCGCTAGTGTCATTAGCTTCTCTTTGATATGATTTTATCATTCTAGACATGACTCTATGCAGATAGGTGAGCTCCGCTCTGGTTTCGATAGCCACAAGAGACGAGGACAAAGCCCTGCATGTCTCACTCGCGTCCAGCCAGCTCAGTTCCTCACTTTGGGTAATAAGTTTATAACACGAGGCTCTTGTGATACCAATATGTGGTTCTGGCCTCAAGTAACGAAACCACCCGGGAAAGCATTTCTTGCAAAGTTGAACGGGTATCATCTGTTTCTCCACTAGGCTCTCCGTACTTTTCACCAGCACATAGTTATTCCTAGGGAAAGCCGTTCGCATGTTCATGGCAGCTTCACGCCCTATCAAGATAAACATAATTTTGATCTCAGTCGTGTTGAAAATACCCATCGTTTCTGAGTCTACTTTCGTAATCTGAAAAGGCTTTCCGCCATCGACAACCATAACAATCACTTGCACTGCGTCTCCACGGGCGCCAAACCAAGGTTTCTTAATCACGCGAGTCATAATGGATATCATAATGCTCAGAGGGAAAGATTTCACACTAGTGTCTATGCTGTCATTCTCGATTGCCAATTTTAAAGATGTTATATTATCGTAGTCATCGAAAAGAATTCTAATATCGGCGTGAGGTTCATCTGTCGTTGTATTAATGGTAGAAGCGATCACTGAAACTCGAAGACGCGTTGTATTCACCTCGGCTGGACCCGTGAAAATATCAACCATTTGAGAGAAAAAATGCATCTGCCGTTTGTAGTGTTCGCCATCGGACAGCCCATGGATAGTGGTGGCAGCATCTGCTATCATGATAAGGTCGATGTTCATGCCCTGGCAGTCTTCAATTGGCCAGTCATCCACTTTGCGGGTGATAGTCAGACCTGAAACATTGGCGAATGGTTTCGTAAGTTGTTTTTTAATTACACTGAAACTTGAGAGAGGGTGAGCACCAAGATTCAGAGAATAGGTCAGGAGGTTGGAAGTGTATGTGCCCAGAACAGATCCATCATAATTACTTGTATTTACTTTTGTTAAACCCGGAAACATGTATACAACTTTATCTTTGTTGTCCCAGTTTTTTGTATTGTCCCAAATCGAGCGAGTGAAGAGGGTATTAGGAGAGAAAGGGCGGCCTATGCTGAGTTGGGCGTAAGGCACGAATGCTCAAGTCAGTTAGGTCCATTCAAATCTAAGGGGAGGAATTTTATTTTAGCCAAGTGTGAAGTTGCGAATGAATTTCAGTCAGAGGGAGAAGTCCAAACTGGTAAAGAATGTGTTCTACAGACTGTGGGGAGTAAAGGCGTTTTATGCTCCACTGACACAAAGAGTTCATTTTTTATTGTTTTTAAATTTTAACTTAATCGCAGTTGATGGAGAAATTTAGTTCAACTATTACAATAAAAAAAAAATAGTGTAAAAGTATAATGGTGAAAAGATTATAAGATGAGAATTCAAATGAGAGAGGACTTGAGGAATATGGAATGACAAGTGAAGGAATGTGGCCAGGAGCTGTCAGAACCACTGCTATAGACTGAGAGCGTACGGTTGATCTTACCGACTAAACTAGTGACCGATTAAATAGATGGCTAAAAGGGTGGAAACGAGGAAATCAATAGTGTTAGGATAGTATGACGTGAAAATAGCTGATATAAATATGACAACAATAAAACAAAAACAAAAAAATTGTATGTTTGCAAAGCTCTGCATGTTGGCTACATTTCAACTTTGTTCCAAGCCTTGCTCCGATCCTAAAGCCCCCCCCCCCCCTTTATCTTTTTGTCTCTCTCTCTCTCTCTCCCTTTGTTTCTTTCTTGTTCACCCACTGTCTCACAGCAACACAGACATATATGAGCTCTCTTTGTTTCTATTTCTCTTCTTCTTTCTTTCTTTCTCTTTCACCCTCTCTCACAAACACAAACGAGCTATCTCTCTCTCTTTCTCTCTCTCTCTCTCTTTGACTCTCTGTCTCACTCTCTCTTCTTTTCTTACCTTCTTTCTTTCTTTCTCTTTCTCGCACTCTCTGACACATGCATAAGAGCCCTCTCTCTCTCTCTCTCTTTCTCTCTCTCTCGCTCACATCCTTTCTTTCTCTCTCTCTCTGTCTCACACATACACATACTCTCTCTTTGTCTTGTCTGTCTGCCTGGCTCAGCTCTCTCTTTCTCTCTCCCCCCCCCCCTTTCCCTTGTCTTTGATAATTTCTCTTCCCAGGGGACATAGCAGCGAACATCACGGATACATTCTCACAAGAACAGTTGATTAGCTTAAACAGGGATTGAACTTACCGTGAACAATGATGTTACACAATACAAGTACAGTCACCAGATGGTGCAGTGTATTTGGTGCCATTCCGTGCTGACTTAGACTGATCCAGCGGGTCACCATGGAGTCTGGTCAACAAAATATAAAACCAAACGAGAAATTTAGATAACATCACCATTTTCAAGCAATTTATTGAAAATGGAGCTTTTGGAACAGTAATAATCTCACCATAAAGGAGCTAGAGGGTAAACATATGTAAGCACCTAAAACTTTGTGACCATGTGACCTAACATAATGAAACTTTGCATAATTCCTCAAGTTTTGACGATAATGACTGTGGACACATCCATTTTCAACAAAATTCAGTTTTTTATATATTTTTTATTTACGATTGTTTTGAGCCGCGAAAAAAGAGTAGAATCGGAAAGTGTGATTGGAAATTTTGTTCTTCGCCTCTTTTCACACATTGCTGGTGGTAAAATCAACATTATCAAACCGGTGTATTTCTACGCGAAGTTGTGGTGTAACAATATGTTCTATTAGTCTTTGCATCGAATCTAAATGCCTTTTCTTAATGTGACCTAGATTTAGATAATTATATAGTTGGGTTTGGTACAAACAACTTGCACAATCTGTATTGCCCGGATCGTCTAATAAGAATAATAATGACATTTACACAGCGCTTCATCTAGTCAAATGCAAGTTCTAAGCACTTTACAGTCATCCTTAACTCACATTCCATTCACCAACACAAAGAGCCTGTAAACGCGAGGCAACAGCCAGGCGCTTAATATTTTGTGCACAATCAAGGGTGGAAACCGTTCCGAACTTCTTCCAGACTTTCAGCAGGAGCCTCATTCATTAATGAATTTTTCATACATGTCATTATATGTACTCGTAATTACTTGACTTTGCAGCATCAGCAATATCGCAGTTTTAAACTAGCTGGTGTGAGCGCCTGTCTTACATTGCTGAGTATATCATTTTCTGATCTATCATAATTATTTTCACGAAGTTAAACCTCAAGTAAAAACTAAGGTCTCATTGTAAATGCAAACTAACGAATTCCAAAATGTTAAGTGTCCTGTCTGTCTGTCTGACTGTCTGACTGGTAAAAAAATCTCAAAAGTGATTTGTTGATACTGATGACTGGAATGTAATCGACTGGCATTCCATTAACAGAAGGTCTACGTATATCTTGCATACCGCAGTTTGCTGGAACTTTCTAGTTCAGGTGATGTAGAAAGCATCTTAATTACAATCAAACTGCATTACGTCATGTTTTACTGTTAATCGTTACTTTGTGAAAGCATAGGAAATAGCGATGTACAAAAAAAAAAAAAACAACGGTAGAACTGGGCCAATGCTATAGAATTTCTGTTTTCTGCATCTGACGAGACTTCCATATATCTTAGGAAGAAATAGAATCAGATTTCATAAATAAAACCAACCAATGAATGATACCTACATAAACTTTGTAATTTTTTTTCTTTTTGCCGTTATCCCAAAAATGTGAGGATTTGAAAAAAAATAACTTGCCTGTACAATTTTTTATGATAATTATTTGGAACAACTGTTCTTTATAACAATACAAAGAGATTATCTAAGGCGCTTTTTGCATAGTTATTTTGAATAGTTTTCAGCCAAGATGATTTGAAAATGCAAATTTGGAGGATTTTCATGATTTGCGCACAGAGGCCATACGGAAGCGCTCATAAATCCTGTTCTAATATAAAAAAAAAACAAACAAACCAAGGAGGCAAAAGAAGAGAGGATATAAAACATAAAGGAGAAACCATAATACAGAATCATACTTGAGATTCAGATGGAGACAATGTAGTTTTCGTCTTATGAATAAAAGATTACTTGATGCATGGTTAAACATGGTTATGATATCGAAAAAAAAATTGCTTTGAATATGGAAATGCTGTTAAAAATTCAAGAAATAAAATACATACCCGTGATTTGTCTCATCCAGTTAGGAAGTTCCTCTCACGTTGCTCTTTGCGTTTAGGTCACAGAAGACAGTGCAATGACATAAGATTACCGATAATCGCAGAACTAAGATATCTACACAATCAACTATTTTGTATTGTTCTTAGAGGTTTCCTGTGCTAAATTTTATAACTTCGGAAAGTCAGAGTAGAGAGTAGAATTTCCAGTTTAATTAGCTCTCATCTTTGGACACCAAAACATTGGAAGAATCACCTGTAACAGAGGAAGTATTGAATGAGTCTCCCTTGAGCTAACTTCTGATATATTATATGTAACTTAAGCTTATATTTCCTCGCAGAATAATGCCAAGTGTGCAATCAGCTATTTTGCAGTGTTCACAGGGGTTTCCTGTGCCTGAATTTTATATTCTTGGAAATTTTAAGCAGAATTTAACTAGATCTCATTTGTGGACAAGAAAGAACTAAAAAATAAAAAGATTCGAAGAGTCTCCTAATCGAGAGATATTTGTTTCTCGGTGGCGTCGGCCTCAGAAGAGACACCTCCAACAGACAAAATATTTATATCTGCGGGTCTCCCAAGTTTTAACTTTTGACAAACATAATTTCGGAAAGCTAAGGCAAATTCTAATTTTAAGGATCTAATCTGTAGACAACAAACACAGCCTTAGAGACACTAACCTACCAGCAGAGGCAATGTCTACACAGCGTGTTCACACCTGTCTTCTTTGTGCTTAATTATATCACGCCCAATGAAAAAAGTTATAGTAGAATTTATCAAAATCTCACCTCAAGATAGCAAACACAGTCGAAGAAATTCCTCCAACAAAGGCAATATTTATATGGGTTGTCTACAGCTAATGCTTACAGAGCTTTCCAGCGCCCTAAATTTTGTTCTGAAACTTGAGAAATTCAATAAAATATCATCTCCAGATATCAAACACATCTGAACAAATCCCTCAAACAAATCCAATGTATATATGATTTCTGAATACCCAAGTAGTATCCGTGCATTCTACTACAACGGGGAAACAAATCAATGGATTTACTTACACAGTTGTCCAGGCATCGGATTTATCTAGCACATTTATCTACATCCACAGGTAACAATCGATACCAATCGATCAGAAAACGTTCAGGGAATACAAGGAGTTTGCAGTGCCATTGACATCGCTAGTGTTAATTATGCGGATCACGTGACGCCTTACAGGTGTCCAGTTCTTATTTGATGTGATGTCCATGCTGTTCACGTGAGGGTTGCTGTTTACATAAAGACAATGTACACGGCCTTCCATGGTCCAGCCGTTTTCGTTTTCCTTCCTTTTTCAAATCCTCAAACAGGCTTTTGTAAAGCCCTGGAGTGTTAACAGACATATTTTTTTAAGGGCTTTGTTCGAAAATCGATTGCATTGTCTGTATTGACTGCAGGGGTGAGCTTAGCCAGAGCCAATGTGTGCGATCAGGGTAACTTTTTTTTATATTTACGTTGTTGTTGGTAGTAGTAGTGATGGTGGTGGTTGTGATAGTAGTGGTGGTCGTGATGGTAGCAGTGTTAATGGTAATGGTTGAGGTCATGGTGGTGGTAGTGATAGTGACAATGGTAGGGGCGGTAGCGGTGATGGTGGTGGTCGTAGTAGTAGTGGTGGTGGCGGCGGCGGTAGTGGTGGTCATGGTAGTGTAGTGATGATAGTGGTGGTGGTGGTATAGATGATGTTGGTGATGATGATGATGATGGTGGTGGTAGTGGTTCTTTGTTAGGTGCCATTTGTTTAATCTCTTAGTTTAATCGTCTTTCCCATTTTCTACATCTTTCTGGTAACCAGTGGAAATTTCTCTTTCAAAATTTGAAATAAACCTTACAAAAATATTTGGGGATGATGCTGGTGTACTGGAGATAGCGACGAGGAGGAAGATGATGGTAGCGATGATATTCGTGAATGAAAGATGGAAGAGACATGAGTTGACTTTTATATGATGAATTTCTTGTTTGTTTGTTTATTACTTTGCTTGTTTTTGTTGTTTGTTCTAGTTGTTATTTTCTGCATTTGAATGTTTCTTTGCACTTTTAAACGTGAAGAAAAAGAACGTGACGTTGTTGATACTGACTGGTTAATTATATAACACAGAATACCGAGACGAACCATTTCTTCTTTCACTATGTGTCCACAAATTGCGCGAGTATAAATACGATGAGTATTACTCTTTTTCGTTCAATTATGAAGGGATGTGGTGCGAATTGTTGCATTTGTTGACATCGATGATACGCGCACAAGTCGACGCACGCATTTTTGACAAATTGATTCATCTCGCTGCGTCTCTGGTATGACTGAAGTGTTTAGCAAAATATTTACAGCATTTGTAAAAATAAATAAATAAATAAATAGCTGGAATAAACTGGATATCCAACAACAACAATAACTAAAGGCACATATATTTCATAATGTTTCAGCAATAGAAAGTATCTTTCACAAAACAACGAAAAGCAAGGTCAGAAAGTTTGCAGTAAATATCTACATTTAGAGGAATTTAATAAATTGCACAGTGTTCTACATTGTGATAACTGTCAGAAAAACGGAAGGAATTTCCATGGAATAGTCTCTATTTATCCTCTGTTTAAAGCAAAGCTTCCGATAAAAAAAAAGGGGGGAGGGGGGGATAAAACAGGGCCCATTTTCTAATTACGAAAACTCATTGATGCGACATGTGCTTGGAAATGTGCATTGTTAATCCTAGTTCAGGGTTTTCACCAGTAGACTTAATTGATTTACGTTAATGTGATTTGTTGATAGAGCAAAGTGAACTCTGTGCCATGGGACAGAATTAGAACAATGGTTCTGAGTGTCCTGGGCCACAATTCTCCTCTTGCCGATCCCAGGTTACCTCAGTTCCTCTTCCATTTTGAATTGTCTTTTAATACTTTTTTTTTTTTCACAATTATACTTTCACAGTGGTATTTATTGAAACAATTCATGAAACTAACGTTCTTTAGTAAATGCAATATGAAAGAAAAAGAAACCCTTATTTCAATGGATCATGCATCTCGCTATCTTAGTTCCTGTTTGCACTATCTCCATTGTCTGAAAAACTGGGGATCTTTGAATATGTAGTAGGCTAGAGGTATAACATATGCACAATTTGACACTTGTTTAAAATGCTTTGTGGCAGTGATTGAGCTGTTTCACAGTTCCGATTTACTTCAAATCTTTATCCTAATAACTAAAATTCAATGATAAACGTTTAACGTTGAATTTTTCATTTGTGCAAAAAGTGCAGTTGGAACAAACAAGTACTGAGGTCGACACCGTTTTTTAAAATTTTATTTGAGAATCCTCGTATGACTGAAATTCCTCCCCAATTCTTCCCTTGGCTAAAATTCCTCCCCTTGAATTTGAAATTTCTCCCCTGGAAGCCAAGTGCATCCCATTTGAGAATCACTGCTATAGAACATTGCAGAATATTGCGTGAGACTATCAGCCTCGTTTTGGTCGAGTTTTGTCGGTATTGTGATAATTATATAAAGCGTTTTTTTTTTTTTTTTACAGTGAAATCCGGCAATTAGCAAGAACAGCACTAAATAGAATGCTGGGAAATCCAGTGCCGTAACATTTGCTTGATGGGGGTTATATTCCTGTAAAGCTCCCCTGTAGTCATGCCCTCCCGTTATAACGTGTTTATATTTTGAATTGGTTTGTCTTTACTTGACACCACGTAAGGATATCTTGCTCTCCTCCGAAATTTTATCTTTAGCCCTTCCACTCATCCTCAATTTGAGCACGCTTAATAGATATGGCGTCGAGGAACAATGGTCCGCAAGTGATCACGATCAACATGACAATTTTAAATGATTTGAGTGAAACAAACCGATAAACAAATGTGTTAAATTCTCGTTTCCTGAAAATTTTAAACTATGGGAACGTCTATAATATACTGATTTCAGGCGTGACTAATTTTTGTCTTCTTGAAGAACAGATCTGCAAAACCGACAAAATAAAATTATCAAGCGCTGATTCGAGAGACGAACCGGATTTGAGCGCTTGCGTTTGGTTTCAACTGATTTGCCTTCATTCTCACGTTTTAATTTGTGTCGTGCAAATGGCACTATTTTTATCTCAAATTTTTCTCCCTACGAATGATGCTTTGCATGCTTAGATTACCAGATTTTAAACAATTTCGGTAACAATCAAAACTTGCTGTAATCGTTTTTATGTATATTTTGGAAAACCTCGGTAGACAGCGAAATAAATATTGACTTCCCTATAGGCAACTAATTAATGTTTAAAACATCCATTAGAAACTCGCTGGTCGCCAGTTAGCCCTCAAAAATAGTAAAAGCATTAAAGTGTTTTTCTAATGATTTTATTTGAACCTCTGCGAAACGGGAAACAAATTTGATCAGCTTTCAGTGCAACCCATTAACAATTTACAGACAGGAATGTTATTGTGACCCTTACAAAACTATCCATCATTTACTCTGGTGGAGAATAGATTCGGAGGTTTAAATGCAACGTAATGTAATGTAATAATTAGCTTGTTTAACGCTCATAATAATGTCCACAAAAAAATGATATGCTCTATGGCGCTGAACTAAAATTTGAAACAATATCGACATAATATTAAGATCCAGTCATCATGCTTCCAGTCACAAACATTAACAAAACTTTATAGACTCTCATCCTCAAACCTCTGAGACCAAACGAGTCCTAAACAATTCAGTCATTGCATGGAACCCAAATGCCGTTTTTAATGTGGCTCAGATAAATCTAGATATTACAGTTCGGCTTCCCATAAAGAATTTGCAAGGTTTGTCTCACGCTGGTCGGCTGGTGTATTTTAATGCAAGAACTGGTCCATATTCAGTGACAAACTCATGGTAGAATTTCGTTTTTGTCTTTACGCCGTCCAATGTAGGCTTCGATTTTAATGGGGGCATCCATGGTGATGATCATGATGATGGTGATATCATGTCGATGATGGTGATAATGATGAATAACTTATTCCCATGGCATCAGTGATCAGGCAAGATTACTGAGAAACA
Organism: Onchidella celtica; assembly: GCA_963931925.1. Classification (NCBI taxonomy): domain Eukaryota; kingdom Metazoa; phylum Mollusca; class Gastropoda; order Systellommatophora; family Onchidiidae; genus Onchidella; species Onchidella celtica. The sequence goes on along the minus strand of OZ007576.1, from coordinate 32,028,502 downwards.
ATAACATATTTTTCTGTCATGATCCGGCATTTTGGATCCAGTCATCACATTTTACCGGCTGAGCAGGGCCACGAATAGCAGCAGACGATGCCTTCCATAGATAACAAGTTTTTGGGTTCAACTTTCAGTTTATATACTTTATTTGATTATTTTAAATTTATCCATTTTTATCTATCTATCTATCTATCTATCTATCTATCTATCTATCTATCTATCTATCTATCTATCTATCTATCTATCTATCTATCTATCTATCTATCTATCTATCTATCCATCCATCCATCCATCCATCTATCCATCCATCCATCCATCTATCCATCTATCCATCTATCTATCTATCTATCTATCTATCTATCTATCTACCTATCTGTCTATCTATCTATCTATCTATCTATCTATCTATCTATCTATCTATCTATCTATCTATCTATCTATCTATCTATCTATCTATCTATCTGTCTGACTGTCTGTCTGTCTGTCTGTCTGTTTGTCTGCCTGCCTGTCTGTCTGTCTGTCTGTCTGTCTCTCTATCTATCTGTCTGTCTGTCTGCCTGTCTATCTATCTATCTATCTATTTTTCTATCTATCTATCTATCTATCTATCTATCTATCTATCTATCTATCTATCTATCTATCTATCTATCTATCTATCTATCTGTCTGTCTGTCTGTCTGTCTGTCTGTCTGATTTTTTTTTTAATCCATATTTAATTAATCAGATCTGACATCTCTGATCAAGATTTAAATTTTAATGGGGGAACTGGTAGTACTGGAAGTTTCGAACAAAATCGCAGAAATACAGCTTAAGGCTGGAACACAGGGGTTATCACAGATTCAGTACATCTGATTGGTCAGTGGTATAATTTTGGGGTGTCATTATGGGGGAAATAGCAAACTTTGTCTTGTTCAGTATTGTATGATGAACTGAGGAACTTGTGAAACAGAAAAGTATCTCATAAACGTAGAGGTCCTTGCGTAGACTTGTTGTCATAATTCTAAAAAGCACATTAACACTGTTGGAACACTGAGTCAAGTCTGTTTGGTCTCAGTTTTAATGTGAGATATGGACTTCGAAGTCAAATGGCACGTGGCTCACTAGCGAGACCGGAACACATTGACGGATTATGGGCAGCTGACGCCCTGAGCACAATTCAACCTTGGTGCTCTTTTGGCCCTTCCATTGGCAAGACATTGTCAAAACTGACAGGACGTTAAGGTTTAATATAAGTGTTGAATGTCAAATAATAGATTAAAAATTCAGCTTTCTTCCAAGCTAAAAATCACAACTCTATTAAATGTATCTTTTTAAAAAAATTTACTTTAACACTATTTAGCAGAAAGTATTATACGCATGTGGTATTAATAAAAGCGATTGTGTGTTTGCGCGTTCGCGTGTGTTCGCAGAAAATAGGGCTCGGATTTGCCTGCTATTAAAAAGTGCCTTCCTCTTGGCCCGCAAAAGTTGCTTTCTTAGATTTAGAGTCTAGAAAATGCTGGGATGTCCTTTTTTTTTTTTTACTTTGCTTCGTGACACTGATTTCGCCTCCGGTTCTCCTTTTTACGAACGCATGAATTTTTCTTGTAGGCCTACATGTCTTGGACTTTTCCTCTCATCTGCTGCACGGAATCAGCTGATCAGATGCCTTGAAAACTGCCCAGGGTGATCTGTATGGGCGAAATTTATTGACAAGAGAAAGGCAAGTTGGGAGCCACACCATCATTTTACTCAGATCTAGATCTAGGCCTAATTAACTTTTGCCACTCCACTGTATAGATGTGACTTCTTTTGCTCCAAATATCTCTCCCTTTTTGATGCAATCCATCAGCTTGGCAAGTTTGAACTTGAAGACTCTCGATACAATGTCATGTCTATCTGTGGCTGACTGTTCTGGCATGAGACTGTCTTGGCTTTCAGGCCAATTTGGATTGCAAGTTAAAGTGATATAAGAGACCATGCCTTCCAATGTGCCTCACATAATGTCAATGCATCATGAACTTTTTGGTCTGGCTGAAGGAAAAGATTAATCCCAATCAAATTGATTCCTTCATCAATACAGAGTTGCCAGATCCAGCGAAAATCCTGAGCTGTTTGAGATCATCAAGAAGAACATGATCCATGGTCAATGTGGACTTTTCAATCAACAGTCCATGCATGATTAACAAGAAGCGCAGCAAAATACATACTCTACAACCGGATGGAGGGGTTGTGAGTCGTTTCACCAACGGGAAGCTTTTACGTTCTGCAATGTCCAACAATCATTTTGAACGCTGCACGGGCATCATGTTGTGTATCATATCAATAGGAATCTTTTTCAACCGTTGATATAATCCACAGCCCGACCTTCATAAGTATAGAGTGTGTTTTGTTCCATCCATAGTTTATCTATTTTTCACCGTTTCCAAATCTGATGGCATCTGAAATGATGTGCAAGAATATAAATATTTCATGAAGAATAATGATTAAAACATGGGCAGAAGAATCACCATGGAATGCTGAGAATTTCTTTCTCCTGGCTGGCATTTGAAAAATGGCGAAAATTAAGACGAAAAGCCATCACCAAAAATGTAAAGTCATTGTCTGAAAGCAACTCGTCACTGGTGTTACAACTTACCAGATTCGTAACGCGGATTGATAGCACCCAGAGCAATAATACGCCTAACAATAAATGCGCCCCCTCTACTCCCCCCCCCCAAAAAAAAAAAACTACCGGTGTATGAGTTGAAGGACAGCAAACGCAATGTCAGGATTCTCACTGGTCCTTGAAAATCAAAATTAGGGACCTTTAAGGACTTCTTTTGGACAAATATTAAAAAGCCTTTTAAAAGCGCCTTTTAATACTCTTTCTCAACAACTTTCCGAATGTTCTGGGATCCTATGTTTGAGTATCTGCAATCAAACAATCACTCGCTGCATCCTTCACAATTTTAAGTGTAATGGTGGGCTATCAGAGCTGTTGGTCAGACGAGTCGAACAAAGTTTTTCGAGTTTTTCAAAAGTTCAGAACCCTTGTCGTAGCAGGAAATTTCCGGACTAGACGTAAACATTCAAAAATAGCTCCACGTCCCCCAAATGAAAACAAAAGCTTAGTTCATTCAGGGCTTTCACATTACCATTTACTTACGTATAATGCAGAATCAGTCATTCCTAATATAGTTGCAACGAAACATCAGTATATTTTGGTGTATGTAACATTACCTTTCAGGTTTTTCGCCTGCGGCATTCATACGATTCCGTTGGTTTTTGAATCAGAATTGGGAGAAATCAGTCCACCGAATAATATAACATTTAAAATGGGGAAGCTGAAGGATCCATTAAGACTACATACTTCCTGCTGAGCTGGTGACGTTCCACATCATTAATCTTTCATTGGCATTTAGATATAATTATGCCGCTCGGGAGTTTGGGCTGGTGACACACTGAGTCAAATCTGTTTTGTCTCCCGTTTTATCTATCTATCTATCTATCTATCTATCTATCTATCTATCTATCTATCTATCTATCTATCTATCTATCTATCTATCTATCTATCTATCTATCTATCTATCTATCTATCTATCATCAGACTGTCTGCCTGTCTGTCTGTCTGTCTGTCTGCCTGCCTGAGTTTGTCCGCCCGAGCGCCCCTCGCCCCCCATCCGTCCGTCCGTCTTTCTATCTGTCTGTCCGTCCGTCTGTCTGTCAGCGTTGCATTGGGTTTGGGGGACTTTGCCAGCGGCCTGTGAAGTAAGTATAGGCTGTAGAAGATTGATACGATTTTTAAAATGATTACTGGAAACAAAATGTAGTTTAGGTAGTCCTTTGCGAAAAACACAAGTCAGCTGGTCGCCAAGAACATGGGACTGGATTGTTTGTCAAAGAGTATGAGGGAAGCGTGAAACTCTTTGGGAGAGCGAGACGACCATAGATCTTCTGAGAAAGAGAACCCCTGCCGAAAAAGGGGCGCTGGGCCTTGGTTTGTTTTATCTATGTCATCCAAAATTGTGATGTTGACCACTCTTCACCCCTCCACCAATACATGGCGACTGTGATGCCCACTTGCAATTTTTATTTCCACTGTGGCTAAGCATGCCCACTCGCAAAGATTGCGTCGCCTTAGAATGACAAGGTTCTCCCTTCCATCAACTTCTGAAAAATTGATGATTGTAAAGTTTCATGTGCTCATAGCTCTTGATCATTTTTTTCTTTTTAGTATTACCTACAAATTACAGATCGAATCCGCTTGTCACTTTGATACACCACGGAGAAAGCCCGTAGAAGTGGTGTGTAGTTTATAAGTTACTGTAAATGAGTTCAGTCAAAAAGTGGAGGTAGAACCTTGTCATTCTAAAGGAACGATTGGCTAGGCTCACAGACTAATAAATTAACCAGACTGGAAACACGAGCTTCGGGCTGTGTCGTTTTTTACGGAATTTCCCGAGCGGCGGCCGTATAATCAACATGGCTGCCGCTGGGGAAATTCCGATTCTAGTTCTATCTGCAGTAGAAATTTCTTTTTATTTGTCAAGATTTGTTGTACATATATTAATTTCTTGGTGCGGAACCAAACTTCCGCGTTCAGTAGGCGCGTCAAAATGGTGTCATTCAAAATTGTAGCTATGCTGAAGCGTCGGTCGTTAGCGTAAACCTAATGTGGCGGATGGTTCCTGACCTTTCGCTGTTTTGTGACGTCACACAATGGGATCATCCAGTCTGGGTATTTTATTAGTATTAGTCTGTGGCTAGGCTGTAACCCAAATAGAAGAACTGGAGCTCTTAGAGGAATGGAAATTTTGTGTGGCCTTGAAACTTCCGACGAAATAGGAAATAAATTTTCAAAACTTTAAAGGAGCCCAAATTCTGTGACGTCAAGTGAAAAAGACAAATTGAAGCCCCACCACGCCCAGGACATGATTCTCCTGTGATCCTCAAATGGTAGTTGGCGTTCGTGACCTGTGACCCATGTAGATGGTGACCCACTCACTGTCGCTTGACATTACAGCCTGTATGAACAATAGCTTGATGTACTTTAAGGAGAACAATTAAATATGTCTAGAAATACAGCATTAATTCGTTGGTTTAAAAAAATACACATTTGCGTAAATAAAACAACCTTTCCAGAGGTGGTTGTTGAAATGGTTCAGTGGGCAAGTCAACCGTAAGAAGCAGATGCCGCAGTTAAGCAACATAACAGCTGTGCATACGGACAGGAACTAACTACGTACGTACTATCTAGATCTAAATCAAATTTAAAAAAAATCAAACTCAGTTTTTCACAAAAACACTATTTTATTCCCGGGTATAATTCTTTGGCGATTTTTTAAAGTAACATCTATTTCTGATTTCAAGACCAGTGTTCCTTCCTCTATAACATTTCATTTTGGCACGAGAAAAGTAGTCTTTACCAAACGCCGTGTTACATTTTAACTTTAAGGGGTTCAGCTGGTACAGAGGCATTGATTTTGGTAAAAATAATATTGAATTTGGGATTTTTGATTTTTTACACCCTACAATACGTCTATAACAATACTTGTTCTTGTAAACAATGATGTATATGTATCAACTGCAACATGGAAATTTAAAATCTGCGTAGTCCTTTGTGTTTTTATTTATGTACCAATCTTTAAACGTAATTTTCTCAAAAGCACATTTTCGTGCTACCTTCCCATTTTATAAATCTTAAAATCTCAGAAACTGTTAATGCCAGAGTGCTGAAATTTGGCATGGAGTTGCAAGGGACATCAATGTAAAAAAAAAACAAAACAGCTGGGTATTGTGAGTCTATTTCTGATACTTTTAATTTTACACATTTTTTTCTCATGCTCACAATCAGAACTGACTCTTTCAGAGTAAAAAGTTTATACTTTCCTTCTTTGCCTGTCGTTAATTACCTGTTGTGAACACATCAATCAAAACTAGCTGGCTGTTTTATTTTGATCTTAATGTCCATAACACAAAAAGAATTGGGCAAAAAAGGTGAAATAATTTCTGAAATTTTAAGATTATAAAATCTGTATGATTTTGGTAAATAATATTCAAAATGGCCACCATAACCATGGCAACAAAACTTTTTTTTTCAAAGAATTTTAATTTTTAAAAAAAATTAATTTCCCTTATAGGGAACCATTACAAACAGCCTATTATCATTTGCTGGCCTAACTAAGGAAATTTCAAATTTCCCCTGCTAAACCCCTTAAAGTGAGTGCCTCTGTATGCAATTACTCTTTGGCTAGCTATTCGAGAGGACACAAAGCAATGTATTATATTTGTACAATTCATTCAGATACTTTGACGACTGTTACTCTGTAACAGTACTTCTCATAGTCCCAGGCCACATTCCTCCTCTTGAAAGGGGTGATTTGTGGGCGCTTCTGACAGGGGCTCCGTCAGTCCTATTGATTCTGTCCATCGTCTTGCTGTTTCCTTGCAGTGTGACCGCTATGTGTCCATGTGCTTTTCTCCAAACCAGTGTTTCTCAAGGTGGGGCATGGCAATACTTTGGGTGGGGTGTGGCACTTCAGAATGGGGCTTGGGGATTTTTCACAGAAATCTTCATTGAAGTAAGAAACAAGTGAATAGAAGTGAAGTTTTAATTAAAACTTTCTTTTTTTAATGTATACACACTGAATATGATATAAATATTTTAAAAATCGTTTTGTATAAAGGACCTACTATATACTTTGTCCGATCATGGGGGAGGTGGGGGGTGAGACAAAAAAAAAGCTTGGGAAACACTGCTCTAAACTCAAACCTCAAAATCTCCTCTTGTTATCTCAGGTTTCCCTTATACTTTTATCGTAGCATAAAGTAAAATATTGAAATAGTTTATGAAACTAAATTTCTGTACCAATTGCAATCAAATAAAAAAAAAAATGCTTATTTCAATGGATCAAAAAACGCCCATTTAATTTAAACCCCAGATAGCTTGTTTGGGAGGCTAAATGCTCTTTATCTGGTGAAATTCCTCCCCTGGCCAAAATCCCCCTCCTTACATTTGAAATTCCTTCCCTGGCCAAAATCCCGCCTCCTTACATTTGAAAGTCTCCCCCCCCCGTCAAAATTCCCCTCCTTACATTTGAAATTCCTTCCCTGGCCAAAATCCCCCCTCCTTACATTTGAAAGTCTCCCCCCCCCCCGTCAAAATTCCCCTCCTTAAATTTGAAATTCCCTCCCTGGCCAAAATCCCCCTCCTTACATTTGAAAGTCTCTCCCCCCCCCCCCCAGTCAAAATTCCTCTCCTTACATTTGAAATTCCCTCCCTGGCCAAAATCCCCCCTCCTTACATTTGAAAGTCTCCCACCCCCCCCAGTCAAAATTCCCCTCCTTACATTTGAAATTCCCTCCCTGGCCAAAATCCACCTCCTTACATTTGAAAATCCCCCCCCCCCGGCCAAAGTCCCCCTCCTTATATTTGAAATTCCCTCCCTGGCCAAAATCCCCCTCCTTACATTTGAAAGTCTCCCCCCCCCCCCCCCCAGTCAAAATTCCCCTCCTTACATTTGAAATTCCTCCCCTGGCCAAAGTCCCCCTCCTCAGAATTGAAATTCTTCACCTGGCCAAAATCCCCCTGCTTACATTTGAAATTTCTCCCCTGGCCATAATCCCCCTCCTCACATTTGAAATTCCTCCCCTGGCCAAAATCCCCTTCCTTAAATTTAAATTTCTCCCCTGGCCAAAATCCCCTTCCTTAAATTTGAAATTTCTCTCCTGGCCAAAATCCCCTTCCTTAAATTTGAAATTTCTCCCCTGGCCAAAATCCCCTTCCTTTAATTTGAAATTTCTCTCCTGGCCAAAATCCCCTTCCTTAAATTTGAAATTTCTCTCCTGGCCAAAATCCCCTTCCTTAAATTTGAAATTTCTCTCCTGGCCAAAATCCCCTCCCTTAAACTTGAAATTCCTCCCCTGGCCAAAATCCCCTCCCTTAAACTTGAAATTCCTCCCCTGGCCAAAATCCCCTCCCTTAAACTTGAAATTCCTCCCCTGGCCAAAATCCCCTCCCTTAAACTTGAAATTCCTCCCCTGGCCAAAATCCCCTCCCTTAAACTTGAAATTCCTCCCCTGGCCAAATTCCCCTCCCTTAAACTTGAAATTCCTCCCCTGGCCAAATTCCCTATCTTAAATTTGAAATTCCTCCCCTGGCCAAAATCCCCCTCCTTAAATTTGAAATGCCTCCCCTGAGAGCCAAGTGCCCCTCGTTTGAAAATCACTTTTCTAAAACTTGTGATTCAGATTCCAAAAATATATACGTGTATGCACTTTCTTCACGAATTGAAATGTTACCCTTTAACTAGAAACTTTGCATTGCTGTCTTGTATATTAGTCTCTGCGAGAGCACACACAACAAACTCAATGGTTTGTGGCTTTGTTTGTCGTTTAATTTTTGTTCTCTTAACAGACTCTCGTGTAAGATGACAGGACGTTTTATCTTTAAGTGCGCGCAACATGATCGAAGCAAGCTTCGAGCGTGGGTACCAGGGGCCGAGTCCATGTAATTACCATTGGGCATAATACGCTTGTGAACAACAAAAAAATATAATAATAATAAAATTGTCCTTCTGATGCAATGTCGTGAAAGAATGTTGATAGAGTGTGTATGTCTGCCACTGTGATGCTGCGCGCATAACATGATCCGTATCAATGAGTGCAAGCATTCGAGAAGCTTCACAGTGGCCTACTTTTGTCCATTGTGTACATACTCATTAATCTTTGTGTACTCAGTTCATTTCTCTGTCGCCATTTTAAATGCTACTCTGGCCTTACACCGTGATGGTTTTCACATGACCTATCAGTGTCTGTTTGAATTTCGAGGTTTGTCCATTCACCAAACCCCATCTACCAAATGGTATTGAAGCGCTTAGTATTTGAATAGCTTTCTAACGTAACAAAGTGCTGACAGAAAGTGCTGCCAACTCGACGTAATTCTGAAACAGAATACACCTTTGATCAGTACAGCTAACTGACATGTAAAAAACCCCTACCAATATACACTACAGGTATGAATAATTTATTGTTTCACAGACCTCTCTTTTACTACGTCTTTATCTTCCTGTCTTTACTTCTCTCTTTGAGTCTTTCTTCTTCAATTCTGTCAAGTTTCTTATTCACAGTAATTCAGTTTTCATGATTTTACATTCTTTTCTTCACGTTTCTCTATAATTTAATTATAATATTATCTAATATTTCCTTAACTATGACATCCCTCCCCCCTCCTATCTGCTTTTGCCCTCTCTCTCCCTCTTCATCTTCACCATCTGCTCTTTGTCCTTCTTTGCATATCGCATTTCATTCCATAAATTTCAGATGGTTTATTCCACATTGATATGCTTTCGTGAATTCCACGCCAAAATCGAATCTCCGGACGCCAATCTTAACATAACGCAGACAGCTCGTTAAATTCAATTGGACACTTTAGAAAATACATCAATTTTTTTTGGAAATGATTATGACCTCTCAGAAAACTGAAAACAAAGTCAGAGATCTAAGAGAAACTAACCCACTCACCTAGTTATATAAGAAAACATGTGAACATTAACTTAGTCCCTCTGCTACGAAGCAGCGACATTTTTTAATTTTTTTTTTAAAAATCGGTTTCTTTAAAAACACCATCTAGTTGTCAGAAAAACCAAGGAATGGACGCCAAACCGCAAATATTGTCTTTTTTTCCCCATGTCCACACATCACTTTTATTCATCTTTAGTCTCAGTATTCCCTTCACAGGGCTTAAATGTCCATGACGACATTAAGCTAATGGCCCTTTTCCCCACAGATAACACGTATTGATGTTAACTGATAGACAGTTGATGAAATAGAAAAATTAACGGAGACACCGTGCCGTGAAGAGCAGGTCACAGAGATATAAAGTTCGTGAGGTTTTTGTTCTAGATGCTGGGGTGCATGTGACAGAGCAAAAGTCGTATTGCCACGAAGTTGGCTCAATAAACGTCCAATGCCAGAAAAAAAAATTATACACAAGATTTTTTTCTGAATACTTTGCATTCCCCCCTCCCCACTGAAATTGAAGGCAGAAGCAGTTTATCACGTGGAGAACATGACATTTTATCAAAGCTACGCTGTTTCACCAAACAAAGATAATGGGATCGAGAAACCAGTTTTGTGCAATTCTTTCTGCAGCCGAACTGGATAAATACATTCTGTGCCACTGCAGCAAAGACTTTCTAGCGCTGAAATCCGTGATGGCAAGAGGTCTTCGAAAGACAGGTTAATTTCATATCTGGTTAAGACCAGGCATTAACTTCTGATAACAGCTTCAAGACATCGGTGACCAAGAACATGAAACACATTACTGTGTTTTATCTCCTCATCTTTGCGTCTGTAGATTGCACAGATATTATAGGTAAGACTTTACCTGTTTTCATACGTGCTTTGAAAGTAGGGCAGTGATACATCATATCCTTACGTGAACTGTTGTCTTTGTGTAAATAGTTGTCCAAAGCGTCAGAAATATTGGTGTCTTAAAGGTTTATGTTACTGTAGCTACAAAGGGTGCTTTAATTGCTTCTTACTTCAGTATTTTATTTCCATATTTAAAATTCCCTTGTGTTTTGCTGAGTGCCCCGTCAACGGGGTTAGTCTATAAATAAATGATTATATTTCAAGTATTCAAACAGCAAGATTATTCTCTGTGTATTCCATGCAGCAGTAAAGAAAATTTATGAATGCTTGCTTATCAACAAGTGAGTGTTTATTAACAATTCTGTAAAACTAAAAGCACTATCCTAGTAACTTATATTTCTTCCTGCTTGAAACTAATACGATTTTGTCAGCAAGGTGAATTTTTCGACTGATGAAGATTAGGTTTGAATTTGGCCAGCTGGCCACAAAATTTTTTCCATGTCCACTCTTTTGAGCAGTGCCAAAATAACCACGTCTATCTCCCTATCCTCTCCCCCCCCCCCACCCCCCCCCCCTTTTTTTTTTTTTTTTTTGCATTTTACCGGGAAAATCTGTTACAGAAATTGTCAGTTTAATCGACAAAGCTCAGGTATACATTAACTTACATTGAAAGGCTGAATTGTATTTTTGATCATGCTTTTTCTGTGTTTTCTGTCAGATGAGTTTGACTATGGAGATCGGAAAATCACAGGGTGGCCTATGGACTGCCAGAACACAAACATCGATTTAATTCTGGTCACCGATACCCAAGTTAGCAGCAGCGACTACAGAAAACAAACAATATTTTTCTCTCAACTCGTCGATGTCTTTTCTCCGGCCTCCGAAAATACTCTCAAACGTCTTCGAGTATCTCTTGTGGCATCCACGATGAATTCAACCACTGGTTTCCCGTTCATCGATGTCCGAATAAAGCTAGGGTCTTTTGACGAGAAAAAAGATCTCAGAAAAGCCATAAAGGATGAAGACCAAACTACAGGCTCGTCTCCCTCCTCAGCCATTCACGCCCTCCTCCAGACAGTGTTCAATGGGTCGAATGTCAGTACACGTCAGGACGCAGTTGTTGCCGTTGTCATGATTATTCAGGATGAGGAATTGCTAGATTCAACTGACCTAAATCCAGAGTGGTTGGTGACGCTCGACAATGAAACGAATACTAAACTTTTCCTCGTGGTAATTGCAGCCGACGCAGAAAATACGTTTACAGATGTATTCTCTTTCAAAAATTATATTTATGTCAATTCTTTAAGGAAAACATCTTACAAGCAGCAGATTACGATGTCTCTTTGTAACCTCTGTCACTCAGGATGGCTGACCATGATAAAAAGCGAAACAACCCGTTCTAATAAACGTATTTCTTGTTACAAATTAAATGCTCATTCAGATCTTCTTAACTGGAACAACGCTAACCAATTATGCAAGCGTCAGACATCTGAACTCGCTTCTATAGAAACCAGGGATGAACTGAATCTTCTGAGGACCATTCTGACCAATGAAATAGTTGTAGATCCAAAAACTTTTCCATTTAACTTGGGATTTTCAGTGCCCATTTTCATTGGTCTTCGGCGACGCAGTTCAAGTCTGGGCCAGCGCTTTCGCTGGTTATCTGATATGCCATTGAGTTACTCTCACTGGGAAAAGAATCAGCCCGAAGGTGGTAATACCATTGGTTGTGTCGTGTGGTCCTTTGAAGCTAAAGCTGACCAGAAGACAAACAGCTCAAATCCAGAATTTTCCAATCTTCAGCTTGATGATGGGTGGTATAGTGTTGGCTGTGGATCCGACTTTTCATTCTTTTATTTGTGTGAGCCCAAAGATGATAAGGGATTAAGACAACATTACAAAGAAACTGTTTTTGGTCTCAGTAAGCCAAATTTCAAAAGCACTCTAGCTGCAATTCATAGAGGAGAACTTGCTTATATGCAAGGATCTAAATCGCTGTTCTCTGTGTCAGTACTGCTATCACTACAGGACACTGTACTCTCTGCGAGTTTCGCTGTGTTTAATGGTACAAATGTTGAGCCTGTACGACTGGATTCAATCTCTGTGTTCTGGTGTGATAATTTCACCCACATTCCGTACACTGTGGTCTGCGATTCCAACATCAACTGTGCTAATAGACGTGACGAGATGGAGTGCTATGATCATAAGTGTGACATGCTCGATGAATTTCGTTGCTCCAATGGCCAGTGTATTCCTACGGAGGCTAAGTGTGACCTGTACAAAGACTGCACTGACGGTTCAGATGAGCTGGACTGTATCATGTGTTCACACGGCTTCTGCCCTAATGCTAGATGCATGCCAAAGCACTGGCTAGGAGATGGAGAAATTGACTGTAATGCTTGCACTTGCGATGGTAGCTTGGCATTTGAGGCACTGTCCATTCGAGACGATGATCTTAGTCAGTGCGCGTTCACTTGCAACCGGACGGAGTGCGTGTCCATCACAATGCTGAATAATGGAATTGTTGATTGTCACGGTCCGGAAGGACCCATAGATGAAACATATGGGATGCTGGATCCCGCCATTTGTTATTTTACATTGCCTGGACTGGAAATGAACTACACTAGTTGGGCCCCGAGATGCGTGTATATCAAGGACAGGTATGGAGAACTTCTAGGTTGTCGAGATATGACCCACTTGGAAAACTGTGAGAATTTTGAGTGTCCAGAGGGGTACTTCAAGTGCCCTCACTCCTATTGTATTCCTGTGCACTACCTGAAAAACTCCGAATACGATTGTACTCATGGGGAGGATGAGGGTGAGTTTACCCTCGAGTGCGAGGGGTATTTCAGATGTTCTTGGAGTGACATTTGCCTACACCCAGATCATGTGTGTGACAACCAGGTTCACTGTCCCAGAGGTGACGATGAGTTCAACTGCCAGATGACCTGCAGAGATGGATTTCTCTGTGTCGGCAATACAGTCAAGGTTAACGGTTACAACAAAGCCATGCCTTTAACTGACATCAGCTTTATTGATTCCAAGACAAGGTTTCTGGATCTCTCCGGAATCGATGCGTCTCAAGTGTTCCCACGATATCCCAAAGGGCCTCTATTTCGTGTCGCCAGTCTGAATCTATCTGGCTGCAGTATCCGTACTGTCGACAGGCCTTCCGTTGATTTTTACGCCAGAGATCTACGTGCACTATGGCAGGTGGATCTGAGTTTCAACCGTTTGGAAATAGTACCAAATAAAAGCATTTTCAGGTCTATGTTTAAGTTGCAATTCTTGAATCTCAGCCATAATGAAAATCTTACATACCTACAAAACAACTGTTTTAAGCCATATTCTAACTCACTGCTCCGTGTTCTGGACTTGTCATATACAGGCTTGACTTCCATACGTCCTGCTGTGCTGGTGCTCTTAACGCAGCTGGAGATCCTCAACCTGAGAAATACACACATCATAACAATACCACCTGACATGTTTCCCTGGCAGTTCCATTTGCAAGTTCTGGATCTCCGTGGATTGGTTTTGAATGATTTGTACCCGAAGATGTTCAAAAATGTGACCATCCACTCACGTTTACTCACAGACTCGTTTAAAGTATGTTGTCCACAGATTCACAACGATAATACCAAACCCAATGTTTGTGTTACAAGTAAAGATCCATTTTCCTCCTGTTCGGATCTCATGAGTGACATGCTACTGCGAATTTTCTTGTGGTTGAACGGATTCGTAGCAATCGCGGGCAATCTGGTGGTCATCGTGTACCGATTGTTTATCGATAGAGCTTTCTTTAAACTGCCCTATGGACATTTTGTCATGCATTTGGGGTTTGCTGATTTACTGATGGGGACGTACATGATTATCATCGCAGCAGCGGATACGTATTATAGAGATACGTACGTTTGGGATGAGTACCGCTGGAGGAAGAGTATTGTGTGTGAAGTGGCAGGGTTCCTGTCTACATTGTCTAGCGAAACATCTACCTTCTTCATTGCCTTGATAACCCTGGACAGGTTTTTGGTGGTGAAATTTCCCTTTGGTCAGATGAAGCTTGGCTGCGGAGCGACCACTGTCTGTTGTTGTTTGGCTTGGACTGTAGGATTTGTCATTGCGTTGATACCAATGCTACCAACATTTGCTGACTGGGAATTATACAGCACTAATGGGATGTGTTTGGGTCTCCCCTTGATAAGCGACAGACGCCCTGGCTGGGTGTTTGCCACTGCTATTTTCATCTTCTTCAATTTCTTTCTATTCGTTCTGATCGCTTTCGGTCAAGTGGCTATTTACAGATCCATCTCTGCCTCACGAATCGGCCAGGATATGCTAAGTAACTCTGCGCCCAGACGCACGCAGGACCAAACTGTGGCTAAGAATCTGTCCATGGTAGTAATCACCGATTTCCTTTGCTGGTTCCCGGTCTGTGTGATGGGGCTCCTGGCGTTGGCTGGTTACGAGATCGGCCTAGCAGCTTATGCCTGGTCTGCTGTTCTAATACTGCCAGTCAACTCCGCAATTAACCCATTACTGTACACCATCCCAATCGTGATAAATTCATTGCGGCAATGTAAAAAAAGCGTATGTACTGCCGTCACCAAATCACAGTAAGGGAAAACGCTGTCTGAAATCTCTAGTCTTTGGCACTGGCTCTTCAGGAGCTTGGACTTTTTAAAGACAGTCAGCAGTTCAAATTCACCTAGTACCAACAAACTCTGCAACAGCCTTTAAAAAAAAAAACCAGAATACAATAAGGAAAACAAATAAGAAGAGACTGTACGAATGGCAGTTTACAGAGAATCAAAACTAGCACACAGACAAATGTTCTCTTTGATGTAGTGCAGACTACGCTCTACACTGTGGGTCTATGCCCAGCAAGCAGAACTGGTCACCAAATCTAAAGAAACCCAGGTTAACACTAATCCGTGACCGGAACCTGTTTGCATGCGAAAGTTGGCAGCCGGTGGCTGAAATTTGCCTGAAACAGCATCATAATTACAGAGACGGGACCGGAAAAATGGTGGAGGCAGAAAAACAACAACAACAAAAAAAAGCAAGGGTAAAAAATTAACAATAATAATATTACAAAAAAATACACAACCGATAATTGAACCCCAGATCTCTGGTCGCTAGGCCAACGCTCCTCCACCTGAACTAATACGTAAACTGGTGTCGAAGGATAAATCCAGCTCCAGGTAACCCAGACTGCCACTTTTTAAAATCAGCCATCTAGTCCCCGGTGAACTTATTTGTAAAAAACAATGGTATGAAATCCCTCAAACCTGTTCCTTGTTCGTCCAAGCCAAACAGATCCTTAAGTGCTCGCATAAGGTTTATTAGCAAATGAGAAAGAGAGGGAAGACTAAATGTTTAAGAGTTTAATAATTATACCTTGTGATTCTGCCTGACGCTTGTAAATTCTCACAAACTTTTCGTTGTTGTATTAGTTTTCTACTTAAGATGAAAAATTCTCCCACTCTTTTGTTATTGTTTTGCTGCTTTCTTTTTCAAAATTTATTTTTAGGTTGTTGTTGCCATTTTTAAAAATCTGTTTGAGTCCTTGTTAATAGAAAAAAAAGCAAACAAACAAACAAACAGACAAACAAAAATGTGAAAAATGCAGGACGACACAGCCAGGTCTGAAATAATACAAAATGAAGATGCAGACCGTAATGAAAAGATTTACAGAAGATCACAACGAAATAAAGATCCAGAACACTTGAAATTAAAAAAAAAAAAGAAATGAAAAGAAAACACCAAGACAACGGTGACATCTTATAATTCTTACAAAGAAAATAGTTGTGGGAGTAATTCACTGTGGTGTAATTTTGGTCCTGCTCAAAGCTACAGCCAAAATGACAGTTTCAAAAATTATAAAATTAATTTCTCAAGTGTCACCTAACCTAATTGCTTTCGATCGACCTGTTCAGTTGATTCAAGTTTCAGGCATTTTTTCTTTTAACTTGTAAAAATGTAAAATACAGTGATCTTTTCCTGTGCTCCCTTTGCTATGCCCGCCACAGGGGAAACTATTTGACAACTGCAGGGAGAGAGAAGGGTGTGGACACTGATTTATCACATATGATGCCGGCTTCCTCATCTAGTTTATAAACATCAAGCACGGCGTGATATATGTTAGCGTGTGCTTTCTCATATGCCTAAGCGAGAATCATTCCTGTTTGGATAGAACAATCAAAGACACTGACATGGTGCCACCAGGGAACCATCAGAGTTGTTTTGTTTTTTTTTAAACATTAAAGCTACATTTTCGGCCGTTTCCATGTCGTCACATTCAATAAATCACACAACAGATATTAAATTCAAATTGAAATAAATTATTATGACCTATTGTTTACCGTGTGCAGTTTTCGATTTGACATCGCAATACACAATGTCGAAACAGCTCTTGACTTTTTGTTTGTTAAGCGTGACCTGTAGATCGTTCAGTCGGGTATTTGTGTTTGTCGCTGTGTTTGACAGAGTCATGATCTCGAATGTGATTTTGGACAAAGTGTTTCCTGATCTGACATGCAATAGCACGGGAAATCAGTGGTTCAAAGTTTTTTCAGAAATTATGATGGGAAGTATCAATATATAATATAACTTAGTGGTATGACCTTGGAAAATTTTCCATTTTGAATCATACTCTTTAAATGTAGCGAATATGAAGTTGGACAGAATTTTGCAGTGGGGCTCTGCAGCTGGTATAGTCTTATTGCCAGTGAAATTATTCCCTCCCCTTCTTTCTTTCTTTGAGCCGAGCATGAATGTGACACCCGTGTTCAAAGGGTAATTTTGCAGTCCTTTCCTAATAAGCAACAATTTGTATAGAAATCGTCAGATGAAATAAAATTTACCCGCTCCGCCCTCCGATCTTTCAATTTACGTCATCGCCATCTGCCATCTACTGACATGCAATAGCACAGGAAATCAGTGGTTCAAAGTTTGTTCAGAAATGTCAGTGGTTCAAAGCTCCGCCCTCCGATCTTTCAATTTACGTCATCGCCATCTGCCATCTACTGTAATACATGTACAAAGAAATTTATGTTAAATGTTTAACCAAACATTGTACAAACGTACAAAGAATTTAATGTTGTGTCTTACAATAAAAGTCTTACCGCATTAATCCATTGTGCGTACGTCATTTATTAACATTGCATTTACTGACTGAAAGAATTTACTCCTAGAGCAAAATGGTCGCTTTTACGCAGGTTGCCGTGAGCTATACATAACGCCTGGTCTTCAAGTTTGGAAAAAAGGTGACTTGTTCACCTATCAAATATCAAATATCATCATTTTATCTAGGTACCAGTTTTAGAAAGAGTGACGCATTTACCTGTCAATCTGGAAACAGTCGAGAGGCCGTACTGACATTCATAAATGATGATGTGGCACTGAGACTTAAGGGGAGGCTTCAGGTATATTATGTAGTTTTATTTGGTTCCCTTAGCAATTATGCGTGCTTCGGTATAAAATGGCTTACTGCCAAAGTGAAAAAATTAATTCACTAAATTTGAAGTGGATAGGCGTATATCTTCCCGCTGCCACCGAATTCAAAATTCAATTTCCTGTTCGAATTTAATGCAGTGAAACGTTTTTGCCAAATTTTAGAAAAATCAATCTTCTCGTTCTTTTTCCTGTCTTTCTGTCTTTATCTACCACCCTTCTAAATAATGAGAGAGAGAGAGAGGGAGAGGGAGAGGGAGAGGGAGAGGGAGAGGGAGGGGGGAGAGGGAGAGGGAGGGAGAGGGAGAGGGAGAGGGAGGGAGAGAGAGAGGGAGAGGGAGAGGGAGGGAGAGGGAGAGAGGGAGAGGGAGGGAGAGGGAGAGAGGGAGAGGGAGAGAGAGAGGAGAGAGAGAGAGAGGAGAGAGAGGAGAGAGAGAGAGAGAGAGAGAGAGAGAGAGGGAGAGGGAGAGGGAGAGGGAGAGGGAGGGAGAGGGAGAGGGAGGGAGAGGGAGAGGGAGAGGGAGGGAGAGAGAGAGGGAGAGGGAGAGGGAGGGAGAGGGAGAGAGGGAGAGGGAGGGAGAGGGAGAGAGGGAGAGGGAAAGAGAGAGAGGAGAGAGAGAGAGAGAGGAGAGAGAGAGAGAGGAGAGAGAGAGGAGAGAGAGGAGAGAGAGAGAGAGAGAGAGAGAGAGAGAGAGAGAGAGAGAAAGAAAGAAAGAAAGAAAGAAAGAAAGAAAGAAAGAAAGAAAGAAAGAAAGAAAGAAAGAAAGAAAGAAAGAAAGAAATAGGGGAAGAAATAATGAGAGAGAGAGAAAAAGAGGTAGGGATGGGAGATAAGAGAGAGACACAGACAGAGAGATGTTTAGATTGGTTTTTGAAATAAGAATGACATTTTTCCCGGGGAGGCAGAAAGCACACACATGAATACAATACTGTAACAAATATCTTGGCAGTAAAAAGAGGTTTTAGTTTGTTTTTCAACGATCTACAAGAGACTCTACACCATGAAAAATGAACTTTGAAACATGAACAAGCAGACAAATAAAACAAACAAACAGGCCTTCAGGCAAAGTGATATATTCGAGGGTTATCAACCAGTATGTTTTATGTCCAATTTTATTCCTGGCTCTTAAAATGCCCGCATATCCAAGACACAAAGTGTGTGGTTTTATTTCATAACCCAATAAAACTATTCATGTGACCATGTTGAAGTTATCGTAATTATTTGAATGTTCATTAAAGTTACAACTTATTATAAACTCATTTTCTCAGTTAGACTATTTTCGATAAAACATTCCGATTCAAAACTGGGGTTGCCAGCCCTCCATATATTCACGTCTTTCGTATTAGCTCTGTGCAAAAAGGGGTAGATTTCAAAGCAGTCGTATTATATTATAAGAAAAAAATGCTTATTTGACCAATTTGTTCAATAAGCCATTGGCAGGCTGGGCCTTATTGGTCCCAGTTCCGGAAGTTGAATGATATGCGCCGTCGGTCTGTTCCTAGCCTAGCGTGTGAGACAAACGAAAGATCGGAAGATGGCCTCGTTCACTAAACGAGATGAAGCTTCATTTGCCAAATTGAGGGGGGTATACGGATCTCCACGAGGGCGCGACTTTAGGAGCGGCCGTGAACGGGGTTGCATCCTCTATTAGGATGTATTGTTTTTTTTTTTTTATCGTAAACGCGCGACTCGGCGATTCCATGCTAAGAATTTCGTCTAAGAGCACGTGACATTTTCTTTTGAACGAATAAAGGTTAGGCTTTTTAGCCCATCTGGACCAATAAGGGTAGCATATAAAAATTCAGACAACCCTTCACTTCATTCACAAGTGGCAGAAAACAACACAACGGTTGTATAACATTTGGAGCATTACTGCACAGATCAAAGAAAGCCACTTTGTGATATTTGGAGCACTACTGCACAGATCAAAGAAAGCCACTTTGTGATATTTGGAGCACTACTGCACAGATCAAAGAAAGCCACTTTGTGATATTTGGAGCACTACTGCACAGATCAAAGAAAGCCACTTTGTGATATTTGGAGCATTAAGTTAGTTCAAAGAAAGCCGGCATGTGAGATTTGGAGCACTAGCATTTGGGCTGTGATTTTAT
Organism: Onchidella celtica; assembly: GCA_963931925.1. Classification (NCBI taxonomy): domain Eukaryota; kingdom Metazoa; phylum Mollusca; class Gastropoda; order Systellommatophora; family Onchidiidae; genus Onchidella; species Onchidella celtica. Next base: position 32,008,609 of record OZ007576.1, on the reverse strand, counting down.
CGATTAATCCTTAATCAACCTGTTGACTATCGATTACTCTATGAATATTTTGCAATAACTTGCGGTGGGTGCCACAGGGATAGAAAGTTTCCTAATAGGCCTAATACACTCTCCGTCCGTCAATTCCAGATGTATAGAGACCAGTTTACGTTGGCAAAATGTTTGTTGAAGCGTTTTAAAACTTACAAAATTATTTTGAAATTATTTGGATATCAGGATATATTATTAGAATCCAAATATGGATTATTATAAGCATAACTGAACAAAGAAACATGTTAAATAGTCCATATTTATTCAACGATCGGTTTTATATTTCACATTTTTTGCGTTAAAATCTTAGAGCCGTGGGCGTTTTGAATAAATGTTTTTTTTTAAATAAACATTTTCCCTCTGTGTTTATACAGGCATGGGACTGTCTCGTGAAGAAGCGCGCATTAAAAATGTTTATTTTATTGGTTGTTGGTTTTGTTGTTTTTTTTTGGGGGGGGGGGAGTTAATAAGTGGTTGAACAATATAGATATTCTACACGAGACTTCACACTGTTGTCGAAGGCCTAACGAAAACAATTTAGTACAGTTTTGTGGAGTTAATTGGACACAGAGATCAGAATCGCCAGAAACACCACAAACAGTGGCTATGGACGAGGATAACAACAACAACAATAATAATAATGATGATAACATAATAATACCTGTAATAATAATAATAATAACCACAAGAACAACAACATCATCATCATCGTCATCATTTATAGACCAGTCTTTCACCTAATTCATCATGATGATGATGATGATGATGATGAGCAGAACAAAATTTGTTGAATGTAAAAGATAGAAATTTTTGTCAGTAGATTTGCGACTTGATGTTGATATGAGTCTGAAAATGTAATCGAATACCAGCAGCGGTATAGGTGCGCCAAATGTCATACTGAAATTTTATTAAATTTTGGTAGTGCTCCAAATGTCATACTGCAATTTGACCTAGATTTAGGCAGTGTTCCAAATGTCATGTTTTAAAAATTTTGGTGCTCCAAAGGTCATGCTACTAACACAATACCTAAGACAAGACATAAGTACTGATACTGAAGCAGCGCATTCAATCAAGGCTGCTTTGTCTTGGTTTTAATGTGAAGTGTGGACTACGGGTTTAAACGGGGCCTTGCAAGACTGAAACAAGCCTGTCTCTCTAGTCTCGAGTCCGTACGCGTCTAGACTATCTTGAGTCAGCTAGTGGAAAGAAAAACCTCGCACACTGAGTTAAAACAGACGTAAAACGGACTTAACTCTGTGCTCCATCAACCTAAAACTAAAGCATACAAATAATAACGGCATCATAACTAAGTAAACAGATATTCTTTTTTTTTCGGCTCTCCTTTATTCTGCATTTGGATATAACTATAACGGAGTGTTTATTGGGGCTACATGGAGCCTTCGTAACAATTTGGGCTACCCGGAGATCAATATTACCGTAGCGAGAAACGGGTAGCCCAAATAATCTTTCAGGGGTGGGGTTTGGTTATGAAAGCTACGTGTAGCCTCAATAAACACTCCCTTTTATATTGAGTGACCTCATAATTATAATTTAATTTTTAAAGCTATATGTAGCCTATATAAGGTCACCCTAATATAATCATAATGTCTACATTTGCACCCACAGAACACCAATGAAACAAAAAGAACAATTAATGTTTATTTCCAACAGGTCTGACATAAAAAATAACAGATGCCATTTCATAACTAGAGCATATGTATGGCTAATAATATAAGAAGTGCAATGTTTATTACGGCACCAACGTGTCTGGCGTCAAAAATTGCTAAAGGCTATTTCGTAACCAGGCTTTATGTGGCGATTATAAGTAAAGCAGTGTTTATTTCGGTACGAACATGTCTGACGTCAAACATAACACACGCTATTTCATAACGAGGCCATTTGGCCACTATAAATAGAAACTTTTATTAGGGGACCGCGGTGTAATTACAAAGCCGAAGAGAGAAAATATTGAGTTTTTGACTGCTTTTCTATAGCTTATCTCTGTAAAATACCGCGGTCCCCTAACACAAACCACTGATAAGTAATCTGGATGATTATCTGGACAAAAGTCCTCTCTGATATAGAATTCTGCGTCGTATTAGCCAACAGTCCCTTGAAGAGATGCAGGAATAGACTTGTTTCTCTCGACGTAACAGAATTTATGCTTCTCAGAAATGTTTTATGTTATTTCGTTTTTCGTCAGAAATTCTAATGTATTTTGAGCACTCATGGCGCCAATTACATGCACCACGGTCAACATTACAATTTTTGATGACGTAAGTGAAACCTGACAACACATTCACTAGATCTGTACCAATGCAGAGTTTTTTACGCCATATCACACTGTCTGCCTCTGCGTGACATAACCCTGTCAATAAACTATGACGCCAATGCCATTAACGTCTACGGATAAAACGTAGAATTCTCCTTTGTCCGTATGGCACAATCGTTTGGACACCTAGGCCGGGAACGACAACTGTCGATGACAACGTCAGAAATCAGTATAAATAATGTATGGCACGGTTATGGCAACATAAAATAATATTAATTACTCTTTGGGGGAAATGCTGTTCACTACATTATTTTATGTGCATGAATTTAAAGAAAATCCGGTTACAGACACATACAAACAGACGGTCAATCAAGTCCACCGTACATACACGCATTCATACAAACAGACACTTATTTACTCTTGAAGCATATTCTTCAGTTCCGAAATTTGTTTTCCGAGGTTTTGGAACCATCCATAAAGTATGTACGCTCAATTTTTACAATTCTTTACAGCTTGATAATGCCACAATGCATTTTAAATAAGTGTCGAAGCGTGCAAATGCTATAGGTCTTCTACATACTACAAGATCTCCAGTAGAGAATGAAGATAGAACAAACACGAACTAAGGTCGGGATATAATCCAACAACTCAATTTGCTGAAGAAAAAAAAAAGTAAATAAACCCAAACTTTTTAATCGATTACCATAATGGGAAAGCGAACGTACGCCCAACAGACACCCCTCGCCCCCAAGACCCCCATGTACGCTTTACGCTATTCGTACGCGGGGCCTACGCAGACATCCGACCTCCCGACCTTATATATTTTATGGAGATTCCCTATATATAGATACTTTGTACAGATTTTTTTTTCCTCACAGAAAGCAGAGACAATTGAATGAACGCTCAATGAATGCTGCACAGCTGGCGGCCATCATAGTCAACTACTACCGTATTGATAAAACGCATTGAGATATCATGAAAATGAGAAAATGTTCACTCGGTTGCGATTGCTGCTATGTCAACTGAAGTGATAAGGCCATTCATCCATTGTGTAATATTTGGCACATGAGAAAGCTATGATTAAATCAACCGCGACAAGAAGAACTTGTAATCCCGACCAATTGTTGCGGCCCAGACATTAAAAAAAAATTCGAGTAACTATGAATGATAACTGATAAAGTTGGTGTCAATAATTATAGCATTCATCAGAATCCTGACTGCGGTAATTGTGCCCTTGAGCAAAACGATGACCTAGTTCCACTTTTCGCAACCTTAGTTCTTGTTTGTGCCAACTCCACTTTTAGCACAACTGAGAAATTCGACGTTAAACATTTGCGACTTTAATTAGCATGAAAAGGAGTTAAATAAATCGGAACAGTTGAAGAGCTTGATAAGTACCACAACTCATTTTAAACATGTGCCGAAGTATGCATTTCTCATACCTCTTCTACATACTAACATATCTCCAGTTTTTTGGTGAGAAAATGGACATACTGTAGAACAAATAAGGACTAGGATCAGGTTTTGTTGGAAACAGAGATAATCTCATGAATGTGTACATGATCTCCAGTCTTTCAGTTGTATGGAGATGAAATGAATTAAATTTGGGGTCTCCCGCCTTTAGCCTGCCATTTGCGCCAAAAAAAAAAAAAAATTCAAACTTAATTTTCTGAAAAAATAATTAAAATGGAGTCAAGCAACTCTTTCATTTATGGGAACATTTCACGACGTTAGTTATTGTTGCTTCTGTGTCCATTTTCTAATAAACTGGACATGTTTTAGTATGTAGCGAAGGTATAATATATGCACACTTTGACAATTGTTTAATATGCTTTGTGGCACTTATCAAACTGTTTCATTTTCCGATTTATTCTAACTCGTTATTATGGTACTAATGCCGCAAACATTTAGCGTCGAATTTCTCAGCTGTGCAAAAAGTGGAGTTGGAACAAACAAGAATTGAGGTCACGATTTGATGCGATAAAGATAATGACTTTCATACATATAAACCTACCAACATTATCACGGGCAATCTGTACCCACTATCTATGACCTTTTAAGTTGACTCTGGGCGTGCGACTTATCACACCTTTCAAGATTCTGGCGTGAATCAGAGCTTCTGGACAGGAACGCACTTCATCATTCAACTGCATAACTGGGAAACAGAATGAATAGCATTTCAGTTTCAGAGAAAACATTTTGAAACGCTCTATTTGAAGGCCAGATGTGGGAGAAAATGTGGAAAAACTGATCGGTAAAATCAGACATCTTATTTCAACTGAAACTGCCGCTGTTTTAGTAAATTCTTTTGTACTTTCAAAGCTTGACTATTGCAACTCCCTTTTGGCTGGAATTTCACAAAAAAATATTAGAAAACTCCAAATTGCTCAAAACAATGCAGCGAGACTTGTTTTGAAGAAAAAGAAAAGAGATTCAGCACTGCCACTTCTGCAGAGTTTGCACTGGCTGCCAGTTGAGAAAAGAATAATGTACAAATTGTCATCCATTTGTCACAAATGTGTCAATAATACTGCTCCATCGTACCTAGTTGATTTAACTGATTACTATGTTCCATCTCGTCAACTAAGATCATCATCTGACACTACAAAATTGAAAATACCTAAAATGAATCTGTCCACTGTAGGAGAAAAGTCCTTTTCATTTCTTGGCCCTACCATCTGGAACACTCTTCCAAAGACAACCAGGGAAATTAATGACATTGGTTCTTTCAAATGCCATCTGAAGACCCATTTCTTTCAGACAAACTAGGCTAGGTGTTTTTCGGCAGCAACAATAGTAAATATTTTTGAATTTCTTTTGTGTATGCGTGTGTGTGTGTGTGTGTAAGAGTTTGTTAAAGCGCCCAGAGCTTGTCATCGACGGGGTTGGGCGCTATATAAATGCAATATATTATTATTATTATTATTTATCTCTTATCTGACACGCACTGGTGTTATCGTCCCACACACATCATGAATGCTTTATTATCAAGCACAAAAATTAATGGGGCTTCGTAACTGCACAATTATTCACATGTAAATTATTGATAAGCTGTTTGGCAACCGAGGAATAACAATGTCTGGGGTCACCACTAAATCCGTGACTCCTGGGTGGGTTCGCGGCTATGTTAAATGGGCTTGTATCTGCAGTTTTTTTTTTTTTTTTTGGTCGTTTAATATATCATAAAAACGAAAACTAATGGACTGTTCACACCCATGTACACTATTGTGTATGAGGAAAAGTAGAGAAATTCGAACTCATGGTACTAGAGAAATCACTGACACTAAAATTCCACAATTTATTTGAAATGACGAAATTTCTTGACTTTAGGGACACAGCAAACTTCTTTTACTTAACAAAAAAAATGGCTCTGAAGTAATGAAACTATGAATTCTGACTAAACCTGATGGAACTCGTAAAATAAATGTATCTAATTACTTCATATCATTTGCTACAATCTAGGATTATACAAGTTATGCATTGCTACAGTAAATCGACCCCAGCCAGCAGCCCTACACAAATCCTACGTGTATGATTGACGTCAAGTATCAACATAGAAATGCCATCGTTTTTTACGAAGATTCTCTGGTTACGACATCGTACCGACGCAAGTTTGATATAGGGAATCCACCCCTACAGTAATCTTACTAACACTATGGAATCCTATGCAAATTTACGTTGGACTGGCGTGGGGATGATGGCTGGTACATTGCTTTGGGATGGAATCCGTTACTGTTGACAACAACAACAACAAAAAAGTCACAGTACTATGCAATGTGGAGTTTTATCTATGACAAAGTTCAAGACTGGAAATTTAGAAACATGTAAAATATTGGGTTATGTTTGAAAGGGCCTTGTTTCCTGATACATTCAACGTTGTAATGAAAGATAGTTACGTAGCAATAAATGATATTAAAACGATACAATAAAACGGAAAGACAAATCAAGCTTTGCTACATACAACGTTTTCTTTTCGCAACATTTTGATAAATTCGTTCAAGCCTTGCTGCGAACCGTCATATTTACTGTGTTTCTGCGAATTATTTTGTCAACTTACTGACTCCACATTTACCACTGAATTGTTGTTTTTATTTGCAGTAACGACGTCAGTCTGGTTGTTACTCTTGTTTCATAAATTTTAAGAACTTCTGCACTGGTTATAAATTCTTGTCACACCGATGTGGCCGAACTACTTTGTTCATGTGTAGCACACATCAGTAATGTATGCCATAGTCGTATTCCTCCCTGTTTGAGACATTTCTCTGCTTCTTCTATAGGCCTACTTTATTTCCTCTCCTCTCCCCGCTTATAAAGAAAGTAATGAAAATTAATGAATTTTAAAGAGATAGTACAACCTACGAGAACTAAAGAGATAATAATATGCATGTGCCTATGAAAGCGTGACTATGGAAAAAAATACGAATTGGCAGAGATGAAATTTAATTGCATTTTATTACCTCGTACTATTTACCGAATGGACAGCTATTTAATAAATATGTTTTAGAAATTAATTAACTAAGTTCAACACCAACCGTGTTCATCCTTTAGGCCATAACTGTAGTTATTACTGTATTGTAGATTAATCGTTTATCCTACGCAAACCATTTCCCCCTTTGTTCACTGCCGGCATATTTTACTTTATCGTGTTTGATAAAGTCAACTGAACTTGAACATTACGTTTAACTTTCAAATACCGGTAAAACATGTTCTAGAATAACGACGACAATTTGGGTTCTCCCGAGTATGCCTGTGTATTGTGTGTGATTTATATTATATACATGTAAATGTTGTATAGCGCTTAGAGCCTGGTTGTTAACGGGGTGAACCGCTATATAAATGCTTTGTATTATTATTATTATTAATTTAAATAAAAGCGACAGTATAAGAGTGAAACGTTCAAATACTTGCATTCTCAGCCATCTTGTCTGTCCTGAATAATTTAAAATGATTGCAACAGGAGAAGATTAGCTGACGTTTCACCGCCCTCACTATGACGTGTGCAGCGGATGTTCAGAAATGCTGTTCCCCCCTCCCCCGCCCCCGTTCTGTCAGACTGACAGCTCGGTTAGGTGTAGCGCGGTCTTTTTGCTTCAGGCTCAGTATTAATAATGAGGCCACATTCTTACCTGAACGCATAACTGACACTGTCCTGACAGGTTTATTATTATCAGACCCTCCATCTTTGTCAATTTCCACTTCTCACTTCCGAGTTGTTTTCCATTACTTGCACGCTACGCACCCCTCCCCCTCCTTTTTTTCAGCGTTTCTCGTGTGGCACTTGTTTCTTGTTAACTCATTAGTCTATACAAAGGTTATCTCTCATTTTTCAGCAATTTTCTCACTTTCTCCTCGTTCACTCAAAACGCTTAGCATGCATTCTTCTTAGAAGACCTGCGCATATAACGATGTAGGCCTACAACATACATGTACAACAATTTTCGAGAAGAGTGTTCTTGAAGTCCGAGGACGTTCAAGTACTGGAGGTTGAAAGATGAAAACTGATCCTTGTTAAAGCCTGGCATTCCTGTATTTGTTAATAATGGAGGGGGAAAAATGTCCCCTTGAGGCTATTTTTTAAGGCGTTTCAAGAAGATTTTCTAAAATTCAAGCAGTTTTCAAGCCGATTTCGCTGTAGGGCTAAATTCAAGAATCTTTCAAAGAGATTTCTCCGTATGGCTAATATTACAAGCAGATTAATTTCTCCATAGGGCTAATATTACAAGCAGATTTCTCGTAAGGAGTCAGTTCAAGACTCTTTCAAGGAGATTTCTCCGTAGTGCTAATATTACGAGCAGATTTCCCCATAGGGCTAATATTACAAGCAGATTTCTCGTAAGGGGTCAGTTCAAGAATCTTTCAAGGAGATTTCTTCATAGGCCTAAATACAAGCAGATTTCTCCGTAGGGCTCAGTTCAAGAATCTTTCATTCCTCAGTGGGGCTAAATTTATACAAGCAGATTTCTCTGTAGGGCTCAGTTCGAGAGTCTTTCATTCCTCAGTGGGGCTAGATACAAGCAGATTTCTTTGTAGGGCTCAGTTCAAGAATCTTTCATTCCTCAGTGGTTCTAAATACAAGCAGATTTCTCTGTAGGGCTCAATTCAAGAATCTTTCATTCCTCAGTGGTTCTAAACACAAGCAGATTTCTCTGTAGGGCTCAGTTCAAGAATCTTTCATTCCTCAGTGGTTCTAAATACAAGCAGATTTCTCTGTAGGGCTCAGTTCAAGAATCTTTCATTCCTCAGTGGGGCTAGATACAAGCAGATTTCTCCGTAGGGCTCAGTTCAAGAATCTTTTTCAAGGAGATTTTTCTGTAGGGTTAAATTCAAGACGTTTTCGAGGACTCATTGAATCCTGTTTACTCTCACCAGCATTATATGTTGCAACTTTTGCGAATGCTGCAGATATTGCTCTCGCCACTACCACCACCACCACTGAAATAAAGACCTGCTACTGAAAAAGTCATTAGCTGCAATCGCAACTTCACTATCTGTAGACGTAGCTAAATCGACCGCCATATCGGCTACTATGTATAAGATATAATAGAACTATTTAACGATTGTTTCTGTTACCACTGCTAAAAGTACTACATATATTACAGTTGCTACCACTATATTTTTTACTGCTGCTACCACTACTATTTTTATCTTTACCATCACCACGACTACAACTAGCTCTGTTACTAGTGCTAATTATGCAACCTTTGTAAATTATTTTCATTCATATTTATGTTGCTTTTCGAACTCATTTTTTGTTTGTTGTTGTTGCAGTGTATTTGTTTCTATCGCAGAATTTCGTTAAATTCAGCGTTCTCTCTCTGTCTCTCCTAATTTTCGGCCACAATTCAGCATAGTTCATCATACCTTGTCATCTCGCTGTTTCAGAGAAGCTATAAAATTGGATGACTATCATTCATTATTTGAGTCGAGATTACTGGGATACGACCGGTTTTGTTGGCGTAAAACATTTGACCAAATTGCTAAATGGTCGTAAAAAGCACTTTCAACGATGGGTAAGATTTGTGTGCACAATTTAGAGCAATAATTTGTGGTTGTAAACTTCAGTTTCAGCTTCCTGTGCATGCTGTGATATACTGATTTGTCAGTCCCATGACCTCCTGTTCTTATCATACTTCTGTGTATAATTTTTCCTAATGAGAAGATAATTCACTATGATTCATAAATGTTACAAATATTGAAGAATTTCTAGAGCGTACTAACAGTAGAGCCCCTGATTATAAAGTGTAAGTGTTGCATTTCAGGTGAGATGGCGTTAAGACTGGTTGAGAATAAAATTTACTACTTGATAACCAAATTTGCACACAAAGTACACATAGTTTCAACTTCAAAGTAGGATCTGATTCGTTTTCATATGTACAACATTTCAACTGGATTTAAAGCTCGTTTGAACACATTTAAGTTCTTAATAATAAAGGTTTGAAAGTCAAACTGCGTTTTAGGTCTTTGTTTTAAGAGGATTTTTTCCGTTTGCATTTACACCTCACTTTTTCTTGTCCTTGTTTGTTTTTTACTTGTTCCTTCCTTGACGTTTCTGTAGTCTTCTTGGCTTTCCTAGCCCTCAAAAAGGCCCGCCTTCGTCGGTTGCCTTTGTGTCCATTCTTGTCTTTACCTAGTTTTTTTCTTCCTTCTTTCTTTCTCTCGTTATCTGTCTTTATTTGAAAGTTGAATTAAATTAGTAAATGTAATTTCAGTATGTTTTTTAATCGACTTTGATGGTCTTGGAAGTTGTTCAGTCTCCCGAATGTATGTATTTGGAATTGCAGTGTGAAAATTCATAATAACATATATATCTCATGTCATACCTGCATCTATGCCTATGTACTGAAAACTGTAACACCTAACCTAACTTAATCACAAGTTGATATTGTTTTTGTATACTTAATCCCATTAGGGAAATTTGCCTTTGTGCCATTGCAGCCCAGTTACAACTGGAGCAGGCACGTCGTCGCCACAGTGCAGCGCCGGTAGGTGGATTTTTTTTTTTTGGTGGGGGGCGGGGGAGATGACACAACATCCTGCAGCATTGGAAAAAGCTTTACCTGATCCAGGGATATTTTATCAAGGTGTTTCTAAACGTTGATGTTCCTTACCACAAGGCAAGATTCCTATGTGTATTTGCTTCTAGATTTGTGTGCTGACAGGTATTTCCATGATCGGTAATATCCTGTGCATTTAATGTATCTTTTCACTGTGTTTAGGACTTTATCTTAGGAGTTCACTGTTCTTGGCATTTACACCTCTTTCTTGTTTTTATTTTCCTTGTTCTTGTTTCTGTGTGTTTTTGTTGTAGGGGTCAGGTTTTTCTTTTTTTTTTTTTTTTTAGAATTTTGCCCAGGCATCGCCCTTGTTCGACCTGCTCTTCTCGATTCTCAACTGCCAAGATCTCTTTAGCAACGTGTACACGGGCCCTCCAAGTTCTTCGTTGTTATCCAAGAAGACTAGGTGCTCGATCCTGTCTACCATAGGATCAGGGACAGGAATTTTTCCCCCACAAAAACCGATCCGCTACCTTCGGCATGAGAGCGAAAACTTTGCCTTTAGACCAGTAGGAAATGCCCCCCCCCCGCCCCAAATTTTCCTCCATCATCCCCCAATCCTACCCCACCCTGACATGTAACCAAAGGTGCACAAAGTAGGCATAAATTATGTAGGTGTCTTCAAAGCTTTTTTTTAAATGGCTCATGATTTACTGATTATTGAGATACACATGTAAACAAAAATAGGAAATGTAGACATGTGATTATCCTTCATCAAATGCAACATTGGCTGTTCCCGTTTATAACACTCTTGTACAGGTACCGTTACCATGTTGTGACTTTCCCGTGATTGGTGGGCTGTGTCGGCTATGTAATGACGGTGTTTGTGAGAAACAAACGCAGATGGCCCTTCCACGTTTCAAGCTTGTTTCTTCATTTTTGAAATATTATGCTGCACTAGATCTGTTTGCTACATTGAAAAATATGTGAAAAGGACCACTAAAAAGAAAACGAACGTCCTACCAGGGGGAAGATAGATGTTCTGATGTTTTATCCGGAAGACTCTCTAGCCCTCTTGTTTGAAAATGACTTGATCACCAATGCAGTGCTGAAAATCTAGCAATCCTCCATCTACTACCATTTAGATCTACTAGTAATTTACTGAATGGTAAAAGAAATTGGATAGCATGTACTTGACAGGATTTTTTTTGCTATCAGTGGGTATAAATAATATGGTTGTACACTAAAAAAGAGCGAAATTATGGTCAAGATATTGTGCAAAAGTGTAATCCCTAGTTGGAAAATACTAATTCCTCCCATGGCCCACCACCCCTCTGTTGTTTTTGCTCCCGTCACCCCTTTTGTCATTTTGCCCCCCCCCCCCCGAGACTCAAAATCGCCCCTGTTGAGAACCGCCGCTCTAGACCAACTCGTCCCCTGTATTTTTTCACTTTTCTGCTCTGTAGTTTTTATGTCAACGTTCCCTAAGACTGTAGTAACTCAAAAAAATTAGAAAAATCTGTTTTTATGCGAATTCAACTACCTTCACAAGCACATCAAATGATCTTGGTTATAGACTCCTAAGCCGAAAAATAATTGGATAGCTAAACTTTCACAACATTTATCGTAACTAGATCAGCTGTGCCACAATGAAACAGCTTTTTTGCTTCTCCTGAAAAGTAGTCAAAACCAGTATCTACAGTTTTAGGGAACAGTGACGCAATCGCACTTGAATTAAATGGATATCAAACTCACAAACGAAAACATAAAAAATAAACACCATCACATGCCTTTCGGACAGAAGAAATAATTTCCAAAGATGTAACTGTTGGAAATTATATTTCTTTTTATTTTATTGTATTCAGTCTTGTCAGGGTTAAGAGCATATCTGAAATATCATTTGTAAAATAGGCAGGTAAAAAACTGATAATGAATATTATCAACATTAGCAGCAAGACTTCTGGGAGGAAATGCCATGGACATTCTTGATGGAAATAAGTTATTCATCTCTCAAGTGCTTGATTGTCCTTAGTCGTCTCCTTTTCCAAATAATAAATTTAAAAAAAACAACTTTTCACGAGCAGGATCCTTTCAGGCCTGGAGAAACATTATACTGCTGTTAAAAAACAAAACACAAATTTTGCTCCTGGAGTTCATTTATGACCATGTATATCTGCATATCAACTTAACCATCTCTATGAAGTGATAATGGCAGCCAATGTCACTGCAGTATAATTCAAATATACATATAGTTCAAACAATAATTAAGGTTTGAATTTGCAAAACATCTTATCTCACTGTTTGTATTCAGCTTTGAAATATTGCTTAAGATGAAGTCTATTGTAACCATGGAATTATGAAAGCCCATTTTCCTTTCACCACTTGTAAAGAAACATCCTTGCAGCATGCCTGTGTAAAGATAAAGCTGACAAAAGTAAAAGACCAGTGCGACAATTGAATGCGACTTATAAACTTGTATTTTTGCAAGAACCTTCTGGAATATCACTTACAAATGTGTTTTACAATGTTTCCTAAGGCTGCTCATGCTCTATAATTATCTCATGATGGCAAAACTGTGAATAAGCAATGATTTTCACTCTTTAAAATACTCCTCATCTCTAAGAAATCACCTATTTTACAATTCTATACAGTTTTTAATACCATGTTTTTATTTCCACTTCCAGTTGGACAAAGGAAAAGACAGCATCTCTTTTAACAACAGATGTTTCTTTTGAAAATATGTGAACTTTTTTCTCTTGTGAAAATGACAAAACAGTAATCCTTCCACTTAAATACTTGATAATTCATATCACTTTAGATGAGCATCGTTTCTAATGTTCAACAAACCTATTACAGTAGACCTCAAATATAAAGGCCTCAGATTGCGGAAAAACCCTCTGTATAAAGGGACAATCTGAGGCCCTTGAAGGATAGCTTAATAATTACAGAGTATTTTTTGCTATTGCATTCTGGTCTTCATATTAAAAAAATGACATCATATACATTTCCTCTTCCATCAACCATTGGAAACCTTTCTCTCAGATAAATGTTGGAATTATGACTGCTAGCACTTCTAAACTGACAATGTTCATTCATAAAATCAAACATTTTGCAGTATCATTCGAGCACATTGATGTTTACACAAGTATGCACATCTATCATCTGTGAAATTTTTCAGTCACCAATGGAAACTGTCCATAAAATAATATTATATAGAGTACAGTTCTTTCACATTTTCCTGAACACTTCAGGAAAGGGGCCATGTCCACATTCCAATGTGTCCAGCAGGCATTTCTGTTTGCTATCTGGATGCCTTTCAGATATTCACAACACTTTCATTTTCTGTCAATTAGTTCTCTATATCTTTTGTCATTTCCTTTACTAATTCCTTTTCTTTTTCTTTCACAAGTTGGATGATATTGAACTATAAGGATACATTCAGTCCTGATGAGGAGATAGAACCAGTAAGTAAAGTAATTTTTTATTGCACCGATTTTTGAGTAATGGATTTTACACATGCTTTCAACAGCCCATACAATATCACAAAAGTGGTTACGAAAAATAAAAATCCTACCGGCCCAAGACCGAATACAAAGGAAAGTATGAGATACATAATGCCAATGTGAACCATTGTGTGGTAGCTGGCTAGGAAACGTATGCTGATGCGGGCTTGGTGAGAGCGTGTCAGCTGGGCAGCTCTCTGTGAGACAGGTGATTGAAATCTTCGCTGCAACTGTTCTGGTGCTGATGGGGCAATCAGGAACACTCTGGCAAAGTGGCCAGCAAAGTCTTGACGTTCATACAGTGAGTTGAATTCTGTGTTAAACTGCATGACAAAAGACAAAATTTCAAAACTGACTTAAGCATGATACCACAAAACAAAAAATATCATTTTATCATCATCCATACAGAAAAAAAAAAGGGGGGTTATTGTTTGATCAGTGCTTTTAGCAAAAATATTAGCAGATTTAACCTATTCTGGTGACTGTTAACGGTTGTACCATTAAAAAAAAAGCAGAATGTTGTATTTTCTACTTTCACACTTCCTGCGTCGATTTCTACAAAGCATATGCACAAGAATGTACATATGAAGACAGCAAATGTTTTATTTAGCACCCAGCTTTAATTTCTAATTGATTGAACAAAAAAAAAAAAAAAACTGCCATAAAGCTCTATAAAGAGAAACACACGCAACTCTGCCGGCCAAAGGGTGTCCTGTCTCTGGACCTATCCATTGGCTACTACGATGAATTATGTTTATTTATGGTGTGGTCAAAAGAAGTTGGTATCATTTGATAAAGGATGTGTCTCTTATATAATCGTATGGATGAGTTCATAGAGTAAATTGTGATCCCCCACCAGACTTGTGTAAATCTACACTGGTCCTGTTCATCCCTTGTCCCCCAGGGAACAAAAGCTATTAACTCTTTTAATCATCTAGTAAATTCTTCTTGACACTACACACAGACCATTGTTTCGTCAGTAAGAGAACTACCATCTGTGCACCTTATTTTTGTTGAGGTTTTGCATCATCTTGCAGCAAATTTCGGCTACATAAGAAATAAGATTTGAGCTGCAGTCAGACTGCTGAAAAATGAGTATTTAAACGAATTATATCTTTGTGGCTTAGAAACGCTGTGATGAATTACACTGGACACCCCAACAAATATGATTCTAACCTGGAACCACTGTACCAGCCATCTGCACACCATTTGTCATTGGAAATGACATGATTTAGAATAAGAAGTCTCTATTACTGTAGCATCTGCGGGCTGTCCCTTGCCCTCCCCCGTTTTCTTGTTGCACTGGTGAGCATGTGTTCATTTCTTCTTGACAACCGCTAGAGTGTACTGTACTCCGTGACCTGACCTTCTTCTCCTAGTGAGTAGTTTTTTCCTCGCCCGCTTGTTGTCAGGTGTTTTGACTCGTTCAGTAAATATTAGTATGTTCCCGAACATTCGATAACACTGTGGAGAAGGATGTTTACGCCAGATTTGGCCTTGAGTGATGTAACCTGATGACGTATTGATGCGTGATTGGTTAGTTTGTGCGAGGGCAAAGGTAACGTTTATTTCGGGAACTTTCTGTAGGAATGTTTATATATATAGACCTGTGTGAGTGGTTGGTGGGGGTGAGTAAGTGAGTTTCCTTTTGTGTGGCGTAGATATTTAGTTTCGCTGGTGTCTTCCTAGTAATTTATTGTTCACTATACAGTTATTAAACTTTAGTATTATTTAATCTATCGTCGGATCTCGTGTTTATTTATTCTACAGCTGTAATAGTTTCGTTTTCTAAAGGGTTGTAGTTAGATCAACTAACTCCCCCCTACTATAACGTGCTAGAACAACCTCAGCTGTTACAATTACTTACATATGAGTTGATGAACGAGCAGAAATGGAAGAACATTCGCACTAAGGTGGTGTTTTCATAGCTCCTCACAGGCTGAAGGTCTGGGTCACCAACATAAAACTTGTCAAACTTTCTTTCTCTGTTAATCAGCTGAAAGGAAAAAAAAATGCAGTATTTTGATAACAAATTAAAGTTTCGATGGATCCACAGAGAAGTGACAAATCATTACACAATTTTATCTTCTGTTTACACAAATTTATCCTGTCTACACAATTTATCTTCTGTAAACAATTTCATCTTTTGTTTACATAATTTTATCTTTTATTTATACAATTTTATGTGCTGGGTTGTCATGACCACAATTCTTTTAACAGGATAGTGGATTTTTCATGTTTCCTTTTTCCCTCTATTAACTTTGAATATTTTTTTCCTTTCAGCAATAAATGTACAAATCTGCCACCTTAGTACAAAAAACAAACAAGTAATGATAAGACTCCCCAAAAACAACATGATATTCATACAATTTGTTGATAATATGTCAGTGTGACCCATGCAACTGACTGTAGCACGAACAATTTATCAGCTACAGTATAAACACAAGCTCTCAGTGCTGATGATCCAAAGGTGTAAAATTTATTTCCAAAATGTTTCCGTCTTATGTAGCCAAAGGATAATCAAAATTTGAGTCTGGAGACAGCATATCAACATGGTAATGGTCAAACTGTGCTGGGAAAAAGCAAGACAGTAGACAGAATATAACAGAATGATAGGACAGAACTACAGAAGGAGACCCTACCACAAGCGCCCACCAACCACTCGCAGGTAATCAATGCCAACTGACAGAATATCCAAATGAATATTCAGATAAATACGATCAGATTTCATATGAATGACTAAAATCATTTCTGTTGTGGAACACGAGTTTAGGAGCTATCCATAAAAAGTATGTTTACTTGTTTTTGGCAATTTTGGACCCATACTGTGATTGCATAATCCTAAGAGTGACGATTATTATGACAATATCTCAATGCTCTTAAATTTTAAGTAGTATTTCACATCCACTATTTGAAAGTTTCCTGAGATACATAGCCTGCAATTGATTTATATAATCCTACAATTCATTTTGTTGAAAAAAAAAAGAATAAAACATTTATCACCATAATTGAAAAGCGTACATACCCTCCCCCCGGAACACAAACAACACCTCCCACCACTTTATGGCTGGCCCTTTACGTGAATTTTATAAAATGTGATTGCCATAAAGTGTAAAACATGATACATTTCTCACCTGCATTTATAAAGCATGGTTGCCATAAAGTGTAAAACATGATACATTTCTCACCTGCATTTATAAAGCATGATTGCCATAAAGTGTAAAACATGATACATTTCTCACCTGCTTACGACCAAGCTCTGTAAGTTTCACACCACATTCAGTTTCCACATAATCCGGCAACAAGTTGTCACATTCAGACAAGTACTGTGATTCATTGGCCACTGATGTGCTGAGTGCATTGCTTGGCTGAGACTGAGAAACACTGGAAGGCTTGGGGAGCTGCAACAAGAGAGAGTATCACCAAGGAATGTCAGTGTACAGACCTGAGATGCTACATTCAATTTAGGGTATGTTTACCATTTACTAGGCGAGATACCCGGAAAAGCTTGGAATAAACCCATATCCACTCCACTCTCCTCTCTGATTTCCCTCTCTTTTTCTTCAATAACCTACGCTGGAGGCCATTACTACCACTCTAAGATCTTGCACCAACTCTGATCCACTTTCCTGTGGTGTGCATTATCGTGCATTGGACTGGTAGACAACATCAAGACATCACAGACTAACAGCTTGGTGGCCTTCTTTGTCTCTCTTGAAACTTTTTAAAACATTTATTCAGCCTATCATCGGTCCAAATAAATGATATAAAAATTTCCCTGCATGACGCTGAATCAGAACATATTGGTCTTAGGCATCCCCCCCCCCCCCCCCCCCCACTTGTAGTTCCGGAATAAAACGTAGTAGACATACAAACAGACGACAAGCACTTATAATATATACGATAATTATGGATATTGTTACCGGGGACAAAGTCTAACTACAAAGCCAAACAGAGAGAATACTGAGTTGTGGTCACTGTTCAGCTATAGCTTTCTATGTAAAACACAAGGTCACCCAAACAACAGCCGTACATTATAATATATATATAGATGATTTATTATTAATATATTGTATCGCTGTCACTTACTGAAAATATATGGCAGAAATTGTGGATGGACTGTTCAAGGTGTATTGGTAGACGCTTGTATTCTGGGGTGGAATAAATATCATGGGTTCCTCCTGAACCAAAGAGGGATGCGAAAAATCCAACACTCTTCTCTGGCTTTGATTGGCTGGCTGCACTGTTCTGCTGAGCTCTCACAGTTTCTAGAGCATCACTCAACTGACCAATCACTTTCATTATCTGATATGAGGAAAATAAGGTGTTGAGAAATCAAGTACGCAACTTTTATAAAATGAGGGGATTAACCTTTTCATATCATCCTGCACCTTTCGGGAGTAAGCTGTTTTACAACAGGTTGATACACTAGTCACCCATGATGTGTGGCCATTTGCACACCTGTTCGTGGCACCATGCGCCACCTGAGATAATACATTGTGTCTTAGAACAAACTGTTTTTGTCTTTTGTGCTTGTAAACATACAACCGTCATTAATCTTCTCTCAATAAGGTTTCCAATGATACAAAATATCATACTCTAGCTTTGTCAGAAGATTTTATATGAATTTTCAAAAAATCCCCAAATACAGTAATGCATGCAAAGGTAACAGTTACTATAAAGGAGGAATGGACAGTGGAAATGTCAGAGCTGTAATCCCCATGATGTGAAAAGGTTGAAGATGAGCATTTAAAAAAAACAACAACTGAAAATTGACAGAATTATTTTTCTAACATTGTGAAATTTAACCATTTCACTGCGCTGTTGACATGCACCGCATACCTTAAAATTGATCATGCGTGTGCACTGCGGACATACAGCTAAAGTCTATAGTGAGAATAATCTGTTTAACATATGGTGGGGAAAACATGTAGTAGTGAAGGGGTTGGTACCCTGAAATGAGCCAAACTGATAACTTTCATTTGTGAGTGGATCTGACAAAATCGGGCTCAAGGTGAAACACCAAATTCCTGAGAAACCCCCCCCCCAAAGGGGAAAACATTTTCTATGTAAATTGAGACCAGCTTATAAAATGAAAGATTAGCCATTTTTCTGCATTCAGTTAAATTATTTTGCTTGAAATCATCTTAGAAATATTTCATTTTGATTTTTTAAACAGGTATTAAAATTTCACCGTGAGCCTGATTTCGCCAGATCCACTCACATTTTCTGAAAACTCTCAGCACAAATTTAAGAATCACATTACAAACTACTGTCTTTGTCTGATGGGAAGGAATGTGAAGTTAAAAGCTGGACTGAAATTATTTTGCTGGAAACGAAAATTAACTTGAAGGGTGAGGTCACAAATGGATAAAAAAAAAAAACCCAGAAAACTTACTTTTTATAATATGCAAAATGGTATAATGATTGGAAAGTGTATGTTATTGAAAGTTTCGCCAAACGGCCATGAAAATAAATGATACCATTAATACAACATTTTCTATCTGGCAAGACACACATACAAAATGAAAAATTGGAAGGAACTTTTAAAGCTACCATTCTTTATATGACTACATTATTAGATTTAATCTTAAACTCAACAATCTTTAAATGACTATACTATCAAATTTAATATTAAAACTGCCATTCTCCATATGACTGCATCATTAAATCTGATCAAATGATTGGCAATATTTTCCTCTTGCAAGTGAGTAACACCATTCCAATGAAGAGATTGCATAAATAAGAAGGAAAGGAATGAAATGACAACAAAAAGAGGACCTCAAAAAAACAACAACAACAACAAAAAAACAGTGAAAATACTACTGATAAACAAATTTCCTTAAAAACTGAATTGAAATAAATTGAAAACAGTGAATCCTTACATTGTAGCTCATGGTCTCACTGAAGAATGGCACATACTGGAAGCTGGGACCCTCTAACTCCATCATTTGATTCAGCCCTGGCATTAGGTGCATGTTCTGACTAGATAGGTAGCTTCCTCCCAAATCACTGTGGTGTCCCAGACTGGGAAAGAGCTCTTGCTCAGCTAGATGGTAAGAAGCAGAGAAAGTGACAATATTTACTCTGTCAAAAAAAGAAAAAACAAACAACAAAACAAACCTCCCAGAAAATGTGTTGATTTTTGACATTTTTTTTATACATGTAATTCTGTTTTTACCTTGAATTTTTTTCACCTAGAAGACCAAAAGCATGTTTTGTTGTTTTACCTTTTCATTTCCAAACCGCTGTAGTGTTTCCTTATTGTTTCTAATGTGAAATTTGTAATGTACTATCTTTTCTCTCTTTTTGCCATAGTTTAACATTATTTTATCCCTTCAGTTCCCACTTCCTTCATCTCTACTTTCTTTTATCACTCTAAATATGTACTGTAATCTTTACAGATTCCACAGCCCATCCATTCTTCCACCTCTTCCATCATCTCTCGTCTGCCATGAAATACATCTTTACTTGAACACAAATGGCTTACCTTTGAAAATCAAATTTGGGAGATTGGGTAGACTCAAAATCTGGAAAGCAATGCAAATGATTTTATTAAAAATAAAAAAAGATGAACCTTCACTTCAAGCAGACTCTTGCACTTACAGCAATGGGCCAGAAATATGATATCACAGCAAGACCACCCAATCCCGCTTGATGGGTTTTGCCTTTGGCTGTCAAGTTTGCTGGTGATTTATTGCACACGGGCTGGTGAAGTTAAGGCACACTTTCATGTCCAGTTTGCACAGCCATGTAATAACTTTCATTATCTTATCAAGAGATTAAAATCCACCAGTTTATACAAAACTTCCCTCAGAGTTGTGTCATTGTGCAGGCAGCCAACATGGCAGAATTATTGCACAACAGGTCAAAATGGTTCCTTAAATGTGTATCTAGAAAAGATTTAGATCTAAAAGATCAGGCGCCTGACTTACCCTAGACACACGGTACACCATGTAGGCACTGTAAGGGGAGGTCAAGTCCATTCTAGAAATGCGGGGGAGAAACTCATAGGTCAGAACTGAGTAAAACAGAAGGTTGTCTTCCACAAACTGGTCCCTGCAGGATAAAGTAACCAGAACTCATTTATAAATGACACAAGACAAAATATTATTTAAAAAAAAATTATATACCTAACTTTTTCTCACCAAGTGCTCCATCTGTGGACCATACTGTCACTGCTCTACACCAATGGTATAAGTCACTTTTGACACTACTGAGATTTTAAGGAAAAGAAAAAAGTTTTCCTGTCATTTGGTGATTTGTGCCATTGAGATTCTACTGGATTATTACATTTTCCTATTGGCGCATTTCCTTTTCTATGGCATTATCTGATAGCCCTCATACTCAGGAATGCAATGAACCATCAGTTGTCTTTGGCATAAAGTCTGACATATGCCATCATCAAAGAGCAGAGAAGGTAAGGAGAATAAAGATACAGAATAATAATATACTTTTTATGCATTTTCCCCAAATTGTTATATCTTACTACCACAATTTGCATAGCAAATATGCAGATCATTTGCTTCAGTTATCTTCAGGTCTACCCCATGGTGACAGTATGTCAAGAAGTAATCAACTTTCAGACAACATGGAATCACTTTTCACACTGTGATAGTTCCCAGAATACTACATGAAAATTTTCAGTCATCTCGTGAAACGCATAATGAAACATAATAATTTAATTCACTCTTTGCAACTTGCTTCGTTTAAACCACTTTAACTGCTATAAGAGCTGGAAATCAAGCCTCTTGCTTCAGTCATTTAAGAAATAACCCTGACAGCTGTGCTCAGAAAACAAAATGGATGTCCAGTCTTATAACAGTGGTGAAGAGAGAACTGAATGTCTCTTCAGTTAATACAAGTCAAGTGCCTGGCTTAAAAAGTAATATGTTCACTTATACTATGGCATTACTTAGGGACAAACATGCAAAGGTGTCTGGGATAGGGGTTACAAGATATTTTAAATGGCATGACAAGGCAGAAAAGTCTTTGTTATGAGCCACTATTGAAACAATGCATCTCTGATTCTCATCACAAGCATTTTATCCAAATGTGTAGGGAGTCACATGAGGTTCATTTGACCATTTTATGTCATTGCATACAAAAGTAAACCTGACACCCATGTTCAAGATGATTCAATTGATCCGACAGCTGAGGAGCTGCTCACTGGTGATCCAAAAATTGAGTCCACTCAACATAGAACAAGGTTTAGGTCATTTAAGCACAATGTTATTGAGATGATATTATGCAATTCCAGCCCCCTTGTTCTCTACAAGAATTAATTCATACCATCTGTCATCCACACGCTTGTGTAAGTCTGTTTCTGAGTGCTGGGCTTCTAATGTTGTTCTTTTTGTGAAATCCATGTATCTCCAGGGCTGGATGTAGCTCAACCACGTCTCCAGAACCTGAGTATTTGTTTTTTGTCATATTTGTATAGTTGTTATACAAATGAGATTTATAAGCTAAAAATAATGGACTATTCCCTAATAAACAGCAGTACCGATCAAAATTATTAGAAGAACAGAAAAGTAAAGGACAAAACAAATTAACCGAGAAACAGTAAAATGAACATTTATGCAGCCATATCGTGAATCAAAACATTTGCCATATCGATGGTGTCGGGCGCAAACCAGCTGTCCCAAAATTTTGTAATCCTTTTTATAGTACCAATTTGGGAAGCCTGGAATACCACATCATAAAATTATATAATGTAAACATACCTCTTGCCATTATCCAATAGAAATACTCAAAATAAAAGTGTAATCAAACCGGCAAGGTCCATTTCCCTATTGTTTTATTGGCAGTGTTTTGTTCCTCTTGTAAAATTTGCTTATCTTGTCTCGCTGGTTTGCCCCCTCGATGAAACTACTCAAAGCCTGTTGTTTGGGGACTGTAGCATTTTATGAAGAAAGCGACAGCTCAGCGGGGAACACAACTCAGTATTTTCTCTGTTTGGCTTTGTAATTAAGACCACAGTCCCCTAACAACTCAGTATTTTCTGTTTGGCTTTGTAATTAAGACCATGGTCCCCTAACAACTCAGTATTTTGTTTGGCTTTGCAATTAAGACCACGGTCCCCTAACAACTCAGTATTTTCTGTTTGGCTTTGTAATTAAGAACAAGGTCCCCTAACAACTCAGTATTTACTGTTTGCAGGGATGTAAATGGCCTCCTGAAAAATTCTCTGAAACCAACGCGGCGTTCTTTGAAACAAGTTCTGACACTGCGGCGCGCAGGCTATTTGTCTAACTCTAATGAACTATGATGGAAAACATAACGCATAACAACCTAATAAACTTAACTTTACAGTTTTACATCAAATATTCAAAGTATCATATCTTTTGGGCTTTGATTATTAAGTCCATGATCTCACTGTCAAAGTATAGATCTACATAATACATGTATCTAGATCTACATAATCTAGAAAAAGATCAATATTTGTAGACCAATATAGAGCTATTCTGCATATCACAAGCCAGCACTTGCTCCTTGATCACAACATTCTGTCATTTAATGAACTTTTCAAAACAGTCCGGTTATAGAAGATTTAGATATAGAGTAGACCTATATTAATTTTTAAAGCAAAGATCAGCCACCACACTCAATATTTCTCTATCTTTATAGAGTCAAAAAATTAAAACAATATAGATCTAAATAATCCTTTGAGAAATCCAGGAATTTGAAGAAGCGTAAGTGTAACAAAATCGGTTGTTCCAAGGCACGAGACAGACAAGATTTGAAAGTTGAAATGACCTGCGAATCTTCCGTAAGCCAGACAGTAGACTTGGCCTATTACGCGAATCTCGTCGGATTTCACAAAAATTATTAAAAACATGGAAATGTCCGCCTCCTTTAAAACCCTATGCTCGGAAACATGACGAAACTATGATATGGAACAAATCTTTCTAACGTCGCTGAAACACGTGTACGCCTTTGTCTACGCCTAGATCTAGTTATAATCCGTGATCGTCAATTACGTTAGAAGATTCTAAAAGTCTGCCGACCTAGATCTAGATCTACCGGGAGTTACCACCGCCAAAGATGATTGTAAGCTATGTAAAATTGACAAGAAAACAATAAGAAAACATGACAGCGAAATAAAATGAAACCCCTTCACAAAATGTGTCACCGCTATCGTTTACGATACAATAAAAATCAATAATGTGTGACCTACACGTGCTGACGTACTCGAGCTCGTATGAACGGCCGAAGCGCGCGGACACGGGCGAAGGTGTATCACTATACGAAGTGCTTATTCGCAGATGTCTGCGAATAAGATCCCCATCTTAACCGCAGACGTCTGCGAATAAGATCTCCATCTTAACCGCAGACGTCTGCGAATAAGATCCCAATCTTATTCGCAGATGGGGGGTTTCTTGATTTTGTGATGTCTACTATGGGAAAGTTCTCTTGTATTCTGCACTCTGCGATAGCGCAATGGCTAGCATCTGCGGTTATCAGTCAGAGACTATGGGTCCCGTCCTGGGTTCAAATCCACGGCGCGGCATTTTTTTTTTTAAATCTAGGATTGCTCATTTTTAGGAAAAACATTTTTAAAAAAAAAGGATTTTACAAAATTGATGACGTGGGGAAATTGATCAACGTTACTAGTGTGCTCCAGATTACTTTATTCCTGTTCATTTTATTTATTCCTGTTCACTGAACGGGACAGAAATAAAAAATGTAAAATCAAATTTTAAACATGTAAATGATATCTTTTAGTCAGTGCGAATTGAACAGCTCATCTCTCTCCACGGTAACCTGGATCTATTTGTCATGTTTTATTTTATTACATTTTTTGTTTCCATGGAAGTTTAATTCATTTTTATTTGTTCTGTCTGACTTTCTCTGTGATTTCACACCCGACAAAATTGGCTAGACTAATAATAATAATAATTTATCTTTAAAAAATTGACATTGTAAAAAAATATTTTAAAAAATCCTAGTCACAATTTTATAGTCTGAAGCAAAGCAACGATGATATGGGGGGGGGGGGGGGGGGGGGGGCGCGCAGTAAAAAAAAGTCACCCAAAGAAAACTTCAGATCTTGGGAAGCCTCGAACCCCCCCCCCCCGGCAGGCGAGTTTAGTTCTGATAGGTTTTGGAAAAAAAAAAAAGGAATGTGGGGCAGAGAACGAACTCTTCTGGCTTTCCGATTTCCCCCTCGACACGCTGTTTGTTTACTCTGGTCCGTTCATAGATTATACACTGGGGTCCGTTTTCTGAATGAGAAGTGAATCAGATGCGCATCGTTTGTTTTGGTCATGTGATTGAGATGGACGCTCGGGTGGCCGCTGCTGGCCTCTCACTCGTCGAGCGAAGGAATTGTTCGTTTCAGCTTTTCAATGAATGTATTTGAAGTTAATCTGATATTTCTAGACTTTCATCACTCACTAAAATTCAGAGGGCTTTGGTTCTCGCCTACATGTTATGGCACTTGGGCAATTTTGTATCCCATAGGCTACTCTCACCATCAAAAATGTTTTGGTGAAAGTTTCATCGATTACTCAATTGAACGCTATTTTACGCCGAGGAGGTTGTCAGGTGACGCATAAGGAACTCTTCCTAAATAAAAATCACAAACAGAAAATCCATCTGCGAATAAGATTCTGATCTTATTCGCAGACGTCTGCGAATAAGCGTGGCCATCACTACATGCCGTGACAACTTATTATGCAACATTACTAATGCCTAGTTGAGCGGCGCCGCGGCGGGGGGACGAAAGTTATCGAGAGTTCGGGCATACGCAGTACGGCAGAACATAGTGGGTAGAGCTGCCGCGTTTACGGTTGCGCCAGTTGAATCGCTAGGTCCGGCGCTATTTTACTGTATTAGCGGTAGCTATGGAAACGAATCAACGCTCGGAACAGAATTTCGCTCCCGTCTATTCATTAAAAAAGAAGAAATCGGGAGTCCGATTCTCTCGGAATGGTTCTCTCGGAAATCGGAACCAGAAAGAAATTCTCGGATTTCCGAGGATTCTCGGAAGATTTACATCCCTGTGTTTGGCTTTGTAATTAAGGCCACGGTCCCCTAACAACTCAGCATTTTCTGTTTGGCTTTGTAATTAAGACCACGGTCCCCTAACAGCTCAGTATTTTCTCTGTTTGGCTCTGTAATTAAGGCCATGGTCCCCTAAGACAGCCTTTGAGTTTAGTTTTAACCAGGTCCCAACAGCCAACTGACAATTTGTTTTTGGAGCAATGTCTTTCTGTTTCGTTGAAATTTATCTCAATACATCCTGGTTAAATATACTAATTTTGACATTGCAATCAAATGGTAAAATAGAAAGGGTTGTACAGACCACCATCTCTTAATCCTTTGACCCCTGATCTCCTGACCAATATTCACCCAAAACTCACAGAAAACACACGCCGTGTGGGTGCAGACATCTTGTTTACCTTTCCCGGATGTAGTTTCTAACAGGCAAAGAAACTGCCTTTCTGCAATCCATAAAACAAAGCACATCTCCACACTGTTTTACCGGCGGTACAGCATATAGCTGCCCGGGGTTCCCACCGGCATATCGGTGCTACAGTCTCAAAGAGTCAAACATCCCCAAATCTGGGGCAGGTTGTTGTTCATGGATAGAATGGATAACTTCTGGGTTTAAGTGAACACATGTGAATTTGAGTAGTCACAGTGTCCCTCCCCCGTATTTTTTTTCCAATTAAATATTGGGCAACTAGCCAGTTCAAAACTAAAATACATTTTTTACCATTCTAAAACAAGAGTCCAAAGGCCATCGACTGAAGGCATGTCGGAGAAAGATGTACAGCTTCTTCTGAAGAATATGTGGAATGACTAATCTGAAATAATGCAAAGAATTATTAGTTTAAGCCTGAAAATGCTGTTAGTAATTGCTTCAGCTATACGTCTTTCACATTATTCTCAAGCATGCTTTGCTGCAAGGTGAAATGTCTATTTACTTTTTAAGAGCATATTTTTGACACTACAATCTGTGGGTCTTTTGAAGGCACTATAAATATTTAGCTGTTAAGAACTGGAAATTTGCATTTCATTTCAGGGTGGACATGCACAAATCCTTCAAGAATTAGGTAATATACTGCGTGTTACAGAAACGCCAATATAAGTCAAATTTATTCTTTAATATTGCTGTAACACTAAAGATTTTCTGTATTTTAAAAAAAAATGTTTTATTTATATATATATATATAGACTAAATGGTGTTTCTCCAAAATCTGAGTCAAGTGAACAGAGATATTACATAACATTATACATGCACCCATTCTCCAAAGAAAATGATCAGGCTACTCACTTTTTAAACTGGTCCAGAGGTGACTGAACTGTTTGCTGGTAAGGAGATGTGATGACTGAGTTAGCACTGTTGGCAAAATGATGCAGATATTTGACCAGCAGCCTCACCATCTTCACGTGGTTCATGGTGGGCATGAAGTGCTCCTTTGGAGAGAAAACAGATGATTTACGAGTAAGACAAAGTCGGTGCTGGTTTCATGACAAGACAATGATCACCAGTGCTTAATAAATTATTATTGAATGTTATTACTTATTACTGAATATTATTGCTGTGTGCCTGAAATCTAAGAGCATCATAATCAAGTAGTTTTTGGTGAAGTATGATAAATTCGAAGCCTTGGCATGCACCAGCCAATTTTTATCTGCCAACCAGTTGGATTGTGATTTGCGACAATGAGTTCAAATGTGATCCCGTACATCAGGCATCTTGTGTTTTTCTCACTGAAACTCAATGTCTTGATGTCACAATTCAACTAATTAGCCGATCAAAACTGGCTGGTGTGCACCTACACTAACTGATTATCTATGGCGCCACAAGTCAAGAATTGACATTTATCTCTAAGCTAGACAGACATGTACCTCTCACAGATTCAATGACCAAAGAACTATGATCTAATAATCTCGTATTTTTGCTTTCCTTGTTTTAGTGCAATTTTAATTACATATGTATGTAATGACAAAGCAGCAACTCCCGTTTTAGACTTCTTTGTACTGAGCTGTGTTCAGCAAAACTCGGGAAATCAAAGTCTGCATGATATCATTTAAGGTTTAACCTTCCCAATATGAGTTTACAATGATATTGCACATTACTAATTTGTCAATTAATTAACACTTTGAAACTATCATCTATTCAACAACTTCCCTCTCCTCAGTAATGTTGACTGGTTGCACTGCAGACTTTAGAAAATAAAAAAAATAAAAGAGAAGGACAGAATCCTTGCCTATCAAGATTTGACATTACATGTGTCATGCCTTAGATCTGCCCTGAATCCCTATGGGATCCAGAAAATACTCTCTGAGTACCTCTGGTCTAGCGATGTTAAGAGTCTGTAATGTCTAAAGTTTCTTACACAAACATGAACATTAAATAGCAGGATAACTCGGATAATAAAAACAATGAAAGAAAAACTGTAGTGCTTTCAATGAAGAAAGTATTGAATGTCAATTTATAAAAGAGAAAGACAGCAAGAGGGAATCCACCATAAAGATACAAAATGATAAAGGGTAAATGATACATTCATTAAAATTAAATTCATAACAGGATTCCTATAAAAAATATCATCACCAATTATCAAGAAAAGCCAACAACATAAAATATTTGAAATGTTAACTGAAAGCACAAATTCATGATCCTGTGATACAAAATACAAGCAGGTTGCAAGGATTAGTGGAATGGCGGGAATTTGCTATGTACTAGTGCATCTGCCACAAAAGCAATATAACCACAGGCAATTCAACAGTAGCCACAAAGTTTTGTACAAGGCAAGGTAAACTATTTGAGTACTGAGACTGCAGTAATAATAAGCAACTCCTCCTCGTCACCTCCTCCAATTTTGGAATCAGGTACACAGCTTAAAAGACTCATCACATCTTAATGAAGCAAGAGGACGAAAATTCCATGGCCACACGACCAAAACTTTTGAAACTTTATGTTTTACCTCCATTTTTGACGATAAAATACTTGCACACGTGCAATTTGGACAAAGTTCAGTCTTTAACATTATTTACTTACAAGGAGGGGGGAGGAAAAAAACAACAACACATTTTCGTTGAGTAACGTTGAAAAGTATTACACGAAATTTTGTTCTTCACCTCTCTTTGCACACGCTGGTAAAAAATCAACATGCATTCTGCAAGGAATTGTGATGGAACAATACGTTCTACATTATTAGTCTTTGCATCCAATCCAAATGCCACTACTGATGTGATCTAGATCTAAATCATACAGATAGGCTTGGTACAAAGAATTTGCAAGATTTATCTAGCTCAGGTTGGCTAGTAAATATCAAACACAGATGAAAGTTGGAAAAATATCAGTTAGGAGGAAGCTTGTGCCTAGCAGCAAAGTATGTTGTGATTTTGTCATCTTGTGCCATTTTGCATGAAATCCACTTCTTGATTACCAAAAAACCCCAAAAAACTACAAGTACACATCTTCATGTTCAGAATCCATTTCAAAATGGCCACTACAGAACATTACTTCATTCTGCCCATTACTGTTTTGCTTCTCATTTGCACACCATAAAAACGCAAGATGATCTGAGTCAAAATTTTCACCGAGCACAGGAATCAAAATCTCACTTCAGCTGAAACCCCTTAAAAAGCAGACAATTTTCACGTATGATCACAGACCTTTTGACAACTGAATGTAACAATGGAAGGTAAGAATGCACAGGACCAAAAGAAGACTGAAACATTGAATCTACTGATGAAAAAGTGATTGTACAAGGTTTCGGGCCAAGCTTTGGACAGGAGTGTTAAGATGACTATCCATGCTCATTTCTACAGTTTACTGTTAGTCAATCAAATCCATTTTACAAAAGGTGATTCAATCAATTCTTAGAACCCTGTCAAAATCTCATATGGTAGAGAAAAAAAGAAGATCGCGCCGAGTGGATGAGACCATGTTTAAAAAGCATGCCCACCCCCCAAATTGAAAGTGTTTCACTATAACATTCCAAACCTCAGATTTAAAAACAGAACACCAGTTTAATGACTAAGAAGAACAGCTTGATTTTCATAAAGCACAAACCAAGGAAGCGATTTAATAAAACAAAAACACACGCAGTCTCTATAAAATAGGTCTATTTACACTGGCAGGCTTTGCGAAGTGATTTGGCACATGAAATAACTAGGAAGGCTTTGTTAATTAACATAGCTCAGAAAAACAAGACAGATATCCACAATTTCCACTTTCTTTTCCTCTCTCTGACTCATTGAGTATTCTTTTTCCTATATATCTGTTCATGACTCCAGACAATCACATTTATACCAAAATATATTCTAGTAATGATTGATCTTTGCTCTCCTTACAGTACATACTTTTTGAAAGTTTGCTATTCGTTTAATTTTTTTCTTACGACTCTATGACCAACATCATTTGATGTGGTTTTGAATGTAGTTGAATGTATATGAAAATAGATTTTTTGAATGTTATTACTGTATTAGGGAACGCTAACAATTTTTAAAAGGCATTCAGGGATGTAAGTGGCTTTCAGTAAAAAGTAGAAAAATCCTGAGTGGAAACCACTCATATGCATAATTGTTGTGTAACACAGCTATAGGGAACCAGATTGACAAACACTAGAACAAAAGGTACAAAGACCAAAAATCATCAGAAAACCGATAAAAATCAGCAAATTTACATCCCTGTATAATATGAACTGTAAAAACTTTTAATAATGCCCAGTCAACCAACAGCTGGCCAGGACTTATTTCACACAAACAACAAAGTAAGGAGAACAGACATAACTGTTCATCATGACACAGAGAAGAAGGATTCTCCAGATGTGCGATCTCTCCCATGTGCTTAAACAAGGGTAAAGGTGCAGAATACTCATATTGTGCACAAAACTTGAAGAAATCCATGTCGATAAGTATTCGCAGTAAGTAACCAAACAGTTTGAAAATGTACATTCAGAAAACACAAAAGGCTGGCATAATCGTGAGAAATAAAAATAGAGTCATAAACAAATAAATCTAAAACTAACTACAATGGGGTCAAACTTATAACAGGCAAATGTGTTGAGGAAATCAGTAACAGCTTTCACATGAACATCAGTGTCTACTTATTTAACTGCACAGAAAATGTGTCATCTAAAGACGTAAATTCCCATCCCTGTCCAATCCAAATGTTTTTTCCAAAGAAACTGTCATACAGGAAGCAAACAAAGATTTGTCCGAAAATGTTAATCAGACCTGCAATAACACACAGATTAAAAAAAAAAATATGTATGTAAGGAATGCAGTTAATGTACAACAGTATTCAGTTTTCAACACTTCTTTAAGCTCCTTTCCCAATCACCAAGTTCACCAGCCCCATCACTTAAGCTGAAATAATAATGTTCAATAAACACAAGCAAAACTTGATGAACACAACCTGTAAGTTATAACAATAGGTAAAACCTCAAAACACATGCGGAGCACAAACCATGTAACTGCCATGCATAGCCTCCACTTCAAAATGATCTAGTATGCATAAACCATGGTTTGAGAGGGATACAAAGCACTGAGCAGGTTACAATAAAGATGTAAACATCACCTGAATTGGTGAAAGTTACACATCCCATATAACCGGCCGTTTCCAGAAAAAAGCATAAAGGTTGTTGTTTGGTCGGTGTTTAATAAAACACTTAGCAGAGCCTTGCTAAAATGGAATAGAAGGTAATGCTAATCTTGAGATTGTGTTGGTCATACTGTTAAAGAGAGGAATGTCGTATTTCCTGTTTTGAATCTTCACACATCAGTTTTTATCAGGCTTACACACATGAATCTTCACTTTCTGGCTGATTGAAGAATAAAACATTATGGTACGATGCTCTGATAACAGGAACACATGCAATCCATCTGCCCAAATGATGCCCTGTGCCTGGATATAAACACCCTCTAGCAATGAATTACACTTTCTTACAGAACAATCAAAAGAAGTTGGCACTGTTTGATGACAGAATGTGACAAAGCTCTAAAAATTTCAAAACAAGCAACAGTTGTTATGTTGTTTTTCATAAATAAAGGGTGGGCCTGTCTGGGAGTCCATGGTTTGCACAGAGGGAAACAAGAAGATTATCATACATTTGATTTATACAATAATAAATCATAAAACTGAAAGTGGCTCTCAAACATGCTCAGACTTGTGCATCTACCCAAAGCACCAATTCTTACAGAGATAAAATGCATGTATACTGTGTGGCTTATTAAAACAACTTAATATAGATATGATTTTTTTTTTTATATTAGTATATAAACTCATTCTCTATATAAAATGCTTGCTGTTAACAGTTTCAGAGTTTCAGAACCACTGCTAGCATAGACCAAACTAGGCAAAAGAAACAAGTTGTATGGTTATGGACAAGTTAAGGTTGTACTCACAAACATGGTTCTAAATGGATCTCTATGATACAACGCTGGAAACTTGATGAGAATCAATGAACAAGGTAATTAATTCCATGAAACTGCTCTTGGCGAGAAACTTTTATATAGCATAATGAAGATGGAACATTATGATGTAGAAGGAACATCTGATAGGGAACGCAGAAGCTGGTACCTAAAAGCAAAGTATGTTGTGATTTTGCCCCGTTTTGAATGAAATACTCTTCTTGAATGAAAAAAAACAACAACAAAAACCAACAATGCATGTGACTTCATGTGCAGAATCCATTTTGAAATTGCCACTGCACACTTCATTCTGCTTACTATTACTTTGTCTCTCAATTCTTGAACACAATAAACACTTGATACTCTCGAGCAAGGAACCAAAATCTCAATTTAGCTGAATTCCTCTCAAACATTGACAATTTTCATCCATGATGTTATTTTCACATCATCAACAAACAATGCCAGAGATGATTTCCTTTTGAAAGCAACTAGAAAACACCTGGCAATAATGTCCCAGATCCACAATATTTTTTTCATGAACACATATATGGCGATTTCTCTAATCTTACTCGAGTTACACAAGATGAAAAAAATGTCCCTCCAAAATTAACAAAGACTGTAGGGAGACAAAAATATGTACATGACAAGGTACAGATTGACTGAATATAAAAATATCAGAAATGTCTGTATTTTACAAAATTTGAAGTAATAATACTGATCTTTGATGCTGTGAAATTAAAATATCACTATCAGGGACTTGGCTTAGCCTCCTTTTGAAGTACCCGAAGCTGAGAGTTAAAAAAAATTTTGGTGCCTACATGAACGACAGTTTGGGAGAAAATATATCTTTACACTGATATAAACATGATTGAGAAAATTATAACAAAAGCCCACAGGTAACTTGCTAGAGAACAAGGAAATATTTGATAAAATCACACAATATAAATGTATCTGAAACAATCTATCTTGGCTGAATCTACGGGTCTCCTCCTCCTCTCAGCCGTAATCACAATCTGTGGTCTATCTATTTCCTCTCTCACTATAATTTCCACAGTGCTCTATATTTGGTAAAAACTCATTCTGGTTAGCACTCTTACAGAGATGAGCTGTTATCAAATAAGTTTTCTCAATAAAATACGACAAGGATAATACTCATGAGAATACATACATCACTCTAATCTCATATTGTTACACTTCAGACAACCAATCAGGATGATTCACCATCATTCTTATATCTCTTTGTAATCTACAAGTCTACACTGACCACTCCTAGACGACAATATCCTTAAAGGAAGACAAAAAAATCATTCATTCTGAAAAAATGCTCACCTGCAGCCCTCCTGAAAAGGAGTAGATTTCACTGCCACTGAAGCTGTTCTGATTCAACCAAAACTCACTAATCACCTATGGAAGTTAGTGTTGATGAAATAGATGAAAGATAATATAATAAAATGAAATAAACGAAGTTAAAATATGGCAAAAACGTTACCCTTCCTCTCCCATAATTTAACTGGAAAGCTCTCAAATGGGTTTTCTGTGGTGTTTCAATAATTTGTTAAATAATGAATAACTTTTAAAATGATATAAATTAAACTACAGCGATTAAATTTCACCTGTCCTATCAATAGATACGGAGCTCAAACAACGGCATTCTATCAAAGAAGGGGAATGGTAATGGAAAATAAATGTAATCGTATGGTAAAATCATTTCTCTAACTGAAGTTTTAGTCTCAACAAGTTGAGAGAGGAGTGGATGGATCGAACAAACACAGGAAGAACTGATGGCATACAAGAATGGACAGAAAGACTTAACATTAGTAAACAGCATTTCCATCTTTGACGATATGGCTCCTTCTACCACGATGTCTCAATCTCACCTGTAAAAATGTTTCAGAACGCCAAATTTCTGTTTCTGCTTGATCAAACACAGGCAGGCTCTGTTGATGTTGCTTCTGGGCATTAATAAAACTGGGCTTGAACAAACTGCGATGGGAGGTTCCCATCAAATTTCCTGCTGCAGGTGAATGTGTGCCCTGTGACAAGCCATAAGCACGACTTGGGGGTGAAATAAGAAAATAAGCCCAAGATCACTGGCACGGAAAATTTTTTAATAACATTGCCTGCTAAAAGACAAAAGGATTTCAAGGATAAAATATGTCAAAAAGAACAAAAAACCTCTGTGTTGCAAACCGGAATTTTTTTCTTTCTTTTTTTTTTTTGGTGTGTGTGTCGTATTTTACCTTTGCACCAAGTCCTACCATGAAACCACAGATTTTCTGTTTTCTTTTAAAAAGGATTTCAAGGCATACCGCGACAGGCATACCACGACGCTCGTGCACCAAATACAATACATGATGACACATCTATAGAGTTCAAACGTGAAACAAGCTTAACAAATGCTGTACACCTTGAATTATTTCTTCAGCTTAAAAAATGTATGTTGCAGTGAATGGAACTAAGAGGGCGTTAACTTTTATGTTAATTCTTTGGCACTGAATCAGTGCTAACAGGCTGGAAACTTACCTTGGACTTGTGGATGCCATGGTTGGTCTCATAACTGGACTGCTGAGGTGAGGCACATTTGGTAGAGAACTTTTGTCACAAGGCAACAAGTAAACAAGCAGGTCATCTATGACAGTCGGATAGATGAACTCATACAGATCACTCCAACTCTGATTGCGTGACTGCCAAATGGGATTGACCAGGGCATAGGCCAAGTGAAAGACAAAAAGTTCAAATGCATGTGATTTCTGTTAAGGCTTTCAACTAAAATCAGAGTCAACACATGCAGTGATACACTTACAGATAAGAAGTATCCCACCACCAATTCTCTGACAATGAAGCAATCCGGTTTTAGTTTGACTGTGCAGAGGGTAGTGTTATGGAAAGAGGACATGAGAGTAAAGCAGGGTCTTGTTTCATTCAAAAACCCATGCACTGTGATAGCATATACAGAGAACTTGGAAGATAATTTAGACATGTTCAATCTTAATGTAATCCAATCTCAATAACTAACCAACAATGGATTAAGAAGTGCCCCAAACAGATATGACAAGAGAAACAAAGTTTAGAAAGGATATTTAGCATCAGGATTGGCATGCTGTAGCTCTGAGCTTGAATCTTGTTGGCATAAAAGGATGGGCTTGCTCCCTCTTCAATCATATGCCTTGCTGGAGCCTGTCGGAATGAACATTTGGAGACATGAGTATAAAGGCAGCTACATATAGTATACCATATTATATTAATTGTAAATATTCTGAACACAAGATTCAGTACAACAATTAATACATTAAACCATGGAGAAAAAAAACACGCTGTGCTTTGTCTGCTTTGTCACTCTTAAAAATTATCTATTTCTGCTGGCAAATAAATTTATCCGCATTTATTCCAATCTGTATTTAAATGTCCAATGGGGGCTATTGATTCTGATAAAATATATTACAGTAATCAATAGGGGAAAGTGATACAAAAGCAAAACTGCTGTAAAAGTTTTTAATTGATACTTTGTTCTCTTGCTTCTGAATTTTCATTTATTAATTTCTAGAAAGTTCAACGAAATAAAAAAAAGAGATTTACAAATACTATTATATACTGCATTCTTACTGGGATATATTTCAAGGGAAATTCATAGGTGGCATAAGGATCAGCATGTAGGCTGTTAACCACATTCATAAGAGGTCCTTCGGGTGACAACAGATGACGAATACGGTCAAAAAGTTCTGGACTATATGAACGAAAGATCCTGTCAAGCTGCCATCCCTGATTTTGGTCCTTGTCAAAGTCGAAAATTTCATGCAGGATGTATGGCAAAGCCGTCTTCAACTCCTATGTGAAACAGAGTAACATAGATTTTAAATCATGCGTTCTAACATCTCATTAAATACATAAGATATAGTATAGCATCTTTGTTGCTACATTGTTTTGGATAATGTTAATGATAACTTAAAATGATCAAGAGTATAACCAAGCAATCAAGAATTATTCAACTGATCAAATTCATTTCCATTTTCAATTCAAATTCATGACCATGATTTTAAAACTTTCCCACCAAAAATTATCCCTACTAAAAAGTCACTAACATAATATTTCGGACCAAGATTCCACAATTTTAGCCCAGACTTGCTTGTATACTTGATAAAAGTAAAAGCAAGTGTGCTAATTCAGTGCTTGTCATATCATATGAACTACTGTCTTCCAATCAACTACTTGAATTTCACTTCAGCATTTTTTGAAGGAAACTGAAACATGATCCACTACCTTTGTGCTTGCTGTGCGAAGAATTTCATCCATCAACATACATCTTTGTATCAGAGGTCTCCCCTGTGCTGCATTGAGGCGTTCCTGAATGTGATAAAACACAATTACAAGGATAGTCAAATGACTCAAATATGCCCATTTATGCTAATAGTAACATATAATATTTTACTTTAAAATGGACAGAAAAACCAACAATAATTCATTTATTCAAAGGGTATTTTTTAATAGTATTAATTACTACAACATGTAATCAGGCGAAAATGCTAACTGTAAGTACCATCTTGATACCTGACTAGATTATTTTAATTAGATTTGATGATCTGCTCATTTTCAGTGAATCATTAACATGGCTAAAACAACAAACTTTCGTATCGCTATCTTAACCCATACCCAGCGCGCTACCCGTAAAGCCCGCTGCTCCATCAGTGACCTTACTCACGGAGAATCTTATCTGGGGTCACTGACCCGTGCCGCTAGACGATGACCACATACGCTGTCCACGTGGTTTGGTTTTTATTGATCGGTATGAAAACATTCGCTGCTATGCCTTATCACGCTTGATAATGAATTAACCAGCAAAACCTTAGTCTGTCAGTCTCTAACCAATGATCTGACTTATGATTCCAAACTGACAGCTGTAGTTTTCGTGAGAACGAAGCTTGATAACAAGCCACGCCCTCCCAAGCCCTACACAAATGGTTTCATCCTGATTGACACATACTAATAAACCAATGTGGGCATTTGGGGCAAAGATTATTTCAGAGCTTGGTTCTGATTGGTTCTTAGATACAGACAACTCCAGATGGTGGTCAGTGTCACGAGCAGAGTTATGGTCTT
This sequence comes from Onchidella celtica, assembly GCA_963931925.1. Taxonomy (NCBI): domain Eukaryota; kingdom Metazoa; phylum Mollusca; class Gastropoda; order Systellommatophora; family Onchidiidae; genus Onchidella; species Onchidella celtica. The sequence continues at coordinate 31,971,338 of OZ007576.1, read as the reverse complement.
GGGGATCTAGTGACTGTACGAGAGGCAGTTAACTCACACTCGGACACATACACACAAGAAATTATTAAATAACAAGAATATATGTTGTCAGGCCGGCCAGGCCATATTATTACATAATATTAATATACAAAACAAAAAGACAATAGAGGTATTATATTCAAAGCAAAAATTCCAATTACTAACTTAACCTAACATCTTTATGCCACTATGTTCCCTATCAAATGTAATGCAATTAATAGCCAAATGGTATATTATAAGAAACAATATTATTAATCTAAAGTAACAGTTGAGTCGCCACTGGCCAGACGCCAGGCAAACTCTCCAGAAATAATACCAGATTCTCAAGGTGCACTGAAGGCTAGAACAGCCCAGTACATTCAAAGCCTACAGAAGCACAAATTGGCTTGTAGGTATTTAAACAGCTTGTACATATAATTCTATACCGGTAATCGCTCTAATGTTTGTATCAAAATCAGAGGGCTCGAGTCGTAATAATTCACAAGCTAACACTACGCTCGTTCGTCGAGTCCAAGCTGTGGTTTTCTCTGATTTCCTATGATGTTGTGGATTTTCTTCTATCCCTGACTTCTATCATACTTAATGAATAAGCTGAGTTACTGTTGGTCACGCCTAACTGGTAGGCGCGAACATCAAAAGAGCGCAGCGTGGACTCTTAAAGGTCAGTCCACCCAAACCTTTCTTTCTACTCAGTCAGTCCGATGGCAAAAGACTTTTAGTCTTCAGACCACACAGTTCAGGTACTGGCCAACCGGAGATACTTCACGAAACGATGCTTCTCTCGTCTGTATTCAATGAATTTCAACGTTACACGATGTTTTATACTATCCAACTACCCGGCAGGGCTAGTCCGCTGGCAAAATTAGTTCAGCAATCTCATTGGCCGAAACATCCCACCATTTTGAATGTAGGAATATAGTCTGCACTATTCTACCAGCCAGTTAACGTGCAAAAACTTGTCTAGACATACTTAACAATGTCAACTATCCCCACCTTGTCTCACCCCTACTCTATTACTTCTAATCATGAACATTAAAACCGAAAAGCGTGAATCTAATAGTTTAACTTTGCAATTCCTTACTAGCAAACAATAATTCGCGGCGACCGTTCAAGGCCACCAGCCAATTTCTCATGGCCCTGCCAAACAAACAACTCACGCTCCTCGTGAATTTTAATTAACTAGACTCATGACAGTCAGCTTGTGAGAAAATGAGATAATATTGCAAATTTGTTGAGCAACAGTTCGCATGTCGAGGTTACATCTTTCGGAAGTGTGGGGAGAGCCTTTGAAAGCTTAGTCTTTGTGATTCCGACCAGTGGTTCACTGGTTAACATGTCCATGTCACAATGCGTTTGATTTCGAAGAGATACAGTGAACAATAACACGGTGGTTACGTCTCAAAAAGGTCAGTGACCCGACGCATGAAAATAGGGCTTGCGCGTGGCGCGGTCAGCTTGATCTGGGCGACTTTTGCCGCCCGTGTGGCGTGAGCGCTTGCAAGTCAATACCGACTATTGCCGCCCCGTGCAGGGTGAGGGTTAATTTATTTGACAAAAGTTTGGTTGATGCCAGAAAGAAGTGAATAGCATGCTAACAGTAATAATAATACAGAAGGGCCCTGCTTTCATCATGTGCATCAACAGCTTATAACCAACATCATCTAATAATGAAGCTAAACTGTAAATCTATTAATTCATCCACAGCTGCAATGTCCTTCAGCCTCAAAAAAATGTTGTAAGTGTCAATCTGTTAGTTATCATGTCAGATAATTGGTTAGTTAGACTTCGAGGCAAAAGTTTCATTGTTTGATAAATGTTACTCATTAGTCATCAACAGCATGCTGTGAACTGCCATCTGGGTAAAATTTGGTATAAATCCAGTCACCTCGGATTACCACTTTCCGCCGACCCATTTTACATGTAGAACATTTAAACTGAAACAGCAACCCTGATTTTGTTCACCGTGGAACTAGTTTAAAGTAGAAAGTGATTAGATAACAATACACAAATAAAAAAATCAACAATTTTTCACTGTGATATTATGTGACCAGCTACAGAGTATTATTGTAAAGTAAAATTAAATAATGATGTCCGCATCTGTCACTGGCCCCATTGTGATTCTTTTGTACTTTCCTAACTACATGACCCAGCAGGCGGGCCTTAACACAATGTGCTAAGAATGGGGGTTAATAAATTAATGATCATCCCATTTGCCACAATAAATAACTCAGTCACAGGTGGTACATCTGTATCCATTAGTTACAGAAAAATATAAAGATGAAGGTAGCCTGATAATGTTTTTTATGACATAGATCATCTAGATTTTTAAAAAATAAAGTAGCTTTACTTTTAGCACGATTTGAAAATCTCAATCAGTTAAAGAAACTGGCAGATTTGAGCAGTTCCATATCCGTGGCTTGAAAAAGGAAGAACCCTAAACTGAACCAGGTTTATTCTTGGCAACACCCTGACACATCCAGCTGGTCCCAACAAATGCATGCATGGCAGTGGATATATATACCTACTTTAAAACTTCAGTTGTAATGAGAGTTCCCCCACACATCCCTATCCCTTTGAATTCTTAGAATAAAGATAGGATTTGGGTTAGGAAAAGAGGGATTTAAAAAAAAAAAAACTGTTACTCTCTGGACTTCGTGGTTGTGATGCTGCAGAGCTCTTTCCGATCTAAGGGAGGACTTACAAATGTGTCTCACTGTCTCATGGACAGATTTTCTTACACTCTACAGTAAATAGTATTACTATTATTGGTAGGCTAATGATGTATTCCAAACTGAGGAAATGGATCTCCACTTGGATGCAATCATATGAGTGGCCGTGCATGAGAGCAGAGCTCTCCTGTCCTGACAAGTCAGTTCTCTAGGCAATCAATATACAATGTACAAATAAGGCTAATTTAGTAATTATCATTTAAAATTAATAGCTAGGCCTTAGAAGTTAATTCAAAAGTGCAGTTTGGTAATACTGGCATGAGACACATTTGGAGGGCGTCCTTCTGATCTAATCTAGATCTGTCTTGATCTGGATTCTAGATCCCGTCTAGCTAATAGATTAGCTAGTCTAGTCTTGTCTACTTGCATTTTGTAAACGATACAATAACAACAGATCTAGATATCTAAATCTAGACTCTAGTCTAAGATCTAGAATCTAGATCTAGATTTCTAGATCTAGAATCTAGATGGTAGGCCTCATCATCGTCCTGACAGTTGATGATTTTGGCTTCACCTAGATTTGAACTGTGCCAATGACCTCTTTCCAAGCACACGGCTCTAATAATTCAACACATATTTCTAAACTAGATCTATCACAAGAGCGTATCACGTTCATCAAAAGATGAAATCCATCACTTACAACTATGGGAAAGGGACTGTAGGCCGCCATGTTGAATTAAATATTTCTACTTCCTGTTGCGGCGAGTTCATGTAAAATAACCATCAGTATTCTAGATCTAGATAAGGGCCAAATCTTTAAACCATAATACAAATATCTCCAACTTGATTGATTTTCGTGAGCCCATGCATTCTTTTCCGTGCATTTCGTTCTTCGCAAATGTGGTATTATTGGTGCAGCAAACCCCTACGATGTCAATAGTCGATTACATCTATTTAATAATTTTGCAGACATGGTCAAATTCTAGTAAAAAGCAGAATATTTGAATAAATGCTAGATCTAGTCCTTTTGGGCTATAATTTAAAAGATTTATGCTATATTTGACTTGAATAGAGGACTGGTAAAACATTACCCAATCGTGTTTTATTTTTTGGCTTTTACTGCTTTTCTGCTGCTTTTACATTGTCCAAGGGAGTTCACTCTAACCTTTGAAATTGTATCATAAACAACATGGCTAGTTCTGTGGCAGTGAAAGTACCTGCCTCGGAGAACAGAAAAGTCTTCTCAGGTTTATTACATTTTTTTTTCTTTTTCAATGTTTGTTGGGGAGGAGGAGAAGAGATTTGTCTGTTTGTCAAAACATTTATAACATGTAGATCCACATCTACTAGACTAGATGATAGATCTAGAAGATCTAGATTAGATCTATTCACATGAGTGGACGCATTAACCCATAGGCCTACCCTGCGCGCTACCCGTAAAGCCCGCTGCCCCGTCAGTGACCTTACTCACGGAGAATCTTATCTGGGGTCACTGACCCGTGCCGCTAGACGATGACCACATACGCTGTCCACGTGGTTCGGTTTTTATTGATCGGTATGAAAACATTCGCTGCTAATGCTTCTTCTTCTTCTTCTTTTATAGTTGGTTCGTCTATAAGACGATTCTCCAACTGCACTATAGTATATGCGACTTAACGTCGCTCCTCTGAGGCTAAAAGCAGGGTAAAACCTTACATAGATGTTAAGACCATTTAAAAATATATTAGTTGTATAAAGTCTTTTGTATATATAGGCCTATATATATAACTCTGGTATAAATATCTCTTGGTTTCCAGATTGTGCACAGAAATACAACCCGCACTTTAGTTACAATGGTAGCTGCAACGGATAATAATGTTCTTAAATTCATTGTCGAAAGTCGTTGCAGACGATAGTGTTTGGACTTCTGCCATTACCAGTCCGCTTGATAATGAATTAACCAGCAAAACCTTAGTCTGTCAGTCTCTAACCAATGATCTGACTTATGATTCCAAACTGACAGCTGTAGTTTTCGTGAGAACGAAGCATGATAACTAGCCACGCCCTCCCAAGCCCTACACAAATGGTTTCATCCTGATTGACACATAGGCCTACTAATAAACCAATGTGGGCATTTGGGGCAAAGATTATTTCAGAGCTTGTTTCTGATTGGTTCTTAGATACAGACAACTCCAGATGGTGGTCAGCTTGTGAGAAAATGAGATAATATTGCAAATTTGTTGAGCAACAGTTCGCATGTCGATGTTACATCTTTTGAAAGTGTGGGGAGAGCCTTTGAAAGCTTAGTCTTTGTGATTCCGACCAGTGGTTCACTGGTTAACATGTCCATGTCACAATGCGTTTGATTTAGAAGAGATACAGTGAACAATAACACGGTGGTTACGTCTCAAAAAGGTCAGTGACCCGACGCGTGAAAATAGGGCTTGCGCGTGGCGTGGTCAGCTTGATCTGGGCGACTTTTGCCGCCCGTGCGGCGTGAGCGCTTGCAAGTCAATACCGACTATTGCCGCCCCACGCAGGGTGAGGGTTAAAATTCAATATTGTTGTTCACATCCGTGCCTTCACTTTCACATCTGTGGTTCAAAACAGTGACACTGAATATGTTATATATGGCCTTTAGCGTCTTTACAGACGGTCTTAGCAGCTAGAATATTCACTTTCACTTTGACTGACAGCTTCTCTCGTGGCTTATTCTACCAATGTTTGACCCGAGAGTGCGATGGCAGTGATTGCAGGTCAGTCTTTTGGGTTCACTTTGGCGAGTGTTTTCATTCCGCCTCTGTCGTTTTGTCAGGTATGTTTCTTTTGCCTTGAAGTCTATTGCGAGCGTGCCACTGCGCAATTTTTGTCTCCATCTGCTTCGATCATTTGCAAGGTTCTCCCATTCATTGGGGTCGATGTTGAATGCTTTCATCGTGACCTTGCAAGTGTCTTTGAATCGCAGATGTGGCCTACCTCTGGGTCGGTTGCCAGTAGCAAGTTCCCCGTAGAGAATTTGTCTGGGGATGCGATCATTTTCCATACGGTGGAGATGTCCAAGCCACCGCAGTCTTTTTTTGCCTAGGAGAGCTTGAGTTGATGGAATGTTGGCTCGGCTCAGAACTTCGATATTTGAGATCCTGTCTTGCCACTTGATCTTGAGAATTTTGCGTAGGCAGCGCAGGTGGAAAGAGTTGAGGGATCTTTCATGTTTGGAGTAGGTGGTCCATGTCTCTGAGCCATACAGCAGGGTGCTTAGGACGCAAGTTTGGTACACGAGTACCTTTGTTTTGATGGTCAGCTTGCTATTGTTCCACACCCTTTTTGAGAGTTTGCCAAAAGCTGTGGCCGCCTTTCCTATTCTGGCATTTATTTCAGTTGTTATGTCTGTGCTACCACTGATGGTTGAGCCTAGGTAGCAGAATTTTCCCACTTGCTCCAGAGGAGAGCCATTCAGCATGATTGGGTTGGGGTTTCTCAAGCCTTGTGTCAAAACTACAGTTTTTGAGATACTGATCTTTAGCATGAATTTGTCACAGGCTTTGGCAAGGCTATTGATGAGAGCCTGGAGCGTGGTTTCATCGTGGGCCACGATTGCAGCATCATCTGCGAAGAGGAGCTCTTGTAACATAATATACTCTGTACGAGATTTTGCTTTTAGTCTGGCAACATTAAAAATGGAGCCGTCCACTCTGGTGTTAATAAGTACTCCACCTGAACATTGACCAAAGGCATTCTTGAGTAGGGCTGCAAAATATATACCAAATAAGGTAGGAGCAAGAACACATCCCTGCTTCACACCGCTGTTTACAGCAAATGAATTGGATGTGCAGCCCTCAAAGTTGACACATGCCCTCATGTCAGTGTGGAAGGATGCAATAAGTTTTAGCAATGTTGGTGGACAGCCTATGGATTTAAGGACTGCATACAGGCCAGATCGGCTTACGGTGTCGAAAGCCTTTGTTAGGTCCACAAAGCATGTTATAAGCGGCCTGTTTTGTTCTTTACATTTTTCTTGGATTTGCCGAAGTGCAAATATCATGTCAATAGTTGATCGTTTGCTTCGAAAGCCACATTGTGTTTCTGGTAAGACTTTTTCCGCCAGTTGTTGAAGGCGGCAGAGGATGACGCGAGCAAAAGCCTTTCCAGTAATGCTGAGGAGGGATATGCCTCGATAGTTGTTGCAGTCGCCTTTGTCTCCTTTGTTCTTGTAAAGTGTGACAATTTTGGCGTCTCTCATATCATGTGGTATCACGCCTTCTTTCCAACACTGCAGTAACAGATTATACAGGTGTGGTAATAGTGGGCCTTTTAGGTCTTTTAATACCTCTGCAGGAATGTTGTCACTTCCTGTGGCTTTTCCAGCAGACAGGTGGTCGATTGCATTGGAAAGCTCGACTAAGGAAGGTTCAGCGTCAAGTTCGGCCATTATTGGCAGTTTTTGGAGGTGTTCCTCAAAATCTGGTGGAATATTTTTCTCAGTTGAATACAACAGAGAGTAATGCTCTACCCACCTATTCAGTTGTTCATTTTTATCTGTGATGGGTTCACCATTTACAGACTTAAGTGGGGCGCTTTTGGTGATGATTGGCCCAAGAGCTACTTTCATCTGGCTAAAGGCGGTTTTCATATCTCCCTTTTCATTTGCCTCTTGTATGCTGTTACACAAGTCTGTCCAGTATTTGTTGGCGCAACGTCTTACCTCCAGCTGAAGTTTAGCTTTTGCATTTTTCAAACAAGTTTTTGTACTCTGATTGCAATTTTTGTTATACTCATTGAAAGCAGATTTCTTTTGCTCAATGAGAGGTAGGAGAATTTCGCTGTTCTGGGCTACCCAGTCGTTGTTTGAAACTTTATGCTGTCCAAAAGACTTGATGGCACAGTCATGAATTTTTGAACTGAGAGTGTTCCATGTTTCATCTACCGAGTCACATTGGGTGACATTATCCATGCTTTCAGCAAATAACTTTTCAAATGACTTTCTATTTGATTCATCTCTGATTGCTGTTACATTGATCTTAGGGATTGAAGGGGCTTTTGATCTGTATATTTTCTTGGCCGAAATTTTGATTTTGCTGACTACCAGTGCATGGTCGGTGTCACAGTCAGCACTGTGGAGGGAACGAGTTATTTTTATACAGCCCAAACTCTTCCTCCTTGAGAGAATAAGATCTAATTGATGCCAATGGCCAGACCTGGGATGGCGCCATGATGTTCTTTGGCATCTCTTAAGGTCAAAGTACGTGTTTGTAACACATAATGAGTTTACGGAGCATAGCTCCAGAAGGCGCTGCCCGTTTTCGTTGATGTTGCCAATGCCGAAGTGCCCAATGCACTTTGGCCATGCGGAGTGATCTGCTCCCACTCGAGCGTTAAAGTCACCCAGAATTAGCAGGCCTTCGGTGAGAGGGATGTTGTGGAGAGTCCTCTGCAATGCCTCGTAGAAAATGTCTTTGGTTTCGTCAGAGGAGGTAAGTGTTGGGGCATAGACACAGATAATGTTGGTAAAACCAGACCGGGTGTTCAGTCTGAGTGTCATGATGCGTTCTGACACTCCAATTGGAGTTGCGATCGAATTGATAAGGGAGTTTTTTACGGCGAAGCCCACGCCGTGGATTCTCGGCTGTTCGCTGCTAAGGCCCTGCCAGAAGAAGGTGTAGTTTTCTTCTTTGACTGACCCGGAGTCGGGAAGTCGAGTTTCTTGAAGGGCAGCGATGTCGATGTTTAGTAGCTGAAGTTCTCGATCAATAATTTGGGATTTCCTGATGGAGTCAATATCAGTGAGATCTTGCTGTTGCAAGCCTGGGCGCATTGTTCTGACGTTCCAGGTACCAAGTTTTAGTATTTTTCTGTTTTTGCCAGGTGCACACTTTACGTCAGCTTTTCGACTTTTGGTCTAGCTCCAACCACCTTATGAAGCAGGCTGACGTGGCGGAACAACACCCAACTGCCTGGGGGCTGCCCAGGTTACGGCGGGCGGTAGTTGATCAATGCAGCTGAAAAGCCGCTCCCACCGACAGAGGGGACCCCTGGCGCTCATCCGTACGCCAAATGGATTGAGCTTATCACCGGTAACTGCCACCTCCCGTGTTGTGCCCATCCGTAACGGATAGCTGGAGTGTCCTCTCCAAATCGGAAATGGGTGGGCTTATAGAGGAGAGACAGACGTTTGCCAAGCCCGAGCAAACGCCTCCTCGTTTTGCTGCCTTGCCTGGGCTATTTTTAAGAGATGGTGCTTTGCCCAGAGGCACCACCCCTCTCTCTGCCATTCTAGTTAAACCCAAGGGAGAGACCAGGTCAATACATTTGGAACTAGTCCGGCTGCAGGAGATGCTGGAAGCCAGTTTGATGCAGTTCTCCCTGACAACCACCTTCGGGTCTCCACTCCTGATTTTCTGTCTGGGTTTACTCCCATAGCCTTTGCTATCATAGCAACACACAAGGCAGTGTGGTATTTGTATTCAGGGTTACCTTCCCCTAGTCTTCCTCTCTCCCGAGATGACCCACAAGACAGTGGGGGGTGACAGTAGCAGGCTGTATTGTGTACTGTTATACAATAGCAGAAAACTCTGGCCTGACTGAATATGTAGGCCTCAATAAAAGTACAGGACTTACAGTAGACTTCTAGGTTCAAATGGCAGTAGGTAGCACTGGGGTGCATTATTTGGTTACTGAATCCCAGGATTTGACAATCTTACTGGAACTCAAATTTGTCTTTTCAATTTTATTACATTACAGTGAACTGGTACTTATTTGCCATGTCAGCAGACTGATAAAGTGATAGTGATATTTTTAGAATTTTTTCTTGTTGGCGGGACTGTGTTATTCATATTCTGTTTTTATGTTTTCCAAAAAGTAGGACCTTCTCTTTGAATTTGGTCAAACAGTGAGAATGCCTTGAGTCACTGCTAGTGCTAAGCAATGACACACAGGCGCATTTCCGTAGGTCAGAAACAGGTCACCACTCGCGGGTGTATTTTTGGACCGTGTGTGGAAGAAGGTTGTTCTCTTGTATACACTTGCACTGTATTGGTTCTTAACCAGTATGAATGAAACTTGGCAACTGATCAGAAAATAGATCTATCTAATGATCTGCAGACGACGATCTTTTTACTCCACCAAAAAGTACTTTCAAGTCTACCGAACTTGTTTCATCGTTATGTATTTTGCAAACCACAAGGAGCTGCAGTTTCGTCATTGTCAGCGCAAGTCTTGAATACTTCTTCTTTCACGTCCTAAAATTTGAAATTTTCGTGTTTTTTACTTTTCACGTACCGCCTGCAAACATCTATGTACCCCCTGTCAAAACCGGCATGGCAAGGCGATCAGCCATGTCTTCCGGGTAACCCCATGAAATAGTCAAGCGGTCAGTATGTCACAGCGTATTGTGATTGGTCGCTTAAAATAACTCAGACGGACTGATCACACACATTTTCTTTATTGCTCTATTCCTCTGTTAAATATGTCGGGGTGTGACAGGATATAAATGGACGATGCCAGTCATTATTGTAAATTCATTCATGTCTGTGTTGGCTATCCTTTGTTTAAAACCCTTTGAACACTGGTCCCCCTGATCTTATGAATCGAACCCCTGTCCCTGGTCCCCCAGCCAAAAATTGCCATTTTCATAGATAGTAATACAATGATGGAAACACACAACAAACACAACATTGGTGGATAGGGAGCAAAATGTGAGTATTATAGAATGTTTTTCTTAAATCTTTTATCTCCAGTATTGGGCCTTGGTATGCCAGGCGGTCCAGCACAGGGAGCCCCTTTTGATACATAAAAAAACTTTGCATTCTGTGCATTCATCACGAAAATTTCACAAAAAACCTCTCCAAACTACGTGCCGGCTTCTAGTTTCTCTTTGTTTACAACTGGGAATAAAAAATGGCGGCCAAACACAACTTTTGATGACGTAAGAGCACAAATATATGGTGTCACCCTCTGACCGCTGTACAGGTCAATAGTATATCACTGTAGAATTTGACCTGTGTACAGGGCTATAGTGTTCAAAGGGTTAATCAGCTTGCGTTTAAACGATGAAACAATGGGGGAAAATGATTTAAATGAAATATTAACAAAATACGACATAACATTGTATTATTAGGGAATTGACATTGACCCCATTTCTCTCTACCCTTTTCATGAATATTGGCCTTGCTAAAAAGGTTTAAGAGCACAGACATGGGCTACGGAATGTTGTGTCGTCGGCCTGTTTTACCTCTAGATCTAGATAATTCACACCATCATTTTGAAAATTTAAGACTAAATAATAATGAAATTATAGTTTTTGTGAATGAAAGCAAAGTTTCAGCTCTAGAGATAGTCCAATTTGAAACTGAGATATATGGTCAATTTTTAAAAAAACTTGTGGTTAGAAGGTCCGCTTTTTGGGAACATTTTCCTCAATATGTTCCAAATTCTGGTGGTCTAAAAACCCCACAACTTTTTTATTTTTGGATGGATTTTAATAATTTAAAAAGCATAATGCTTAGGATGGACTGTACTGTCCAGTGCACAAAGCTAAAAACACTTGCATGAATAAAAAAATTTCAGTGGCATTGCTACACCACCCTCAGGATCACACAAACAATGGGAAAATTTTTCCCACAGGTGTCATACAAAAGAGGTTTGGTTGTCTTCAAATATTTTCACATGCACCTATACACTTAGTCATTAGTGTGAAGTTTGGTGTCATGATTTGCAGTTCGCAAGCACAGATGACACTTGACAAATATTTTTAGATGCTGAAAAGCTTGAATGTACATATAAGGACTGGTCCAGTTTATTTGCTGAAACTGAATTTTACTTAGTGTTAGATGTATATATATATACATGTATAAGTAGCCATAGCATGCATTACTAACCAGGTATAAGTAGCCACAGCATGCATTACTAACCAGGAGGAATTCACCACAATATTTTTTTGCCATCTAGGTGACCTACATTTACAAATAGGACCATAAAAATTTGGCCATATGTCAACATTGTCAATTTTTGGAAAAAGGTACCATCTGAGTTACAAAACTTTAATCGGGCGTATATTTCATGTTCTGAGAGATGATTGCCAAACGGCACTACTGTAAAAACAAAAAACATCCACCGAGACAACTATTAACTCTGAGTCCCCCCCTCCCCCCCGGAGTAAGGCTAAAGTCATGTCCTAACATTCTTACGATGTGACTCAGTTCAAATGAACCACTTCTCCTATCTTTTTTTACTTCATAAGAACCCTTCCATTTATGTAATTTTATTTAGCCTATCACTTTCAGCCATAATTTAGGTCTTCAAGAGCAGAGGAAGAAAACTGAGGGGCCTGATTATTTAAAAATCACCTATTGGGCTCTTGTCATTACTTGATTCTAGGATGGTGGTGGTTGGGGGGGGGATGGAAAAAAATGTAACCATGGTGAATTTCCCCCTTGTGATGGCGAAATAGTAGCAAAATAAGGCATTCATGTAAAAACTGTCTCCTGAGTCAGAATTATTGTCAAATATTTTTGCATTCACTTGTAGTAATACCAATAACTGGGACCAAGGAAAAACCGATTTGACAGGTATTATATGTTGCATAAAACGAAGAAGAGGCAGTGCAATTGAGGGGGGTGAGAAAGTACCAGTTCATTCTATATAGAGCTGATTTGACAGTAGGATTGGCTCAAATTAAACCAGATTGAAACTGATGGATTCAACAAAGTTAAAGACTGAAAGGGAAGGAGCATAACAAGTGTTGTAATATACATAGTCAAAAGACATTGAGAATTTTGAAATGCTTTCATTACATTCATTTTGTGAACTTGAAGAAAAGTGCCAAGTTGAAACATAATAATACAGTGGAGAACGGTTAAACCGAAAATGGCTAAACCGAAACTAGCGCTAAACCGAAAGAAAATAAGAATCCCTGATTTTTTTCCTCTTTATCTTTGTTGACAAACTAGCGCTAAACCGAAATAACCCTATGGTTAAACTGAGAAGAAATTTGCTGGATTCAGTGGCCAGTCCACTGTGATTTGCCATACATTGAGTCAAGTCACTGTATCACCCCAGTACACTCCCCTCCCCCCTAAAAAAATAAGAGCAAAGCATGCTTCGTTCTGCCCTGTAGATAGGCCTACATGGAAGCGGCAGCATTACAGGGATGGGAGAGGGAGGGAGGCCCATAAACTCACGAGTACGAAGCCAGACGGCAGCAGACGTTAAGTAGATTCTTCCCTGACCCTTTATAAACCTCAGTGTTTTGCTTATTTGCTTTTAAATACTGAAGTGAAATTTTGGAAAATTTTCTTACTTATCAGTGTAGATTGTGATTGAAACATATTTTTTCCAATTATTCAGGTGCAAATCGGACAAGGCGAACAGCTCATCAGATTCCAGATGAGATCTTACATGATGAAGACATCAATAATGCAGTTGAGCAGGTATATCAGATAATTTACCAGAAGCCATTTGTTAGGAAATTAAACTCATCATTGCAATTAATATGTAGCACTGTGTCCATATAAAAATAAAAATGACAGTCACTCCTACACCTACTATACAGACCTCCCACACAGGCAGGCAATGATGGCCTCAAATGTCTTTTGCATTTGGCACCACCCTCCTTTGAACTTTTAATAAGAAGAACCCTTAAATTTTCATTTTGTGGAAGGATTAGTCAGGATACTGTCAGCATCTATATAATGCTAATGGATCTATGAAATAATTCAACAAAATCCTAAAGCTCTGGACTCAGGCCCTCCCCCTAACTGTGAGCTTAGGCCGATAAACGGTGAAAGGCAAAAATCATAGAGGGAAAGAGCTGCCTTAACAGTCCCATGTTTTAAAGCAGGCCCCAGAGGACCACAGTCAACTAGTGAAAGTAAAATTTGGCAAAACAAGGAATCAAACTCTTGAAATGCACATTGGCAAACACTTGTCTGGTCCTGGATATTGCCACCCCTCTCTCCATCTTTCCTCCCTCTGCTTCATCTTAATCTTATGCCGCCAAGCACTACAGCAGATGACAAGACATACTGGAAGAGAGGGCAGTGAGGAGCAGCGCAAAATCAAGACCAAGAAACAGAATCAAGAAAAGGGGGCCAACAGCTTTAGACTGAGCCTCTGAGAAACAAAAGGATCTCATTTATTTACTGTCTGTGCTTTAGACATAACACGAAGTAGAGACTGAAAAGTAGTGGATGTGTAGGATTTATAGATCTTACAACTTCCAACATAATGACTCTTATTTCCAGGCCACTGGCTTCCAATGAAATATATTGTAATTTTGTTTTACCCATCAACAAAACAAAAACCCCTGTTATTTCCAAACCAAACTGAAAGCGTTATAAAAAATTGTGATGATAAACCCTTCGAGGTGGAAGACTAACATTAAAAATGTAGACAGACTCTGACATGCACAAAAAAAATTTGCTATTTTGTCCACAGCTTCCAGAGAACTACAATTTTGAGATTCATAAGACAATATGGAAAGTGAAGCAGACAGGTGCTAAACGTGTGGCCTTGCAATTTCCAGAAGGACTTCTTCTGTTTGCTTGTGTAATATCAGACATCATTGAAAGGTAAATCGAGCTAAGTTAGCTGTTCTATTTTGAAGTCAACAAAATTTCTTCTCCAACCCTCTCTGATTGGTCTAAATCTATCACAACAAATCACCATTCCAGTTATAACTCTGCGATGATATAGTTTGGAAATGCTCAAATGATCATGAGAGATGTCATTATTATTTTAATTTGACATTTTCATTTCTGTTTTTCATTTCTTTGGGAAGTTCAGAAATATTACATTCCAGAATAAGCAGTGTACAGTTTTTAATTCCTTTATGTTCCCAGTCCATACTCTTCTCTCCTAACATTTTTATTATTCCTGTGGGGGGGGGGGGGGGGGGATAATCAAAATCTGCAGGACAGAAGTCAACCCATACTTAAAAGCCCTGGAAGAGAGTATAATAATCTGAAACATTCCAGTGATCATCAGTATTCTGATAACATAAAATTTTCTGTCATACAGAAAAGGACCAGCCACTTCACAGTGCAATTGTACACAGCAATTTTACAAACTCTATTCAGCTGATCTGGACAGTGATTTAAAGGAAACAAGGAAGCTGAGAATAGATATTGAATTTAATTTGTATATAATACTTTTTACTTCCTTACTGAAATTGCAGTTGGAAATATTCTACCGAATTGAGGTCAATGTAGGAGGCAGTCCCGGATTTCCAACCCCCCCCCCCCCCCCCTTTTTTTTTTTAAAAGTTGACTTCTTTAACAGTTGTGGATGGAATATAAGATGATAAGCCCTTCCTCATCGTCATGCATTCTAGATTCTTAAAAAAGATGCAGTGTTTTAAATGATCACTGCAGATTTACAGAAGCAGATACTGTGATCATGGGAGATGTGACTTACGGGGCATGTTGTGTGGATGATTTTACTGCCAAAGCACTTGGAGCTGATCTGATGGTGCACTATGGGCATAGCTGTCTCAGTAAGTTATCTAATGATATCGTCATCAGAAAATTAACAGCACAAGATACTTATTTGGTAAAAATGAGCTGTATTTTCTATTTTATATCTTTTCCGTATCATTCAATTAATGGGCATTGGATACTGCAAGCATGAAAACACCTACAGCCCATAAATGTGATATAGTTGTTTATCTTAAAGTGGAATGATGTGATCTGACTGTGTGTGTCTTTAAACCCTTTTTTTTTTTTTTTTGAAAGCTTTAATCATGTTAAGAGATAAATAGCTATGTTTGAATCCCACTCCAAAGGATACCTTCAGATGTACATGAAGTCTCTGTTTTATCTAAATATTCTCTGTCTGTGCTTCCTCAGTACCTATTGACCAAACAGAAGGTATACAGATGCTGTATGTGTTTGTGGACATCAAAATTGATACAAAACATTTTATCGAGACTTTGAAGTTTAATTTTGACCCGGGAACAAGAATTGCCTTGGTCAGCACTATACAGTTTGTCGCTGCTTTGCAGGTGAGTGTTTTAGAGATATTTGCAAGCACTACAACATGGGCCTTCTGTCAGTATCCTGCACTAATGAACAGTATTATAAACAAGACAGATTTTTGTTTGCTAAAAATACACTTGCCTGTGTCTATGCAAGCAGTGCCCGAGTCAATTTCTTGGGAGTTAATATGCATGAGGTGAACAGAATCTAGAGGAATAACAATGCTACTGTAGTGGATTATTGTCACGAGCGAGTGAGCGGGGGTCAGTGAGTGCGGGGAAGGGAATTGAAGCGTGCATGTTGTGAGTGAAGTTGAGGCGTAGTAGAGGCAAAATCTGAATAGTCAGATCACTGCAAGTTAAGAAGTCCAAGGGGGACTTCCGGTGAATGGCAGATCGACGTCGGTCGTGTCTAACTCTCTCTCCGCTTATCATAAGTGGCTGGGTAGCAGTTGTGTAGCGTGGTGGTGAAATATTCTTGTTTGTGTGGATCACAATAGTAAGCGGTAAGATTTTGTGAGTCGTAAGGTAAGTTTTTGCTTTTCTTCCTTTCCTCTGCATTCAGTAAACCCGTTCGTGTGTGAAACCCGGCTCCTAGGCTCAAACATGGCGTCCGCACGAGTTGTTCCGGCTTGTTTTATCCTGGACAAGGCTCTCGCCCCGGACTCCAGTAAACCTATAGGGGGTCTAGAAATATGTAAAGCTTGCGAGGTAATCAGCGGGGAGGGTTTGATTCACGGAGCCCAGAAGATCTCTGGACTCTGGAGAATCTACCCTTTATCCTTAGACGCAAGGAGAACACTCATAATTGAAGGGATCGAATTAAGGGGGCAATCTATTACCGTCCTTGACAAGAACCCTTTTATTGTAGCGGGTGGAGGAGAAAGGGCGACCACAAAACTGATCATTGGCAATGTGCCAATATCGGTCTCAAATAGCGAAATCGAGTGTACTCTTAAAAAGCTGGGGGTAACCGCAAGGTCGGGGATGAAAGATGAGAACTATAGAGATGAGCTAGGCGGACTGACGCGATTTAGGACTGGCAGGAGGTTTGTCTATATAGACCTGCCTGCATCTTCGCTTCCTAAGACAGCTAAAGTAGGCACTCAATTCCTGGCTTTTTTGTACTATAGGGAGCAGGAGCGAGAGGTAGTGAAGACAAAAGCAACAGGTTTGACACAAGGGGAGGGGGAGATGGAAAGAATGCAGAAAGACAACTCAGAGGACGAAAACAAAACAAAACAAAATGACACAGAGGTCGAGCCTGAGAATGAGAAGATAGGCATGTCATCTCATGACAAGGCTATTGAGCGAGCAAGAACAATGCTCACAAAAAAACAGAGTACACTCGACCTCTTTCGGGGAGGAGCGAGAAGACCGCGGTCGGCAGAAGGCCACAGTAAACGACAGCGAACCTCAAGCTTGGAGAGAGGAGGTGATAAGAGAAAAAAGGCTGAGAAAATACGCAGCGATAGAGAGAATGGTGGAGCGAGTGAGCGGGAGAGCGGGGGGAAAAATGTTAGGGCGGGGGAAGAACACACGAGTGAAAACACACTGAACAAAAACATTGACTGGTTTGAGCAGGCAGGCGAGACGTAGTCTACTCGTCTTTGTGGTGTCTCTTGATTAACGGACTTGGCCTGTTCACGGACTTTGCCTCTCGGACCTAGCGGACTTTGTCGTCTTTCTCTCTTTCTCTCTCTCTCTCTCTCTCCCTTTATCTGTATCTACTAGTCATTGTCTATGAAGATTGTCTCCCTTAATTGTCGGGGCCTTCATAGGCAATTAAAACGCAGACTTTTATTTAAAACATTTTATCAATACGATATAATATGTCTACAAGAAACGTATGTTACTGAAGCGAAAGCTATTGAATGGATGAGAGAATGGACGGGTGAATTCTTCTTCTATCCAAGTACTAGTAGGAGTAAAGGCCAAATCATTCTAGTGAATAGAACATTTATTATTGATAAATTAAAATTTCTGCCTTTTGATACACGATGTATCGGAATTGAATTTGAAAGGCATAATAAATTATACACGGTATTAAATTGTTACGGTCCAGCACAGCCGCAGCAGCGTGAGGGCTTTATAGAGGACCTAAGTAATATTGTCAGTGAGATAGGCCAGAGCAGTGTTATAGTATGTGGAGATTTTAATATGATTGTAAACAACGATTTAGATATAATTTCGGGCGCACCACACGGAAAGAAAGAAGTGGAATTATTCTCAAATTTTGTGGAAATGTGGGATTTATATGATTGTTGGAGAGGTTTAAATAAAGAAACAAAAGAATTCACATGGTGTAGGAAAGAACCCTTTGTGGCTAGAAGACTAGATTACATTTTTTGCGATAAAGAATTAGTATCATGTATAACAAATGTGGAAATTAAACATTTTCCGTCCACAGACCATCGTGCCGTTATCGTAGAAATTTTAGAACATAACTTCCCGAGAGGCCCCTCCAGGTGGCAATTCAACGCGTCATACATTAATAATGTCGATTTTATAAACCATATGAATGCATTTATATCCAGTTTCATAGCAGATGAGGAAAAGAACGATCTGGATCACAGAACAATATGGGAACTGCTGAAAGCAGCAATTCAGACAGAATGTATGCAATACAGTAAGAGCAATCCTATAAAAAATCACAGAAGAGATAAACTGGAAGCAGAGGTAAATGCCATCTCCAAGCTTATTGCTCAGTTCCCGGGTGAAAGAAAACTGCAGGAGAAATATGAAAATATGAAAAAACAATTAGAAATTGAACTATTAGCAAAAACGAAAGGAGCAATAATAAGATCCAGAGTGAAATGGACCGAAGAGGGAGAAAAAAACACCAAATTCTTTTTAAATCTGGAAAAGGCCAGGGGAATATGTAATACAATAAAACAAGTTAAAAATGGGGATGGTGAAATAACAAGGGAACCGTTAAATATTCTTCGGGAAGCACAAAAATATTATGAAAATCTCTACACTAAAGAAGCCTCGGTGACGACGGTGGGCGATAAATTAGACACCTTCCTAGATGGTTTAGTGTATGACAGATTAGCTGAGGAAGACAAGGAAATGTGTGATCAGAACATTAGCGTGGAGGAAATGGGAAAAGCATTGAAAGGACTTAATAATGACTCAGCTCCCGGATCCGATGGGCTTACGGCTTGCTTTTATAAGGTGTTTTGGCGGCTCTTAAAAAAACCGTTATATGATAGTTATATAGAATCGATAAAGCAGGGAGAATTGTCAGTTAGTCAGAGACGCGGTATAATCACTATGATACACAAAGGCAACAACAGCAATAGGGAAGATCTAAACAATTGGCGACCAATAACACTAACAAATGTTGACTATAAAATCTTTACAAAGGTTTTGGCTTTGAGGTTGCAAAAAGTTATAAAAAGTATCGTACATGAAAATCAAAGTGGATTTGTTAAAGAGAGAACAATTACGTCACATATTAGAATAATAGATGACGTCATAGATTACGTAAATAAAGAGGACATGGCAGGTTTGATTGTATCATTGGACTACCAAAAAGCCTTCGATACGGTGGATAAGGAAACAATATTGGTAGCCCTTGAAAGATTTAATTTTGGTCCAAAATTCATTCATAACATACAAACGATTTTAACAAACACGCAGAGCTCAGTAAAGAATGGTGGGTGGCTATCTAAATGGTTTAAGGTAGAGCGAGGTGTTCGGCAGGGATGTTGTGTTAGTCCTCTACTTTTTATCTTAGTGGTAGAAATACTAGCGATAAAACTTAGGTATAATGAAGAGATAAAGGGAATTATGAGTGAAGGAGTGGTAACAGATACGCTTAAACTTTTGCAGTACGCAGATGACATGACGCTACTGATAAAAGATAAAACAGATCTATCCAACGCATTGAAAATTATTGAGCAGTTTTCAGACATCTCGGGGCTAAAGCTTAATAGAAATAAATCAGTGGGAATGTGGGTGGGAAGTAATAAACAAAGGGAGGAAAGAGGGGAAGGAATAACGTGGGTAGAAAAGGGAGGTAACATAAAAATACTTGGGATATACTTCAATGCTACGGTCGAGGCATCTAATATTTCACAAAATTGGATGGAAAAAATAAACAGCATTAAAAATCTGATTCCTAGATGGTCCAAAAGAAATCTGTCGATATATGGAAAGAGTATAATAGCAAAAACTTTTTTACTATCAAAACTAAACTATGTTATTCAGGCCCTATCCCTACCCCAGGAAACTCTGGCTGAAATAGATCGAATCATATTCAAGTTTTTGTGGCAAAAAAAGTATTCAAATAAAAGAGCTTTTGAAAAAATCAAACGGAACACTTTATGCAGAGAACCAAACGAGGGAGGTTTAGGAGTAATCAGTATAAAGGATCAGCAAAATGTCTTTCTCATAAAATGGTTTAAAGAGATATGCTTACAAAAGCCACATCTAAAAACAGGAGTAAAATTAGCCAGTCATTTTTGCAAAAAGCTGGTAAGCTTGCCTTACTTAACCACGTCAGATATTAAAGCGAGAGAAGTAAAACAAGTTGGTACAATAAACTCGATTTTTTGGCAGAATGTAATTAAAACATGGCTAGATTTAGAAAAAAGGGATAAGGAAAATGAAAACGATACTGCTCCAAATAGGCTAGGCCGGCAACCGCTATTCAACAACAATAATATTAGATATAGAAATAAGCCACTGTGGATAGAAAAATGGGTCAGAGGGGGAATTAAATATCTGTATCAAATGTTTAGTGTAAATAAATGGAAAACCCTGCAAGACATTGCTGGGATAATCGGACATTACCCTGGTATCCATTTTGATTATTGGGCAGTTACAAATGCTGTTAAAAAAGAATGGAAGGAAATTTTTGTACAAACCAGAACGGAGGACAGACCTCCTCTGCATAATATAGAAGATGAGACAGATGAAAATGTAAAAGATATCTTTAAACTAACGAATAAAGAAATTAGAGAGAAACTAATAAATAACAAAAACGCCACGATCTGTAGCTTGGGTTTCTGGAAACGAAAATACAATGTCGATATATATCCTTATTTTGAAAGCGGGTTTAGAGCCTGCAAAGAAACAAGATTGAGGCTCTTACATTTTAAAATCCTACACAATATTTACCCAACCAATATTCTCTTACATAAAATGAAAATAAAGGAAAGTAATAAATGCGAGCACTGTAAGACGCCTGATTTTATAGAACATTTCTTTTTCTATTGCAGTAAATTGAAAGACTATTGGCCTTATGTGGCCCAGTATATTTTGAATAAAACCGGTAAAAGAATTGAAATAAATGAGAAAATTGCACTTTTTGGAATAATACGTGGGGACTTGGACTATACTGTAAATCAAAATATTATTGATGATATTAACTTTGTACTATTAGTTGCTAAAATGTGTATAGGTAAAATAAAATATGGCAAATCAATGAATCTTAAATTGGCATTTGAGACAGAAATGCAGGTAAGGGAAAAATATCTGAAGGTATGTCCGAATAAATAATCAGAGAATGCAAGGACGATTGAAAAGTGTGGAGAATGTGTAAATGAAGTAAGAGTCAAATGAAAACAAATAAACTTTGAAAAAAAAAAAAAAAAAAAGGGCAATGACGAAAAGATGAAAATGCAAAAACTAGAACATTCCAAAGTGCATGAAGTAAAGTATAATTGGTATACGGCCGTATACTGCTATTATTATTATTCTGTTATTGGCAATATATTATTACCATCTAGTACAATAATTGATTGTCGTGTCGCATCTGGCTGATAATAACCTATTTATTTATTTATTTATCCTTATTTTTATCTCGTTTTCTTTCTTCTTTGTTTTTATCTTACTTGCCTTTGTATTTGTTGAGATGTTTATACATTATATCGTTATTATTTAATTATAGCTGCTTCTCATGCACTCGTAATAATTTGTAAATGAAGCATCCACTCAGTTTTTTTTTTGTTTTTTTTGCTGTTGAAAATGAATTGTAAAAACTGTCAGCTGATAATGAAAAGACCAAAATGGTTCGAGATCAGCCGACAACATAGAATTCAGCAACTGACAATTCTGGGAGATAAAAGACTGCAATTGGGTCCGATCCTCAGAATAGTCCTTATAGACAGCCATGTATTTATTTGCTGGACTATTATCAGGTCATACGTACTTCATACTTATCTATTTATTCATTTAACCAGCCACTTTGAACTAGACTTCTCTACATGTTTATTTGCTTTATATGGATACCTTCTTAAAGTAGGTTTTTTTTTGCTGTTTTTTTTTGGTTTTTTTCTCAAATTTCCGTAAATTTTAAAAAATATACCAGACCTATTAAGTGATCTCCAATCACTGAGTCATGCACGAAATGAATGCATTGCATTTGAATCTGAGCCCAAAAAAAAAAAAAAAAAAAAAAAAAAAAAGTCCAAGGGGACAGACGTGAGATCAGAGAGCAGTCGGGAGATTGTGTGTTTTCCAGTGATGACTGGTAGGTTGAACTAATAATAATAATAATAGTTCGTCCATCAGGTATGATGATGACCTTAACAACATCAGAGGAATAAAGAACAGAAATTGTTGAGAATTTCAACACATGGACAATAAAGAGAACTAAAGGACACAGAGGACAGAATGGAAAGACTGTTCTTTCATGACTTATGGCTTCTCATGTGACTGATAAGTCCTATTTTTGCCCTGCAGACCCTTCCGCATAAATGACAAGAGTGCTCCGTTGGTTCAGTACCACTGGGCCTTTTCTTGCGCCGTTCTCTTGTTTTGATAGCCTGCTGGACTCTGTCAGCTTCCCATGCTTTGCTGCCTCTGGTAAGGGCCGCCCTCCAATTTGCACGATCAAGCGAGAGCTTTTCCCACTCACTCACATCAATGGCAAAGGCCTTCAGTGATTGCTTGAGAGTGTCTTTGTAACGTCTCTTTGGGGCCCCAACATTCCTCGTTCCATTGGAGAGCTCAGAGAAGAAGATTTGCTTAGGGAGTCTGGAGTCGGGCATTCTGACAACATGTCCTGCCCAACGTAGCTGAATTTTTTTCAGGTGGCAGAAGATGCTCAATTCCTTGGCACGATTGAGGACCTCAGTGTCTGGAATTTTATCCTGCCATTTGATCCTTAGGATCTTTCTAAGGCAGGCCAGATGAAAGTGATTTAGCTTTCTGGCATGCGATTGGTACACTGTCCAGGTTTCAGCCCCATAGAGTAGGGTGGGAAGGACCACACTTTCAGCTTAGTGTCTGTGCGAATGCCGGCAACATCCCATACTCTCTTTCGAAGCCTGCCAAATGCAGAGCTGGCTTTGCTGATTCTTGAGAGAATTTCAGTATCAACACGAGCCGCGGAAGACAGTGTACTGCCAAGATAGGTGAAGTTCTCCGACACCTTCAGAAGACTGTCATGAACTTTGATATTTGGGGTCACAGAATACTTATCGTCTGGAGTAGGCTGATGGAGCACTTCCGTCTTCTTTGTGCTTATTGTGAGGCCAAAGTTGTCACAGGCACTAGAGAACTTATCAACACAGTTTTGCATGCTATCCTCATCGTGTGCCAGAAGTGCACAATCATCAGCAAATAGTAGGTCACAGACTTGAGTACTTTTGGTTTTGGTTTTTGCCTGAAGTCTCCTGAGGTTGAATAGACTGCCATCAGTTCGGTACTTGATGCTTACCCCTTGAGGAGGAGAGCTAAAGGCTTCTTGTAGCATTGCAGAGAACATGATGCTGAACAGAGTTGGGGCTAAGACACAACCCTGTTTTACCCCATTTGTGACAGCAAAGGGCTCTGAAACACTGCCGTTGCTTTTGACTGCAGCTTGCATGCCATCATGAAACTGGCGCACTATTGTGATGAATTCGGGTGGACACCCAAACTTCGCCAAGATTTTCCAGAGGCCTTCACGACACACTGTGTCAAATGCTTTTGTGAGGTCAACAAATGTGATATACAGCGCTTTATTTTGTTCCATGCATTTTTCCTGAATCTGTCTGGCAGCAAAAATCATATCCGCCGTTCCCCTCTCTTTACGAAAGCCACATTGGCTCTCGGGAAGCAAGTCATTTGACGAGAGGTGATCAAGAAGGCGATTCAGAAGCATTCTTGCCAATATTTTGCCAGCAATTGAAAGTAGAGAGATTCCCCGATGGTTGTCACAGACTTGGCTGTCCCCTTTGTTTTTGTACAGATGGATGATTGAAGCATCTTTGAAGTCCTGTGGCAGCTTCCCTGCTTTCAACATATGATTGAACAACTCGGTCAACCTTTCAATAAGCTTTTCTCCACCGAAGGCATACACCTCAGCAGGAATTGAATCCACGCCTGGTGATTTGTTAAAGGACATCTGATTTGTGGCAGTTCGGGTCTCATTTGCTGTGAATGGCTTGGCAAGAGCTGCATTAATAGGAGTCTGAGGGAGGCGGTCAATGGACTCAGTATTTATATTTGATGGCCGATTTAGCACACCTCCGAAATGTTCTGCCCAACGCTGAATTATAGCATTCAATTCAACAATGCGTGTTGAACCATCTGACGCAAGAAGTGGCGTCGTGCCAGAGCGGGATGGTCCAAACACAGCTCGGAGGCTCTCAAAGAACGTTCTAGTGTTGTTTGTGTCGGCATATTTCTGAGTTTCTCTTACTCGCTCTTCAAGCCAGTCATTTTTCATTTTCCTCAGCTTCTTCTGGAGTACACCCTTACATGCACGCAGTGCATCAGCTTTTGCTGTGGAAGAGGGGTCACTGCAGTGAGCTTGGATGAGACTATTTTTTTCTTTGATGAGCACTTTGATTTCATTATCATTGAACCAGTCCTGGTGCTTGCGGACAGGAAAACCAACTGTGCTGCTGGCGCAAGAGTGTACAGTCGTATTTAGGTCAGTCCAGCTCTGTTCAATGTTCTCAGGGTCAAAAGTCACGCAATCCAATTTTGAGGAGAGTTCTGATGAGAGCTCGCTCTGTTTCTCAGCTGAGCAGAGTTTTGAAACATTTAGGCGTTTAGGTGGCGCTTTCCCTTGAGGGCGTCTATTGCGCCTCAATGTTAGTCTGAGCTTGCAAACAATGAGTCTGTGGTCAGTTCCACACTCGGCACCACACATCGCCTTTGTTACAAGGACATCCTTTCTGTCAGTCTTCCTCACAATGACATAGTCTATGAGATGCCAATGCTTTGAGCGGGGATGCATCCATGACGTTCTGTTTCTCACGGGGAGACTAAAATTTGTGTTGGTAATGAACAGGCCAAATTCAGCGCACAAAGTAAGTAAGCGCAACCCATTGTTATTGCATGAACCAACTCCATGAGGGCCCAAAACATTTGGCCACGCTGAGATTTCGGAGCCAACCCTAGCATTGAAGTCCCCCAAGAGAATCAGCTTATCAGCTGCCGGGACAGAGCATATGACAGATTCTAGATCAGAATAGAACTTGTCTTTGGCTTCATCTGGGTTTGTCATGGTGGGCGCATATGCGCTAATGAGGGTGGCTGACTGGCTTTTCCCAACTGGGATCCTGAGTGTCATTAGCCTGTCATTTATTTCAATTGACATGGACTGCAAGTTTCTGACAAGGTCATTTTTAATTGCAAACCCAACACCATGCTGTCTCGGTTCGACTGCACCCTTGCCTTTCCAGAAGAAGGTGTATCCACCACTGAGCTCTTTGAGTTGGCCACTATCAGGGAGTCTGGTCTCACTGAGTGCCACTATGTCCAGGTTGTACCTGCTGAGCTCAATGGCAATAAGTGCAGTGCGTCTTTCCGGGTTGTTTGAGTTGTCCTGTAGTGTGCGTATATTCCAGGCTCCTAGCCTGAGTAAGCTGAATTTCTTTTTGTTTCGACCGCAAAAAGGGATCCCCACTGGTCGCGGTATACCAGTCAGGGTGATGTGAAGTGGGCTTTCTTTAGGGCACCTTTTCTAGCCCCTTCCTCAGTTGAGGTGAGCAGTGCTATCCTTAAATAAGGCTGCTCAGCTACTGTGGGTGCTGCCTCCCCACGCCTCCACTTCAATCGACGATGAAGCGACCATAGCCCACAGCCACCAACGTGTAGGTCTGTGCTAACAGCTTCCAGTCTATCCAAACCTGCTGCCACCGCACTCGCCCATCGCCGTTGGAATTTTGAGAGGAAAGAAGACGAGACAAAGATGAAAGAAGACGAGGTGAGTGTTAAGACTGGCGCAAAGAATTTGTTTTTAGTGAGAAAGAGCTGCGCAAACATCAGACTCACTCTCTCGCCTGGACACAACTTATCCAAGTGGCAAGACAGGGTCAAGACGACTGGAAATGTATCCAGGTGCAGGAGGATGCCAGAGGGACAGTCATATTGCCTGACCGGCTGCCTGTAGGCTACTCCACAGCCTCGCAGTCCCAACTGACTAGGGTGAAAGACCCAAACCAAAGAACACCAATACTGGTGGATGCTCTGTGTCACGATATCCAGGCCAGAGTGACGGTATATTGCCATCTGCCCTATCAATCAACCACTGGCCTGCTGCCGCCAGCTTCGAAGCTGCGTCCGGGAAGTTTGCTCAATTCTTCGTCTGTGATTTAGGCAAACAAGCCTATGACCACACCGCTACCGGGGGCCAATATGAAGGACTCAAGTACTGAGGGTCACATTGTGCCCTAGCATGTGGCCGTTGGGTTAGATGAAACCTCCTCCGCCCTGGCCGTTTGCACCGACAGGTGCACGCCCACTGATACCATGCTAGCGTACCAGTTCATGAAACAGGTTGTCCTGGATTACATGTTACCAGTAGCAGATTTTTCTGACCTGACCTGTAGGTTGAACTATGATTTATAATTATGATGATTGCTGTACTATATTCTCCTATGACCATGATGTAAATAAGTTATGTGAGGAATGTGAAAGTCATTGATTACTGTGTATAGAGATGTGCGCAAGGAGCGATAGATGCAAGTTCGGATCACGGATTCGTAGCGAGTCTGAGTGCTGTGTGGTACGGTAGAGGTGTGTTACCGTAAGAGGTGTGGTGAGTGAAAGGTGGACTATTTTTGTGTGTACGCTTGATAGTTCGTAATGAGTGGTGAAGTGGATAGTAATTGTATGGTGTTATAGAACTGTGATGTTATTCTTATAGGTGCCGGGGTCGGGCAGAGAAGCCACCCGCGGTGAGCGGACTTGTGCCGGGGTTGGGCAGAAGGCTACCCACAGGCCTGCCTGAGTGAAGCTGTCGCGCAGGACAGCGGGAGCACATGAGTTGTGGCAGTCTGGCCACAGACCGGGACGTTGTTATTGTCCTTGTTGTTATTAAAATGTTAATGTGCTATTGAGATACTAATGTGCTATTGATATATTAATGTGCTATTAAGACATCCAGGGGAGACTGAGATACGGAGATTAGGTTGAGCAGGAGCCAATAAGAGAGGCCAGCAAGTAATATATATATGGATGTGAGGCTGAGGCCAGAGCATAGTTAGAAAGTAACTATCGGGTTGTGGACCCGGAGAAGAATGAATGTTGGGAATGCTGACCATTGAATGGTATTTGAATTGAGTTAATGTAATGTATGTAATTGCATAGATATCTTATTTTTATATATAATAAATGTGTGAGTCTGTTTGGTTGTTCTGTTAAGTGTTATACTTGTTCGTTCGTGATTGTTGTCCTGTCATACTAAGTACATCTCCCAGTCTGGGATTTGTTACAATTGTGTTATTGTTTTCTGTCAGGTCTACTGTTGTTAACATGATTCTTTTTATTGTTATTAACTTTAGAAAGTGCAGTTCAAAATCCCTTTATAATTGGCCCCAACGTTCAGCGAAAAATAGAACAATTGCTGGAAAGACATGCTTATAAAACTTGTAACATTTGTTCTGAGCATTTAAAGTAGTTGGAAGAAACTAGAGCATGATATTCATATTGACAAGGATAAGCATCTTTGTTCCTCAGACTGGTAAAAATATGATATATCCTTTGTCCGGCCAGCACCTTTGAAAAATGCCAAATTTTTTCAGCCCTGTGTGAAAAAGCATAATACATTGTCACAGCCGGTGTTTACATCCAGCGACCAGGTGCCGTTAAGTTGGGTGGGTTGCTTGTATTTCTCTTTTTAAAACGTTGTAACAGAATGTTATTTCTTCGATCAACCAGAAACTAAAACCAGGCACTAAATAAAACGCATGCTATCTACATGTGTGTAAGCGACATAGAAAGGTGTGCGCGAAGGTTCAAAGTGGAAAGATGTCATTCCCCTTTCTTTCAGTATGGCCACAATCAATCGCTAGACAGGATTATGCTTTGTTCCAGTTCGACTGAACGATACAAAGTATTTTAGTTGAGACCTGCCAAATGATGGTCGATACACATTTTTTCCAGTGTGACCGGACAAAGGATATTAAGATACTGTTGATAATGTAAACCTTGTGAAATTGTAAAGCTTATTTTGCTCTTCCTTAGAGCGCCAGACAGCAGCTCACTCCAGAGTATACAGTGATCACCCCACAGAGCAAACCGTTGTCTCCTGGAGAAATCCTAGGCTGCACATCACCCAGATTAACAGACTGTGATGTTATTGTGTATGTTATGCTTTGAAACATTGCTTTGTGAAACCTAACATATCTTAGTTTGTGGGATGGGTTGCATTTGGGTGTGGCAAGTATGTGATTTTGAATTGTGAAATGTCATTCTGTTGCCTGAGAAACATGTGCGACAGCATTAGGTTGAGCAAATCCGTCTTACAGAGACACTCAAGGACAAATATATTACAGGTATAATATGATTTGAAGTGACAATTTTGTTGTTGTTGTTGTTTTCTGAATATGGAAAAGCACATATTTTCTTCTTAAGATATGTGTCATAATTTGAAGATCCCAGCTGCATTATCCAGGATTGGTTGTTCGATCCCATTTTGCCACACTAGTATCTTGTCAATCCCATTATGTTGAAGGTTTTACTTCCCAGTTTCTTTGTAAGCATTATTTTAGAGCTATAAAAAATTTGGAAATAAACAATCACTTCATAAATCAGGAATGAGAAAACTACATGAATGGAATAGTTAATTGCATCTTTCTTGACTGTTTCTTATCCTAAATTGAAAATGAATGTTGCTAACGATTGGCTGTTATTTTGAGATTTTTGTTAACTTTTAAGTACTTTGGCTACTTTTCAGAGTATACATACTGAAAATGCAGGAAGTAATGGAATTATTATAATGCCAGCCAAATGCTGAAGAAATGTTTCTTGATTAAATGTTTTAATATGAATTATTGTCTATATTTTTTATCCAGTTACCTAGGTGATGGCCGTTTCCACTTGGAATCTATAATGATACATAATCCAGACCTACCAGCATACAGGTAAACAAGTACATTCTCAGTCAGTCTTTGTTACCATCCATAGTTGAAATTGTGCAAGTGTCAGTCACCTGTTTTCTATAAAACAAACCTTGAGAGTTTGCTTTTAATCATAATAGTAAGCAAAACATGACCGTGTATATGCTGTGTGTCTTGGAGTTTATTTCTCAGGGCACATCGTGGACTTAATCTTTGTTTGATCATAATAAAACCCACCCATAAAGATGTTCTACTGTCAACCCTCCTGTCCACTAGAAAGTAGAATGCTTACATCATCTTTTCTGGTTCAATTGAAGTTCTCTGTAAAGTGTTCACAGCATGTGTACTTGAGTGCTTGGTGTTTTGTTTGCTGAGTATCCAGCAATTGTTTTCCCTTTCATGGCAAATACAGGTCCTAATGTTTTGGGCAGTTCATACCGTAGAACAACAAAAGCCAACTGTTTTATGAATTAAGTTATTCATTTACAATTTACTCAGATCCTGAGGACAATGTTTTGGTGTTCCAGAAAGTAATTTCTCTGTCATTAATACTGTAATTTCCAACTCTGTGACTTTATTTAACTCCTTTCCATACTTTCTACTCTCAGATATGATCCCTACAGTAAAGCTTTCACAAGAGAATATTATGACACTCAAAAAATGCATCAAGTTAGACAGGCGGCTATTACAACAGCCAGTACAGCAAAGAAAGTTGGAATTGTCCTGGGAACACTGGGTAGACAGGGATCTCCTAAAGTGATGGAGGTGAGCAAAGAAAACTTGAGAGCGTGAAAACCTGTAGGCTGGAAATCGTGACCTTAGGTATTGTTTGTTCCATTTCTACTCTTTGCACAACTGAGAAATTTGATGTTAAATGTTTCACCTTTATATAATGCTCTTGTTGGAGAACCACATTTTATTTTTTTGCGCAGTAGGCTATAGATGAGCAGTTGAGGCAAGTCAGTAGTTTCTCTACTTGGCTTTATAATTAGTCCATGATCCCCTAAAAACAGCCAGTATGATAGGGAGTTAGAATAAATGGTGAGTGCCAAAATGCATTTTAAACAAGTGTCAAAGTGTGCATTTGTTATACTAAAACATGTCCAGTTTTTTCAGAAAAAGGAAATAGAACAAACAGGAACTAAGGTTGCAGAACTTTTTCTGTTGAGAAGCTTTTTTTGTTTATCTGACTGTTACTTTTAAATGAAAATTATGACTATTTAGGTTAGTATCAAAAAACCCAAAACAACTCCTGGCTGTAAGTGGTCCAAGGAGGACAAAACAACTTGAAAAAAAAAAAGGGAAATTCACGCTAGAGCCATAGTTACCTGCTAATACATGTTTAGTCACAATTGTCACTCTAGCATATAAGTCTTGGTTGCTACGTATGTTTGCTTTCATGGTGATAACAATATTTTGATAGTAGTATCGTGCCAAATGCAGTTTATTTCACAAACCTCTTTTTGACTCTATCAGAATCTGCGATCTCAGATTACAGCAACAGGGAGGGAACACGTGACAATATTGTTATCAGAGATTTTTCCAGACAAACTGAAACTCATGAGTGATGTGGATGTGTAAGTAACTTCAGGAACAGATGTCAGACTTATACATAAAGGACCTTTTTTTATCCTCTCACCTTTAAAGCCTGTTTTCTTTTTGTATTTTTTTAAAGGTGATTCAAGGGCAAAATGACATATAAAACAAACTGGAACAAAAATTTTTCATGAATATGAAATTTTTGGGGATTTTCTAACCTCATCACTGCACTGCAACATGTTTTTTTTTCTGTGCCATAAATAATCTGAATAGGGCACTCTCATTATTGCAGTTAGAATGTATTGAATACATCCACAGGGTGCTACAGTATCAATTTTAGGACGTATGGTGTACATTCACATTGCAGGGAAAGGATTAATAATGATCAATTTTTTATTTTTCATATTTGGTCCAATCCAGTTTCCTTAACTGACCAGTGGGTTTGCTAGTTTGTGAAATTAGGAAAAGAAAGATTACCAACATTTGAAATTGATGTCAAAATTTATTCAGCTATTGGGAGGATGATCGGATCTAGTTGTGTAGTATGATTTTTTTTATATGTTCTACACATTTTGACATTTGTGGGCATTTTGCTGAGTAAATTATCTTGGTTTCTCTATGGATGTCAGTGCTTTTGTCATTGAAATGCATGTATTCATATCTTTTCAGCTGGGTACAAGTGGCTTGTCCAAGACTGTCCATAGACTGGGGAAGCGCCTTCAGTAAACCATTACTGACACCCTATGAGGTTTGCAGCACTGTCTGTAATTTTGTTAGTCGTAGTAGAGATTTTTGGTTTTGGAGGACTGCTGCTCTTGGCATTCATATCTCACTGTGCTTGTTTTGTTGTGTTATTGTTATTTTCATCATCTTCACCGATTTGTTACCCCCTAAAGGGGCTCCCTAATAGGCTGGCTGCCTTCTTCTCTCTGGTCTGGTCTGTTCATAATTGTACGACAAAATGCTGTTAATAAAATAATACAGCTTCAAAATCGGAGAGCAGTAGTATCGTCTTGATACATTTTTGTCCCAAAAGGAGGTTAATATACCAAAAGCTTGATTTGTCTTTCCTTTTCCTTTGGGCTTTATTGTGTAGTTTATTATTTTTTATGCGAGGCTTTGCTACATACAACTTTTTCTTTTTGCCACATGTTGACCATTGTGAAAGGGGAGATGTTATTACTACAGTCCTTGGTTTGTTTTATGTCAATGATGTCCATTATAGAAAGGATGTCAACAGACGTGCAAAAAAAAAAAAAAAGAAACAGTTGTCATTAATAATAGAAGCCTTTGTGATCACTTTTTACCTCTATGAAAATCTACAAATTTACTTGGCACAACTCAAAAAAAAAAAAGGGAAAATGAAAGAAGAAAGAATTTTTCAGTGGTTTGAAACAATCTTGATTTGCCTGTTACATTAGTATTATAATTAGCAAATTCTAGTTGAGATCATTGAAGAAGTGAAATTCACTTAAAATTTGCTTGAAATGTTCTTGTCTCATTCAACAGATGAGTGTTGCCTTAAAACTCACAGACTGGCAGACTGTTTATCCCATGGACTATTATGCCAATGACAGCCTGGGCTCTTGGACAGTTAATAATGAAGTCAACAAGCCACCAAGGCAGAGAAAACCAAGAGTGACTGTTAAGCCATCTAGTATTAGTAGTAATTCAGGGAAGGGTTGTTCTGAGAGTACCAATGTCAGCAGTTGTTGTAAAGTTATGAAAGAAGATGGACAAGCAGACTTGAATAATGACACTGAAGCCATTTCAAATGATTCCAGTGAAAGATAACAAACCTGAGAGTTGATATCGTTACCTTTCCCTAAAATTGTAGCAGATGGTTTTGGTAACTTTTCAGGAAAAGCAAAAAACTGTTTATTTTAGCACAGGTGATTGAGTTAAAATGAGTGTTTGAAACTTTGCTATTCGGTTATATTTCGGCGTAGGAGTCTACAACCAAGATCATTCAGTGCAGTTTTGAATGTTGTTGAATGTATGTAAAACTGAATTTTTGAAGTTTTGAGTTGCTATAGTCTTAAGGAACGGTGACAATAAGATTTTTATATTTCACTTAAACCTTGCTATCATGATCCCATTGTCATTATAATCAGGGCCAATTGCACTAATTGCTCCCAATGGGGTCCTCTGTTAGGGTAATCTGGACTTGTCAAGTACACACAACATCATATTGCAGCATCCACCTAAAACCACATTGCAGGTTTTACAGAGAGCAGGAACTATTATAATTATTATGCACCGAGGGGGATCCTGCGCTTGGGTAATCTAGTCTTGTCAAGTACACATAGCAACACACTGCAAACATACACCCAACACCTCATAGCAGATTTTACAGAGAATGGCAATGATTACTGTTATTGGGCCTCACAGTTCCTACAGCCAGCCCTGATTGTTATGCATTTGTATACAGTAGAAATATTAAACCACTGTAAATATATCACTGTCTGACGACTTAAAAGACTTGTCCTTTACATTTAATGTATTTTATGATGTTTTGTTTTTCACCCATGTGTATTTCCGTGCAATAGTTTTCAGTAACTTCACGTTTGTGAAATACGGAACCAAGGATGTTTTATATCAGCAATCTAGCTTTTAAAAGTTGTAAGAATTTATGCTGTGAACATCAGAGATATTGTCTGGCAATCATCTTTACTACATTGCCAGGCAAGTTTTTCTTTTTCGGGTACAAATTACATAGAAATAACTTGTGCATACGGAAAGTTTTCTCCTATTCCAAGTCTCAAATTCTGTAGGTCTTCATGTAATACCCCAACTCACATTTTACAGCCTATTCCTTATAAGTAGGTTCTGTAGAAATAGTCTAAGTAGTTCTGAAGCAGTTTTGTAGAGTATCTGCCCACAGGTGTAACAACTTTACAAGAAAATGTAACTAAAATTCAGAAAATGCAAAGTTGCCATTGTAGAAAACAGATAGAGATGTCATTTTCTATAAATATATTCTTTATTTCTATGTTTAAAAGATTCTTGCAAATGTAAAGAATAGAGAGTAAAATTCTTTTGCGTGCTCTAAAAATAATGCATTCGGTGAGAAGATAATACATCACAAACACAGTTGGGTTTATTGTTTTTATCACATCATTATGCCCTGGTGTCTGAATAATGTTTTATCACAATGTTTTTTTATGTGCATACATATTGCCTTTTAACTCAAATACTCACATACACGTCTATAATATTTGTTTTCTGCATCTTTGTGAAAATGAGAGATAAATATATGTACAGGCAAATTACATGTAATACTTAATACATTTATGGGACCAAAAAATTGACACTAAAATTATTGCATCATCATAACTGCAAAGGAAGTTTTCAGACATTTATAGCCCCAAAAAACGACACCAAAAATATTTAGTATCATCACGAGTGTAGGAAAGTGAACCTCACCAGAATTCATTTCAAAATACTAATGCACACATTCAAAGTGACTATTTGAGGGGGGGGGGGGGGGGCACAGCTCACTAACTTGGCTCAAATGAGTTAAATCAATAATTCTGAGCACATCAGCCCAGTTGATGTTAGGGAATCATAGACTAATCAAATTAGGAAAAGTTCCAAATATGGAAAAGTTTTAGCAGGGAGCACTGGCCCCCACGGGGTTACCTGTTTTATATATTCTTCATACATTCAAAGTTCTGGATATTACAGAAATGCTACTCAACAGTCTATTTCATTTTCCCATATCTCCAGTCCTTTATAAAAGTATAGAAATAGTAGCTTATTCTACTTTCCCACACACAACAATGGGTTCTCGCATGCCTTTTTTTCTTTCAGTACTTTTGAATTGTAATGTCACATCTTCTTAATTTGTTATAGGTTAAAAAACATCCAACTGCACAAATTTTCAGGATTTAAATCAATTTTGAGATCAATGTATAAATTGTAACATGGCTCTTTTGATAAATCAACAAAATTTAAACTTGATTAGTCCACAGTCCAGTAAAAATAGAAATACATGTATTTTGCACAAATGCTTCTGGGCAATAAAATCAAATTATTTTCCACATATTTTGAAAAGTGATTTGCATTGCAGTTAGACAAGAAATAAGAAAAAAATCAAACCATCACAAAAATGATTGTCAGCAGTGTATACCTGAATATATAGAGAGCAATTCAAAAATATACAGAATCATCAATAATGTATAAGTGAACACATTGTAACAATGATTCAAAATCAACAATAATGTAATTTGAACGTGGCAGTCAGTCAGCAACAATGTATGACATAAGGCACAATGGCAGAGCTGCTAAACTCATTCATAACACCCGTTTCCACCATAAAACTCCTCAAACCTGCTGTGTAACTCTGAATATGTATAAAATCCTGAATACATTTTCCATACACTAAAATAAGAAACCTTTCCGGAATAGTCATCAACAATTAAGTAAAAATATTCCTGTCATTTAATCACAAGGGTGTCTAGAATGTTATCAGTTAGATAAACATGCCTGAATGACTTATCTGCGCACTGTATATTGTTCATAATACTGTTTATTGATAAATGCATGTATGCTCTGCTTCATAGTTTCTATAACTAATTATAAAGTACTATTGTATTGAAGTTTTGAATACTGGATTAGAAACCTTACAATGCAAACAGTTTTCTATGTTTCCTTCTGCGCTAAATCTTTCACAACTTTAGCTGCCCCTACAGCAGAGCCAGCAGCATCAGCACCCTCCGAATCCATCACAGTCTTTAAATCACCAACATTATACAACTGCAACAATCTGCGCTGCACAATGGAATTTTTAACTGGAACTGAGCCTGACATTAGCAACTGCGTAATACCGCAGCTCAATAAATAGTCTGCTGAGACCATGCTGAACATATGATCCACCACCCCTTGACAGACAGACTGAAAAACAACCCCAATTTTAGAGAAATTGTGAACATTCATGCCTGAGATGTGACCTTGTAAGGTTGTGTCGTGACGTTCTCCAAAGAAAGTAGGCTTTATTGTCAAGGACTTTCCTTCCTCCTCATCTTTTACATCTTCGGCAAGTTCTTGGAGTTTCAGCATCAGTGAATTCACATCCACAATTTCACTGAAACCTGTGGAGATATTAAAAAAAACAACAAAGTTTTCCTCCTAAGAATCAACTGTAAAAGAGGTAAAACTGTACAGATACACTCCACTTCCCTTGTAAAGAGCATACACGTGTGTGTTCGAAAACAAACTGGTGGCAACTGAAAACTCATATCTTTTATTCTTTTAATGGATTATTTTCTCCCCGTGGCCTTTACCACTCTTTTTCAACACAAATCAAAACAAAAAAAAAACGAAATGATGGAAGAAATAAATATGATATGTTTCTTAACCCTTAAAAGACGATAAAGCTGATGATCGGCCCAATTATTTTACAGTGAAGAAAACAATGGGGCCAGTGCCATAGTCTTGTAGCCAATAAGAATGCCTGTTTCACAAAATCTAAGTATCTAAATATCAACATTATTGTTTTTTGTCCTGTGAACCCCCGTCTTTCTGGGTGGGTAATGTCCACATTACTCCTGTCACTGAAGGGTTAAAAATCTAGCTTCTATACTTTTGAATTCAACTGGACTTCGAGCCCTCTTAAATAATTTTTTCTGAGAATCATCTAATAACATTATTACTCGTATTTAGACCCTCTGTGAAAGGGATTGGTGCATACATACAGAACACCACCCCACACAGGAGCTATAATGTTTGTTGACTCACCAAGATCTTGTATCCAGTGGGACAGGCAGTCCACAAAATGGTGTATGGCATTTCCTCCATTCAAACCTGCACACAGGGCTAAGTGGCAACCATCAAAGTATGGGAAAAAGGATAAACTTGGGGGAGAAGCCTGGCACACTCTCTCTGTGTCCTTGGCTGGCACAATGAAACCCAGCTGTATTGAAGTGCTGATGTTGACAGCTGAAATAAGAGTAATTCAAAATATATGTCAACCCTTAAGACTCAGTAACAATTCAGTTAACTTAAAAAATGAATGAATGAAAGAAAAATCTGTACAAAATGGGATGACTACTGTCTTCACTTTCTTCACGGGGCCGAGTACCTGAAAGAAGGACGATTTCATGATTAAGAAATAAGTAGTGATTCTCTTGCAGGCATCCTTGTTCCTTATGCATGCAATGTGTGTGTACAATAAACAGGCAACGCCTGTCTGATAGTTCCATACTACAGTTGCCAAAGAGACTCAAATCTTCAAAAGAGAGAGAGAGAGAGTGTGTGTGTGTGTGTGTGAGAAAGAGAATGCATAAATGTGTGTAAATATATGTATGTGTGTGTGAGAGAGAGAGAGAGAGAGCAATGTCCATCTGATGGTGCCATACTACAGTAGCCAAAGGGACTCAATCTTAAAGGAAATAGAGAGGGTGTGTGTGTGTGTGAGAGAGAGAGAGAGAGTGAATGAGTAAATATGGTGTGTATGTGTGTGTGAAAGAGCAAAGCCTATCTGATGGTTCCATACTATAGTGGCCAAAGGGATTCAATCTTCAAAAGAAAGACTGAGACTAAGTGAGAGAGAGTGTGTGTATGAGAGAGAGAGAGAGAGAGTGAATGAGTTCATGAATATGGTGAGTATGTACGTATGTGTGTGTGAGAGAGAAAGAGAGAGAGAGAGAATGCCTATTTGATGATTCCAAACTACAGTAGCCAAAGGGGACCAATCTTCAAAAGAGAGAGAAAAAAGTGAGTGAGTGTGTGTGTCAGATAGAGAAAGAGTGAGTGAGTTATACATGAGGCATTTGTGTGTGAGAGAGAGAAAGACAGACAGCTTGTCTGTTGTCAATAGTGCTATGGTATCTTGATCCTGTCAGTTTCTGCTACATTCAGTGAACTGACATGCCAAACATCAACAATTACATGTAGCTGCTACATGTAGTCATTTTACACCTCAACCATAAGACTGTGTCAGCAAAGCTCATTCTCTTTCTTCTTATTTCAATTTACGTCATACTCTAAGCTGTTGCAACTGAGGGTGGGAAAATAATGTAGGTCATTGTTTGTGAGATAATATTGTGACGTCAATGTTGTGGCAAGGACTATCCATGGATAACTGAAGTACTTAAACCAGGTGTTCCCAACCTTTTTCGTCCTATTTGCCCTGACAACTCTTCAAAAGTAATTAGGAGAACCATGGGTGATGACTGTTCATATAATATAATTGATACCGCGATATACCTTAATAGTAGGTAAATACTTACTATTTACAGACTTTAACATATCATGGCTGAGTTTCTTAAATATTTAGAATCTGCCAAAGTTCTGGGCATACCAGAGGAAGAACGCGCCGCGTGGTGCGAACGACACGTACAACAAGACCGAGAGCGCGAGGATCGAAAAGAAGCAAGAGAAAGAGAAAGAGAAAAAGAAGAAAGAGAAAGAGAAAAAGAAGTAGAAAGAGAAAAGGAAAGAGAAAGAGAAAGGGAGAAAGAAAGAGAGAGAGAAAAGGAAAGACAGCATGAACTCGCAATGAAAAAGTTAGAGCAACAATCGCTTGTAACACCCACTACTGCCACCAATTCTTATGCTACTAAACCAAAACTACCACCATTTAATGAAAAACTCGACCGGATCGACGCATATTTACATCGGTTCGAGTTACACGCTAAATGCGTCGGATGGCAGCAGGCGATGTACAGTTCATGCCTGTCCAATTTATTAACAGGTAAGGCTTTAGAGGTATTTCACAGCCTTAAAGTAGAAGATGCCAACGATTATGACAAGCTTAAAACAGCACTGCTTAAGCGATTCCAGCATACCGAGGATGGCTTCCATCAAAGATTTCGCTCATGTAAACCTGAGCCATCTGAAAATTTCTCAACTTATGTCAATCGGTTGAAACATTATTTAGATCGCTGGATTGAGCTCGCGAACGTAACTACCGGAAATTATTCCCAACTTTACGATTTGGTCTTAAAGGACCAAATCTATACCGCATGTCATTCCGATTTAGTCGCCCACCTTAAAGAGAGGGCTCCGACATCCTCTGAAGAAATCACATCGTGCGCCGAACGATACGCGTCCGCCCACCCAAATCGTCCTTTGGCAAAGCCTTCAACTACAACACCGTGTTATGCCAACGTAGGCAAAGGAGCGCCAACCGGACACGATCGTTCAAGGCCGACTCGTCGTCAGGCCCCAAATTCACGCTTTCAATCAGAGCCGCCTTTTTGTAGACAGAGAGATTTTCCGAATCGAGGTAATGTATCCCCGCGTCGAGGATACCAGAGTTATTCTTTTTACGAGCCTCGCCCATATTATCGTGGCAACTATCCAGGCCAACAATATAACCGGCCTCAGGGACCGCCGCGACGAGTGCATTTTGATGATAATCATAATTATAATAGACCGCAGAGTCTTCCCTATCGTGGAAACGATCCTAATCGTACTATATGTTATAAGTGTAATAGGGTAGGCCACATACAGAGATTTTGTAACGTGAAATTGGAATCCGCAAATGCCTGCTCTGTACAATCTACACCCTATACAGATGTTGGTTATACTAATAAATCTTCATCGCAATCAAAGACTATTCCAGTCATGTCCGCCCTACATGAACTGGGTGAATTAACATTTTACCAGGGCCGCGTGAACGCGATTCGCGCTTCTGTTCTACGTGACTCCGGATGCACGACTATCGGCGTTCGACAGTCACTAGTCCGTCCAACACAATTTTTGGACAAGGAGGTAACTTGTATTACTTTTGGCGGATCTGTAGAGCGATTCCGTCTTGCAGAAGTTTATATTGATACACCTTTTCTCACAGGTATTGTTACTGCATGTGTACTGCCTAATCCAGTGGCTGATGTAATCATAGGGAATGTACCTCAAGTAAATAAGTTTCCTATCGGTAACTTGGAAATTTGGAATGAGGATGAGAGTGTTGCTTGTGCGACAACACGCCTACAATCGATTCGACGAGCAGACAGTCCATTGAATAATCCTACTATTGAAGTGAACATAACATCTAGTGCATTTCATGATGAGCAACATTCAGATCCCACATTGAAACATTTGTTTGCTAAGGTTGATCCTACCGCACCGGATACCTCTAAGTTTCTTATGAAAGATGACTTATTATATCGTAATTTCCGGAATAAGCGAGAGGCCATTATGCAACTTGTAGTACCGAGATCTTTTCGTCGCGACATTATTCGTCTCGCGCATGACACTTCCTTGGCAGGTCACCAGGGAAAGGCCAGAACTAAGTCTCGAATACTATCGCAATTTTTTTGGCCCAGTATTTACGCAGATGTAAACCGGTTTGTATCAACATGTGACGTATGTCAGAGACGTACTCCTAAAGGAAGAGCATCAAGAGCTCCTCTGCAGGAGATGCCTATGGTTTCCAGACCATTTGAGCGCGTTGCCGTAGATATAGTTGGTCCTCTACACAAGTCAGACAGAGGACATCGTTTTATACTTTCTGTCATTGACTACGCAACCCGTTGGCCAGAGGCCATTCCGCTAAAAGACATTTCAGCTGATCATGTCGCTGAAGCTCTTATTACTATTTTTTCGCGTCTTGGGTTTCCAGTTGAAATTTTATCGGACAGAGGTCCACAGTTTACCTCTGAGCTTTTTAAGAAAGTCTTGGAGTTGGTCGGGATTAAACAAAGATTGACATCTCCATACCACCCACAGTCTAATGGCTGCTGTGAACGTTGGAATGCTACCATGAAAAGTATGCTTGCACGAGTTTCCGCCGACAAACCAAGTGATTGGGATCGACAACTCCCCGCTATTCTTTTTGCATACCGAGAACTACCGAACGCATCGACGGGTTTTTCCCCCTTCGAATTATTGTATGGTCGTAAGCCGCGTGGTCCAATGGCCATACTCCATGATTTATTCGCCGGATCAGACACCGACGACAATGATACGCGGTCTGCATATCAATACGTTGTAGACTTGCGCCATCGAATTCTTAACGCATGTCAGCTCGCACAAAAATCTTCAGCTGCGCATGCTAGTCTTTATAAACAATATCGTGATCAAGGTAGCCGATTGCGAACCTTGGCCGTCGGAGACCAAACTCTTGTTCTCCTTCCGGAAACGAAAAATAAACTCCTCCTTACATGGAAAGGACCTTTTAAAGTTCTAAAGAGACTTTCTCGAGTAAATTATCTTATCAAGATTCGAGGACAGGACAAAGTCTTCCATATAAATATGTTAAAGCAGTACCTGTCCGACGATGATAATCGCCAGAATAATCGCCGAAATGTCATTGTTCAGGCCAATGCGGCCTTGGTTTCAGTTGACGATGATGATCCTATTAAGATAGAGAATTCAATCCCCGCACTTCGATCTTCTGAAAACATTTCGGATGTGAATATAAATCCAGATTTATCTGAATCGCAAAGACAAGATTTAAGAGATTTGCTTAACGAGTTTACTACTGTCTTTACTGATCTACCAGGTAATACTTCCTTGGTACAGCATGTTATAAGATTAAAGACGGATATACCCGTCTTTGTTAAACCATATCCGCGTCCGCTGCACGCACAAGAGACTATAATAACCGAGGTACGTAACATGTTTCACCTAGGAGTGATAGAGCGATCGACGAGCCCATATAACTCACCCATCGTCTTAGTGAAAAAAAAAGATGATACCGTGCGTTTTTGTATTGACTATCGTAAACTTAATGAGGTTACAATATATGACGCTGAACCGATTCCCAACCAGGAGAATCTTTTTGCTCAGTTAGCTAGGGCAACGATTTTTTCTAAAATTGATCTTTCCAAAGGTTATTGGCAAATTCCGCTTGATGAGAATAGCAAGCAATATACCGCTTTTCAGACTCCGTTGGGTCTTATGCAGTGGCGCTATATGCCTTTCGGGTTAGTTACAGCCCCTGCTACTTTCGCCCGTATGATGACAATATTGCTCCAGGGTATGAGTTCCGTATTGTCGTATTTTGACGACATTTGTATTTATGAAACCGATTGGTCGGGCCACCTCGCAGCCCTACGACAAGTTTTTATTGCTCTTCGTCGAGCTGGCCTTACGGCAAAACCCAGTAAGGTATTTTTAGGCTACAATAAAATTAATTTTCTGGGCCATACAATTGCCCACGGCGTTCAGACTCCTGATGACAAGAAGATAACTACCATCTTAAAGCTCCAACCACCTCGAACTAAGAAAGAAGTTCGTAGTTTATTGGGCTTTCTTAACTATTATAGGAAATTCATTCCAAATTTTTCTTCGCTTACAGCTCCGTTATCGGACCTCACAAGAAAGAATTTTCCTAATAAAGTGAAATGGACAACCGAATGTGCTGATACACTTCGTACCGTTCAACAATTGTTTTCCACTTCCCCCATTCTCATACTGCCAGACATAAACCACATATTTATTGTCCGCACTGATGCGTCGGACAAGGGATTGGGAGCTGTGTTATTACAGGAACGAGACGATACCTTGCGGCCATGTCTATACGCCAGCCGCAAGTTGCTAGATAGGGAATGCCGCTATGCCATTATCGAGCGAGAGTGCCTCGCTATCATTTTTGCTGTAAACGCATTTTCGAGATATCTACTCATGTCTGAATTTATAATTGAAACGGACCATCGTCCGTTGTTATTCTTAAAGACTAACAGGGCTAAAAATGCTCGATTAACGAGATGGAGTCTTGCACTCCAGGAATACCGGTTTGTAATCCGTGCTATCCCTGGCGGTGACAATTCCCAAGCTGATATTTTGTCACGTCTCATTTAATTTCCTATTAAAGAGTGTTGTGTCTTGTATTGGGGTGGGATAGTGCTTGTCCCCCTCAATTCTAGACGGTGGATGGATTCACATTTATCTTGTTCATTACTTTATGAACCAGTTTTACAATCCTTTTTTGTGAATATCCTTTTTCCACCAGCGTCATTCCTGACTGTGGCCTGAACTTCTGGCAAACCTGACGCCCTTGTCAGCGGGTCAATGAGATAGAGACATGGCAAACCAAGCTACCAGAGCTACTGCTGCCATTGGATACCACAGTATTTTAATTAACAATATATTGTGTGTGAATGTGTATATAAGCAGCAATTGTGTGTGTTGACTGGATAATTATGAGCCTATTCCTTCAGTAAGGCTTCATTATTTGATAATAGTTATACTTTAATCCAGCAGTATACAGTGATATACTCATTATTATTATAGATGTTTCTGAGAATTTTGATTGTGTGCAGTAAGAAAATTTAAATAGAATAAATTCTATAGAACGTGGCATCAATAATTGTATGCTTTTTGTCCATCCAATATGCACGTTCTTAGTTAGATTTTTCTTCTCAAGCTTAAGTCTCATCTTTCTACAGTACTACTTAAGCCCCTACCACAATAACTTTGAGATTTCTTGGATCTTATCGTGTAAATTTTATTTAAAATTTTCACTGGGGTGGGGGATATGTCAGGATTAGGATTTGAATTGCCGTGCTAGGTCACGCATTGTTTATTACATGGCATCATTGATTTTGGCCAGTCCAAACGTCCTTGAACTATTCCCGTGGACAGTTTGTTTTTGTAACGCTTTTCTTAGAGATGGAAAGAAAGTGGGTCAGGATAGAACGAATGGATAAATTAACAGTGACGATGCAGTTTGCAACCCCGTAGTTTGGGTGTACTTTAACAGGGAAAGACGGGGCGAATAAGGAGTGAATAAATTCGTACATAAAACGTTTAGGGTGTAGAGACTTTGCGAAAGGTTTTGACATCCTAAGTCTGACTTTGTCTGTTACTATTAATAGAATCTATTGGCGCTGCGAGCGGAGCTCGAAGTGGATGCACCAATCAAATTTGAGCAGTCACGTGGACTTGCAGGAGATAAGCGAAGCCATCTTGAGATTTGGGCACTTCCATGTAGATCTTCCAGCTACGAAGGTCGTCGGCTAGGGGTTCAGCCAGAGAGAACCAACAGACTGTTAACGTCATGTCTATGTCCTGGATAGACAATGAAAATAACCCACAGCTATTTTCTCCAGTTCCCTGAATCGTTTCAGGGAACCAATCGTAAGTCCATCAAAATGATTCGAGATGATGTGAATCTGACCCTAACTTTCCAGTAGAAGTGCGACCAAGGGAATGCAAGACCATAAAGTTTTACTTGCAATTAAGATCTAGAAAGAGTGACTGATATACACATTTGTAAATTGTAATTTGATGTGTCTGGATGAGGCTGGGGATTGCCAGCCCATCCTAGAGCAGATCTAGATCTATCTTAACTACGTCAGTGTGTCTTGACGGTTTGATCCTTTATAAGCAGTTAAATGAGTTAATAGTGTCGTCTGAGACCTAAGTATATCATTTGTGAGATAGTAGGCAGTCTATAATTCTGAAGATAAATAATTACTAAGTAAACTGTGAATGAATCAGAATGATATAGAGTTTCAAATCTTTTAAGAATCTAGAGGAGATTTATAGTTATGTATTTTAGTATTTTCATTTGATGCTGCTGATGTTGTCTTTTGATATGTAAGATAGACGAAATTGTTAGGACTTTTAAGTAATAAATTTGTGGCCCTACAAGGTCCTTGATATAACCTACTCGAAATTGTTATTAGTGTATGTGGCATGGTATGGCAGAGTAATTTCTAAAACCTCTCGATATTTATTAAAAATGCAGTCGAACACGTAAATTGATAATTAACCATCCCCGTAAAACACGAGCACAGTAATCCCCATCTGTAACACCCTTCTTTGAACTCGTAACACTCGAGGACCCAGCTCGTAACAATGACCATTCCAGAAGTCGAAGGCTAATTATTTTCATGTATGAAAAATGTATTCAAGATTTTATATAATTATTCAGATTTACACAGCAGCTCTGATGACTTTTATGGTGGAAAAGGGTATTGTGAATGAGCTAAGCAGCTGTGCCAGTTTGCCTTATTGCCTGCCATTGTAAATAGATCTGTGTTCAGTTACATTCTTGTTGATTTTGAATCATTGTTACACTGTGTTCACTTATACATAATGGCTGACTCTGTATCTTTTTGGACTATTCTCTATATCTTCAGTGATTTCAGTTCTACATTTCAGTTTTCCTATGGTTGGTCTCCTCTGCATTAGACTACTTCATTCATCATT
The DNA here is from genome assembly GCA_963931925.1 of Onchidella celtica. Lineage (NCBI taxonomy): Eukaryota > Metazoa > Mollusca > Gastropoda > Systellommatophora > Onchidiidae > Onchidella > Onchidella celtica. Next base: position 31,926,771 of record OZ007576.1, on the reverse strand, counting down.
GGCAACACGATATTAAGAAATATAAAACCCACATCATTAAGTTTTAAGTTAAAAACAGTAGAAAGAAGAAAAAAAAGGGATATTTTTTCACAATATTGGCCTTCTGAACTTCAGAGAACTATAATTCAGACAATAAAAAATATGTACAAGTCCATAATCAGCAAATTTACTCCTGGGTATGTAAACTTTACCCCCTGAGACAAAATTTATCACAGGCTGGGAAGCCCTGACTTGAACTGACACCTTTCTACTCATCTGTTTTATTTCATTTTATTGAGGTTAAGCACATAACCACTGTTTGCCTTATTAGCTCTTTTATCTTAATTAAGACAATAGATGTATATATGACAAAAGAAATGAGTCACTGATTCCAACTTTAGCATTCTCAATATAAGATAGTAAGGTCACTGCATTAATCAAGCAAATAGTAATTATCAGATCCCCACTGAGATAACTAGACTGTGACATTAGTGCTAAAAGTTCAGGTTACGTAGGCTGCTAAAAATAGCCATTAGTCATAGGCACAAAGTCAAGTGATTGTATTAGGCCTGCACCTGAGCATTACAAGTCTCCTGTGACGTGGGTGAAATCTGGGTCAAAGTACAGCTTAAGGCAAGCTATAAAATACCAGCCCTGTATCACTTTGACAAGAACTGTAAGCTTCCACAGTATTGTAAAGCACTGACAGTAGAAACATTTTTACAGGCTGGTATTAAAATCTAAATGGATCATCTACTGACTGAATCAGTCATGAAAAGTGGTGAACCAGAAGGTAAGTTATAATATTTAAATTTATTTTTGTTTCTTTCTGTGGCACATCATCTCCTATCTACAGTGTACTATAAATATAAATTTTATATTCCCCTTCCAATAATTGAAGGGGTTAGAATTAGAAAGGGTCTAAGTGCCATTTCTCTGCTTTTGAGAAAAAAGCAAAAAAACATTTCAGTATAAACCAATCGAATTGCATGCAAACGTTTATAAATTTGATTGGTTTATACTGAAATGATGTTTTATGTTTTTGTTCCTCAAAAGCAGTCGAATGGCACTTAGATCCCTTCTAATTCTAATTCCCCTGATTATTATGTACCCACCAATCTGTAACTCTGCTTTCCTGAAGTCATAAAATAATAATGCTTTCAGATATCTCATGGCCATTGCCACAGTCACAATAACTGCTCCCTCAGCCAATAATATTCCCCCATTTTCAATGGACTAAGTTCGAAACACAAGCTCGTTTCTCCTTCTCATACATTTCATGCAAGAGTTTAAATGTTCCTACTTAATCCCCCTTCTCTTCGTAATGTCCTCACACTTTCAGTGGACTGCTTGAATTGCAAGCTGGTTCCTCCTTCTCAGCAAAATCAGGCGGGGTGTAAATTTTTCTCCTTTAAAATGACTGTCAGCATGTTTTTTTTTTAATCGTTTATGATTATGTCACACAATATTGTAGAAGATTGGACAATGCGTACATGCGGAGGTGATCACTATCTGGCATCACTGAAGTAACTTTCATTATTCGTCATATGAATTACTCCTCTACCTAAATTTTTTATTTATACATGAGCCAAAAGTGAAGAGAGAAAGACAGAGAGAAAGAGAGAGAGAGAGAGAGGGACAGAGAGCAAGAGAGAAAGAGAAAAATGAATTGGAAACAATAAAATTACAAGTTAATGTGATTCATGTTGCGTAATTCATTATTGATTTTTTTCTGACTGGTCGATTGACTGGCCAGATGAGGTAACATGATCACAGCATTGATCTGAGAACTATCACCAACCACATCATTCAATTATAACCTATTTATTACGACCTCCATGCCAGCATCATCCCCGCGGACATGGTATAACCGACACAGATTTTTATCAGATTTTCAGAGGGTTGGTAGGAATACTTTCAGGGGCCAATTTACTACATCAAACTGATGTCAGTGCAATGTTGTGACTAGCAGATCTACCAAGGAATGACATCAGGCCTACAAGCAATCTTCAGGTTGATCCTATGTGTCATATTGACATTGGGTTCTTTGGGTTCTGGTTAGGCTTTTTCTCTAGTACCACTATTCTTGCATTATAAGAGCCATATGTTTCATTTCATCCACAGTTTTACCCCAACCTTGTCCAGAAAACATGAATGCTTCTGCGCAGCAGCCCCCACCTTATTCACAAGAGCCACCACCATATTCCACTGTAACAGAATCTCACACCTACAACTACACCAGCACAGCCCAGGTTCCTCCACAGCTACATCAACAATCAATGGGAATGCAGGGCTACCCTCCACAACCGTTGGGAATGAATGGATATCCTCAACAATCAGGACCCCAGACATATTCACAACTGCCAATGGGCACACAAGGCTCGGGCTGTTCTCAACTGCCACGTAGGACACAGAGTCAATCACCATATGTATCTCCAGGTGGAACAGTTAACGTTCCAACACACCCCGCGCTCCAGCCAAGCCCATCATGTGTTGTTCAAGTAACAGGTGCTAACCGTCGAACAACAAAATCTGTTGTTACTGATCTTGAAACAGGCAAAGAATATTTTGTGAAGGAAAAAACCAGCAGGCATGGACTGCGGTCAAAGAAAGTCATCTCAGAAGTTGGTGGACCAAAAACGGTGGTGAAAGAAAAAACAAGCAGGCATGGTCTCTTCAGTAAAAAGGTCATAAAAGAAGTTGGTGGGCCAAAGACTGTTATCAAAGAAACACCCTCCAAAACTGTTGTTTGCCAGAAAAGACATTAAATGTGACACTTTATCTAACTGTTCATTGAAAAACTGTAATATTGCATCCACAGAGACAAGTTAATAGCTGTGCATACAAGAAGAATAAGGAAATTTTATAACACCTATTTTGGTATTAACTTTTGACAAGTTATTCGTCTTACCTGAAAATGAAAAATAACAGATATATGATTTATTAACGAGTGACTGCTTGGCAAACCATTTATGTATGTGTGAAGCGACAATCTGAATCTTTTTTCCAAGTTCACCCACAGAGGGAACCAAATACTTTAACAAGCACCAATGTAACAGTGTGCAAGGAGTTAAGGACGGACCTATTCTGGTTTCCAAGCTATATAACCAAATGGTAGCATATTATCAAACTGGGTGAAGATGGCAAAACGGTTCATCTTTTCTTTAAAAAAAAAAGACCATATTCAAACACATGAAACATGTGGACAGCATAACAGAACTAATCAGATTAAATGAACACGAAATCTGTTCAGTTACTGTTCAACGGAATTTCCTAATGTCCATATTTTTAGAATTCACACTTTTGCTTCATGGACTGAGCATCCCATTCATCATGTGCCATTGAAAATTAAATAAAATCATGGAAAATTTTAAATTTTAGTGGAATGACAAATTTGGGAGGGAAACTTCCAATACAGCCATGTTTTCCATCAATAAAACAAGTACATGTATCGAAGTCCTATAAGACAAGTGGCAACAGCTGACAAATTTATTTTTCATTCAGCATCTTCAGTGACCCCACTTTGTACCTTCCTTTCTTCATTGGAAAGTAATTTTCATTACTGAATGATTCTAACACTGATCCAATTTCACAGTTTTGCCTGCATAAATCTTTTGTCACCAATGTTTATGAAGAGATATTGAGAGAAAATCTACAGTTTTGAAGAAGGATACTAATCTAATTTTTGTTGTTTAATTTGTTCCTAGATCACAACAGATACATTAAATAGAAAATGCTACCACGTCAGTGTCTTTTGATTGTTAGATCATGTTAAAAAATATTATGTATATGATTTTGAAATGAATTTGCAGTTGGCAAGAAATGTGTGTCAAAGATCAGCTTTCTTTCAGCAACTTTATCAAACATAACAATGCAAATTTTGTACAGTTTCCACTATTTCCGTTTACAGATTACTCATACCATCATCTAGTTAGTTCCATTCATTTATTTTAACAGCAGTTATCTTTTTACTATACAAATAAAGGCTGCAATGGAATATCAGTCTGAGTCAGGCTTTTATCTTTCTCTGAGAAAAAGAAAATCTTGAAGTCAAAACCCTCCTATTCTTTCGTTGTATGCATTTCAAAAAAGTGTCCGTTTCTCTGAACTGCCATCATTTTTCGTTTCGATATATCTTGAGATGAAACTGTCACACTGAACCAACATGCCAAGCCAATTAATAAAAACATAACGTAACTGCCCTAGGATAACTGCTTTGTGACAGACTTACACCAGAAGGCAACTGAGGATTCATTGCTTTCCTAAGCATGACGGTTATCAGATAATATTATGGAAAAAGAAATGTGCCAACAGGAAAATGTAATAATCCAATAGAATCAAGACAGGAAAAGACACAGTTTTTTCTTAATACCTGAAAAGTGTCAAAAATGACTTTTGCCATAAGCACAGAACAGTGACGACAAAAGAACTCTTACATGAACTATTTACTTGTTGGTGGAAAACTATCCAACGTAAATGAAGAACATTGCTGCCATCATTCTTTTCTAGTATCCATCATTATTACAACTCACCAGCATCACTTGGTTTCTTCAATATGGCATACATGGCACACTGTACATCACCCATGCCAACATACACAGGGACATTTTCTGGCCAGCCTTTCAGTGATGGTCTTACTTGACCTGTTTGTGATCCTGCTGGAACAATTTTTGGCAGTAGCTGATGAGGAAATTCCCCTCCGTCATACCTGAATTGAAAATAAAGATAGCAAATCCAGATAGTTACTACCAAAGTACTCACTACTATTCCATAGGTTTTATTTATGTATTCTGTGCTTTAGTTTACATCTACTAACCAGGTTACAACCATTAAGTCCTTTAAAGGGTATAAAGTACCACATTTGAAACAAAGACCAAAATTGGAAAGGAATCTTGCAAACTCTTTGAACCCATAAAACACCAGAAGCAGAAACTTTTTCTCGAAACATGGACAGTAAGAGTTAGGAATTTTAGACTGACTATAAAAAGCAGCATGGAAAAAGTAGGGCTCAACTTCCAAAAACTGCTGTTACAGAGCATAATAATTACAAACATAATATGTACCAACAATTTATTTCATCCATTGTAAACTACATTTTTAAAGGGAAATGCAGGTGAAAAGTGTGCATTTCTAGGTTATGTGGTTGGCTTGCAGTTTTTCGCATAAGTTTTGCAACTTGCTTTTACCTGTGGCCTGGATATGAATGAAACCAAAATGGTTTTCTGAGTAATTGATTTAGTTCTTCTGAGATATATTTTTTTTTCTTTACACCTGTCATGCATTTTCCCACCTGCATCTTCAGTATCCTGTTCTAAAAAATTCACAGTCAATGTTAAAAGTATGTATGTGTCTCTTCACTAAGCATCGGATCAGCAAGCAAACTCTGGGAGAAAAAGAATTTAATACTACTTACAAGACTGAATCCCATGTTAAAGTTGAAGTATTGAAATAACCCAAGCTGGCAGCCAACTGGTCACTTGTTACTGGATGCACCTGACCACATAATACTGTCACAAGATAGTCCATGATGGTCCCGCAGCAAGTATAGTTGGAATTCTTCAGGAATGATGGTCGATTTCTCATTAGCCAAAATAATGTTGCACAGCCGTGGCCAGTAGATAATGGTTGATACTTGCTGCTTGGTGATGGGAGGCTTTCTGCAACAAACAAAATTTATTCAATGTGACCATAAAAATGAGTATTGTTAATGATGGTTTTGGCAAAGTCACTAATGACAGTACATGTAATAATATTGTCACAGGATGTCACACCAAGAAACTGAGATTACAGTAACTGCTACTGTCATTACCTCTGATGATAGTGATGGTCTCTGTAATAATGCTTTTTGTCGCGATGTGGGTTACATGGGGATATTTCGACTGACACTCTTTCGAGGTCCGCTCCCACAATCGACGAACACACAAAAATAAATACTTGCACTCTAAAAACTAAATAAATCAATTGCTTTCAATTTTAGCAGAACTGTAGGGCAGTTTAATTACAGGAATTAATGTAACAAATATAATTATAAATATAAATATCAATTCAAAGGCAACTGAATCTAACTAATGAAACTACCGCTTTCTATAAAGACTAACGTATTCAATCTAACTACTTGCAGGTCATATGAGTTATATGGCAAATAGAATCCGCGCACGTGGCGACGGATATAACAGTTTAAATTCTATTAATTCAATGAGACATGTTATGATATGGACATTTCCTCTAGACACGCCATGGAGAATGCTTGTACAACCATGCGTTGTCTGGCGGTAGCTCTGAAACTGTCTTCAAAAGTAAGTAGAACGGTTCACTTTCATCATTACAAATTAGTATGGACTCTCACCATGCGGCCCTCACTGGGAGTGAGAGCGCTGGATGTAAACGCTGTGGGTTTATATCAAACCAAGTAGCTTAGGCTCTGGAGCTTTAAATCAGGCTCCTTCACAATGGACTGCTCAACTGCGTCTCTATGTCTCTCATCTGGCTGAGGACTATCGCCGACCACCTCGTAAATGGATTGTCTACATGTGGCCCAGAACTAAGTTCTGTATGGCCTTAGATACTGGTCTGCATCTGCAGCTTACCGTCTAATTCCTGGATTGTGATTGGTGCAACCACTTCTAGCTCAGCTGCCGAACTGAGTTATTTTAAGTAACAGCCCTACGCAACGACCTTGGGTCGACATCAAAGGTCGAATTACTTCATACAATATAATGTAATTTTATAGCAATAAATTCTTAACATGTTCAAAACCCCGAGCTTTTACTCTGGATCACGGTATTTTCTGTACGTCAACAGACATCTCAATAACATTTAATTCCTACTCACCCCTTCCCTCTTTACTAACCCTAGTTCAAAACACGAGATACAACAAGTGCTCAGTCATGCACACCTACGCTGTCCGTCTATCCTTCCCCACACCTTCTGTCTATCTATTATAAAAAAAACTGCTCAAAACAACTTGTCCACGAGACCAAGTTATGCTGGCTCGCACAATAATTACGTTTGTAAAAATTACTCACTGCTCTCTCACAAAAATTTAGTCAGTGGAAACATTTATGAATTAAATCTGTTCTTGACACTTTTCAATATCAGTTTTCAATTACATGTGTGTATTTCTACAAGGAATGATTACTATAAATAAAAGCACTCAAAGGAAAGGAAATGTGAAATGCGTGAGCCGTGCGGTTTGAACAACCCACATGAAATGTTACATGTAGAAGAAGAAGGAGATGATGATAGCCCCTGAGCCTGCAATACTTCTGCTTTGAAATATATATGGTTTTGATATCCATCAACTAAGATACAAATCACCTTTTTCTTACCTAGGAATTCTGGTGTACATCTCTGATCCTGCCAGGTAATCAAATTACTGCAATGGCCATCACAAACTTCAGCAATACTCTCTGTTACATCACCTCCCTTTTCTTTCAGTCTCCACAAGACCACACCATGCATTTGCCCTGTGATTCCTATTCCTAAAGAGCGAAAGAGAAAATTAAATAATATATTTAATAAAGACAAAATGGAGGACAAGACCAGAGATAGATGCAAGTAATCTTAACGGAGACACTGTGGAGCTATGCTCCTTCATCACACTAAGATATATGAAGCACCATGCATGTCACTATATTCTGTGGCAAAATGCCATTCTGACATGCAGCACATAGCATGAAAACAGGCACCTTATGCACTTGCTCTCTTCAACCTGCAGGACACACCTCACATTACATAAATGTTATGAAATTATGAATCACTTTGAACTGTGAAGTGCAGCCTTTAGATGGAAAAGCAAGATGGGGGTGTCATAAAAGGGTTGAACAGCTCTGGCCCGGGCCACTCTAGGCCATACAGATATCACACTGCAAACAAAGTTAACTAATGAAAACTGCATACATGACATTACCCAGTCCAATTGAAGTTGGAGTGACCTAGATTGTTCTAAAACTTCAGAGCACACTAAGAATTTTTCTGATGCAACAGGGTGCTATTCTGTGCCGAAACAAAAATATCAGTGATTTCACATCATCACATTATTTCACATGGAATTTACATCATCATGAAAATGGCCATCCTGTCTCAGTAGGATAAAAGTTAATGTCTTTAAAATGATGAATAAAAAGGACATCACTTCAGTACATTATCACTATGGAACTTAAATCCATGAATTACATTTCACTGGCTTTGAAAGAATACAATACTAAAGGTAAAAATAAAAGTAATGCTCCTCATCCCATAATACAAGCTCTAAGTGCTTTACAGTCATTCTACCACTCACATTCAATTCACTGATACAAGGAACATACTGAAACATGTGACAGAAATAGCTGTGGTGTATTCCATCAATTGTAAAGGCGTGTTTTAATATGTTGAGGTTGAAACTATTTATTTTGTGACTGACAGAGTCATCCATACCGCCTGTTAGTGTTTTCCAACGCAGACCTTCCTGTTTTCCAAGGAAGACACATGACTACTAATCTTGATGTGAAAGTCAGTCAGGTGGACACAGATAAATACTATAGTGGATTGTGGTAGGGCTAGGCACAAGGTTATGGCAAAAGCAAACAAAAACAAACAAAAAAAAACCTACGCATTTATTGAGCCATACAGGGATTTTGCCTATGAATATCATTGTGCTCATGTAACAACTAGTTTTTCCCATACTCATCACTCTCGCAGAACTCTGCACAAATATGAAAATTACCTTTAATTCTGTGCTTTTGCTCAGAAGTCAAAGGCAGCACTAAGTCATGAACAGTCTGAAAAATCTTCTTTGGATCCTGTTCATATCCCTGGTCACCAATATCACTTTTGACCTGTGCATCTGCTGAGCGAAACTGTGATGCTCTTACATTCCCATACTGATCCAACAAGACCACTTTCACAGAAGTGGTTCCTAAGTCAATGCCAAGCCAAAGAGAATCACTTGTTTGGAGACTCGCTGCCATCTTTGTGCTATAACGGCTTTTTAGTTGTGGGATAATACTGCAAAGAAACAATACAATTGTATAATAGTTCGTCCATCAGGTATGATGATGACCTTAACAACACCAGAGGAATAAAGAACAGAAATTGTTGAGAATTTCAACACATGGACAATAAAGAGAACTAAAGGACACAGAGGACAGAATGGAAAGACTGTTCTTTCATGACTTATGGCTTCTCATGTGACTGATAAGTCCTATTTTTGCCCTGCAGACCCTTCCGCATAAATGACAAGAGTGCTCCGTTGGTTCAGTACCACTGGGCCTTTTCTTGCGCCGTTCTCTTTTTTTGATAGCCTGCTGGACTCTGTCAGCTTCCCATGCTTTGCTGCCTCTGGTAAGGGCCGCCCTCCAATTTGCACGATCAAGCGAGAGCTTTTCCCACTCACTCACATCAATGGCAAAGGCCTTCAGTGATTGCTTGAGAGTGTCTTTGTAACGTCTCTTTGGGGCCCCAACATTCCTCGTTCCATTGGAGAGCTCAGAGAAGAAGATTTGCTTAGGGAGTCTGGAGTCGGGCATTCTGACAACATGTCCTGCCCAACGTAGCTGAATTTTTTTCAGGTGGCAGAAGATGCTCAATTCCTTGGCACGATTGAGGACCTCAGCGTCTGGAATTTTATCCTGCCATTTGATCCTTAGGATCTTTCTAAGGCAGGCCAGATGAAAGTGATTTAGCTTTCTGGCATGCGATTGGTACACTGTCCAGGTTTCAGCCCCATAGAGTAGGGTGGGAAGGACCACAGCATTGTACACTTTCAGCTTAGTGTCTGTGCGAATGCCGGCAACATCCCATACTCTCTTTCGAAGCCTGCCAAATGCAGAGCTGGCTTTGCTGATTCTTGAGAGAATTTCAGTATCAACACGAGCCGCGGAAGACAGTGTACTGCCAAGATAGGTGAAGTTCTCCGACACCTTCAGAAGACTGTCATGGACTTTGATATTTGGGGTCACAGGATACTTGTCGTCTGGAGTAGGCTGATGGAGCACTTCCGTCTTCTTTGTGCTTATTGTGAGGCCAAAGTTGTCACAGGCACTAGAGAACTTATCAACACAGTTTTGCATGCTATCCTCATCGTGTGCCAGAAGTGCACAATCATCAGCAAATAGTAGGTCACAGACTTGAGTACTTTTGGTTTTGGTTTTTGCCTGAAGTCTCCTGAGGTTGAATAGACTGCCATCAGTTCGGTACTTGATGCTTACCCCTTGAGGAGGAGAGCTAAAGGCTTCTTGTAGCATTGCAGAGAACATAATGCTGAACAGAGTTGGGGCTAAGACACAACCCTGTTTTACCCCATTTGTGACAGCAAAGGGCTCTGAAACACTGCCGTTGCTTTTGACTGCAGCTTGCATGCCATCATGAAACTGGCGCACTATTGTGATGAATTCGGGTGGACACCCAAACTTCGCCAAGATTTTCCAGAGGCCTTCACGACACACTGTGTCAAATGCTTTTGTGAGGTCAACAAATGTGATATACAGCGCTTTATTTTGTTCCATGCATTTTTCCACTTGTTTTAATTAAGCAAATCTTTACGTCTCCTGATTTATGACTTACAATATGAACAAGAAGAATGCTATGAACTGCACATTTTCAAATAGAAGAAAAAAAGAACCAAAACTGAAACTGAAACACTTTCAATAGCTCTTTGGAGGAATGAACCCCTTGACTTTGTTATATTCTATGGGGGCTGGACCACACCCAGGTCATGAATCTGTATGTTCTCCTGCTATTCCTTTGCAAAGTATGAATTACAAAACATTTTCAAATAGAAGTACCCTATTTTTCCATCCCATCAAATCACAGCATGGTTTAAATAGGGCAGGCCTATACTTCCCTAAGAGTAAGAAATGGCATAAAAATCCAAAAACCACTGGAAAAGAAAAAGATACTGTGCAACATCACAGTTCAGAACTATTTCGGGATCCACACTGACTCACAGCCAAGGAGCTTATATTATAAGCTCCTTGCTCACAGCTCTTCTTTTAAATTTGAGCACATTGTTCTGCATCTTTAGGTTTCCATAATCTGCACATATAAAGGGAAGTTGTCAGGACATATTTTGCTACATGCTGGTCAATGTATCTCTCGATATCTTGAATCTCTACCCCCCCCCCTCTTTTTTTTGTTGTTGTTGACTAAATACTATTTCATCATCTATGGTGGGATTGAGACAATCTTCATTTCTTTCCATCCAAACACTTTCCATAAATTTAAAACTGTTTAATTCTGTAATTATTCTGCATTTAAGTGGATTATCAATTGGTGAAGACCTGAAGAAAGGCTTGCTGTTTTTTTTTTGTGTGTTTTCGGTAGGGCGGCCGGGACAGGGAGTTGCAGATACACTCAAAGGGGAGAATATGTTATAAATGGGTGAATGTTGAGGGCTCCCTGGATCTTATTCTGCACAACTTCACCCCCCCCCCTCCCCCAGGTCTATCAAAGCTGTGAAACTTTCTTTACTTTATATGAATTTTGTTGTTCCTTCATCACTGGAACTACAATCTCTTCTGCCATTGATGAACAGGCAAAATACTAGATCTACAGCAAAAGAAAAACACTAATCAGACATTAAATTTCATCAGCAGCTTAGGCTCATCTCTCATTTCATTTGCATAAATAATGACGAAGGCCTCATATATTCAGTCTGCGGATAAGACTAGTATCTTATATTCACCTGATATTAACTTGTTAAAGTGGTCTTAGTTTGTAAAAGATGTTTTATGTCACCTTACAAATCTGTATACATACAGATAAAAGTAACAGCTGCCTCTTCTACCAACCAAATCTACCATTATTCTACCATAACCTTTACCTTTTCTCGCTAATTTCTTTCACAGTAATATAGTTCTTGGCTACTCAGCATTGCATCAGTTGGCAAGAGATGTTCCATCTCTGAACAACTGTGGCCATAAGTATTGTTATGCCGACATGATGTGTATGTTTTTTTCCCTTCTATGCAGGGCATTCAAGATCTCTTTACGCTGGCTATAAAGGGAAAAGTTACAGTTATGAAATTTTCAGGTGGACCCGGTACAATGTATGTGAAATTTTAGGAAAATCCGAAAATTGGTATGAACTTTAGCACATTTAGTGAACACTGCTGGGGAGCCTAAAGGTTGTCTGCTATTTTCAAGGCAACAATGGAACCTGTGGAGCATCAAGTTATTAAGTTTCCTCATTTGAAGAGGAAATCCCCTCAGCAGACTCTTCTCATGAGGAAATGATCGGTGTTTATCATGATGATTGGCCTTCTTATGAAACTGTAAAATGTTGGTGCAGGAAGTTTACACCAGGGTGCTTGTCATTGCAGGGCACGGTCAACCATCATTTGTTGTCACTCAAGAAAGTGTGGCTCCGGTTAAGAAATTGGTGGTTGCAGATTGACGAGTAACAATCAGGCAATTAGTTAGGGAGACAAAAATGAGTGTAGGATTTGTTGAACTAATTCTACATGACAATCTTAGTATGACTAAAGTCTCTGCAAGGTGGCTAACTCATCTCTTGACACCTGCTCAGAAAGTAGAATGTTGCAAAGAACTACTCGATATAATCAAATGACACTAACTTTTTTAATAGAATCGTGGCAATGGACGAAACATGGATTCACCATTTTGATCCTGAGAGAAATCAGCATCAGTGCAATGGAAAACCCCCTCATCCCCTATGCCCAAGAAGGCGAAAATGCAACCTTCAAGCGGAAAGGCATGCTGTCCTGTTGTGGGGATTGCAGCGAAATCATCATGGCTCATTACTTGGTAAGTGGTCAAACAGCCACCGGCGGGGATTATTCAACTTTGCTAACAATTTAACTGTGCTCAGCATAGGCTGAGAAAATACGAGGAAAGCTGCACACAGGAGTCCTCCAGTTGCATGATAATGCTCCTGCGCAAAGATTTTGGATGGCAACTGAGACAGCAAGGCAATGCAGCTATAAAATTTCTTGCATCTGGCATATTCGCCCGATCTTGCACCATCAAGGCGGGCCCAATCCTATCGGGTTTCGGTTGACAGTTAGGCCGTCTCCATCCGTTCCACCGAGGGCACTTGGGACCATGAGGATCAAGCAAGCCACCCACAGGTAAAAACGGATCGGATTACGACCAGTCCTGGTGGTTACTGGGCAATAAATCTGTCAACCTGCACCGCCCACTAGACCAAACTTAGTTGCTGAATCGGTAGAGGAATGGAGCCCATGTGTACAACAAAAACAACAATAACAGAGACTGTCAAGAAACAAAGTATTTGATCACATGTATGGCTCAGAGCCTAGACGGCCTGATATACAGGCCAGCCAGCCGGAAAGTAGGCCAGGTTCATTGGAGGCCCAGCCTAGTGACTTCTCAGTTACCAAAATGCTACGGTGTGCGTGGGTCTAGAACGAAAGATTGTTCATATTATGGAATGTGAATCTATTTCAGTATAATTTTCTTTATGTTTATCTTCACTTCTCTGTCACAACTGCAAAACTTCAGAGTTCTAGTTGTTGCTTATCATTTTGTTTTGCATCATAGAGGCGGATGAATGACGGAGGCCTAATGGATCATAATATTAACACTGACGTGATGTGAGAGAGAAAGTATTAACACTGACGTGATGTGAGAGAGAAAGGCGGAGTAGAAGCTGGAGAGCGATACGATTGTATTTCACAGTCCATAATATTTATTTTGTTATCTCTATGATGAAGAAATCTAGATAGGTTGGTAGAAAAAAAGCATAGTAATTATTATGGATGCCTAAGAGAAAATACAGTACAAATATCAAAATGACTATTTTACACCTGGTTGAACACATGATATATTATGTAATTGTACATCAAGTCGGAGGCACTGGCATTAGAGGATCAGATGTTCATTCAAATGTTTTTGCTCAGTCAAAAAGGTGCATAATATTATTGTCTTCAGATATTTCAACTCACCAAGTGCTGAAGATATTGCTGCTGGTGAGCTCACTCACTTCAACGACAATTTTTCGACCTTTCTGCGTTGTTGTTGCACTGAACTGTCAGCCTCCTCTTGACAGCAGAACTGTTTCATTAAAATGTTCACAATCCTGTGTAATGAGGTGGTACACATACTGATGTCCAGATGAAACAAAGCGGGAAATTCACTGAAAATATTCTTGAGTCTTTCCCTACAACTGGCCTTCGAGTTTTGAGTAAAAAATACATAGGTATATATCAAGAGTTGATACAGACTTTCTGATGGGTAACTCAGACCCCCTCGGTCAAGTGATTCTGTAAAAGATCTGACTTCTTGGGGAACACATACCAAATCTCCCCGCAACTCGCTATGTTTTGAAGCAATGTAGCCCCCGATGTAAAAGAGAGACATCCTCTCATCAACTGACAGGCTACTGGCTGCCACTGGGATGTCGTCAACGATCAACAGTTCCTCATCTGTCAGTTCATTGCCGCATAAACTGCACATGTGACTTGACTTGGAGTAGTCAATCTCTGGGTCATGCTCCAACATCAACTTGGTTTTGTCTATGGCATGGGTGTGTGCAACATCCTGAGCGGTGATGTAGTAGTTGGATCCTGCCGACATACGAAAATGAGCAAAATGCTTCTCAATGTCGTCTTGTTGAAAGAAACCAATTGGTACATATTGGTGATGAACATCTGATTCCGTTGTCAACAAGAATTGACAGATGTCAGTGAGGCACTTGCAGGTCCAGAAGATAGCATCTGCTGTGTCAGTTGTGAGGGATTTCATTCTTGGGTTTGTGGATGGTTTCATTTGTAATGCGTGGTTGGCCCAAACATGGAGCGTTTTCAGTTGTCGATTTCCTTCTTCAGACAAATCAACCACAGCTCTGTCTGGATCCCTTAAGTGTATGCTCTGAACTGGAGTTTTGGTGTTGAAAACTTTCCACAGCTGCAACACTTCATCAATGAATAATGCTGTGTCCTTCCATGATAATGATGCGACACTAGATGATTTCAGAGCAGAACTGGTTCTTTCAGAAAATACGTTTAGGACAAGAGACACTTTTTGTTTTTCAATATTGCTGGGGTTAAGTGAAGCTTGAGAGTTTTACAAGTGTCATAGCCTCGTGATTATGAAGGTCCTGGAGATCTGACCACCGTGCTGATTTGGGCTCACTTGAATCCGTGGGGTAAAAGTCGAGTGTTTTGGTTTTTTCCGTTACCCAGTTGTTACGGATGTTTTTTATAAGATGGACAGGATCGTACAATAAAAAGAGTGGATTGGAGCTGTCTGATGGAGATTTTGTGATCCAAGGTGTCTGAGGGTCTGTCTTCGGGAACATTTTAAAAAACGATTGATTCATTCGTTGATAATAGCAAGGACTTTCGCACCACAAGCTTCGAGGCTCAATATCAGACTGGTAACTTGGTCGAACTGAAACTGTGCATTGAGAGCACGACAGGGAAGAAGTTTAGCAACAAAACTTTTGGATCCAAAAAAGCACTTCACCATCATGCATAAGAGAGTTGTTGCCTTTTGCCCTGGAGAGTCAAGTGCATAGCCGTAAATTGTTCCACCTCGGTATGAAATGGACGCTTTGATGTATATTTCATCAATAATGAGGATGCAGTATTTGCTTCTCTCAGTACTGCCTTTGAAAAAAGAGGCAAACAAGCTTTCATCTGTTGTGTTCTTTGCCATACTGGTGATCTTCTTAAGGGTTGAAATCGATGGCAACTGCAAGTAATCTCTCATATGTGAATAAAGAGACCTGGACCTTGCATACCAGGAAAACACCAGAAGCAAATCCTCAACTGAGTATATACGTGCATTTTTGGGACAATTATGTAGTGCCATTTGTCGCACGAGAAAGTCCATTTTCTTATCTGTTGGTTCATTCTCGGCCATAACAAAGCGTAGCAGTTCATCAAGTTGGCTCCAGCAGTTTATGTCTTTAATGAACGGATGATGGATTCTTCTTAGACAATGATAGTATTCACATTTTAGAAATGGAACATTGGAGTCATGACAAACTTCAAAGTAAATTGAAAACTTTGGAATCGGTCCAGTCCTCTGACGACTAATGAAAATATACAATTTTGATTCTACATCTGGCGCCAGCAACCCTGCATCTAGGCTATTCAACTTTGTAGAAAACATGTCATGAAAGGTATCTGTCTTGAACAGATCCAGTTCTTGAAATTGTGGCATTTCATCTATATCAACTACACGAGCCTTTTGTGTGGACATTTTTGTGGGAGGAGGAGTACTCTTTGATGTACTGGGAACACACGAAGGGGGTACATTTGGAAAAATTGAGGGAGGAAGTGCAGGAACATGATATCTTCCATGCTGGCGTACCATTGGAGTATCCTTTGGCCAGTGCAGTGCACAAACACCCATGTAGTCAGTAACTTCTTCTGTTTTGAGTTGATTAGGTAAGCTGTTAATCCAGACACGACGTTTGTCTGCATCCTTAGGAAACCTGTACACAGGAATTTTCTGGTCGGTAGGTTGATTTCTGTACCCTGTCTTACATCCAAAAACAGAACACTTCCTCACCATGTTTGCTGCCACCAAAAATATATGCTAATCCAGTAAGATGTGATGAAACAATGTCTGGAACTATATATATGTTATGATTGTTCCTGATCACAAAATAAACAGTTAATCCAACAAAATTCAAAACACAATGGTAGAACACATTCTAAGCCACATTTAAAAGTCCCAGCAAAACAGTAATGACAAGGTGACAGGATGTGTAAATGTAGCGTACCTAAGTATTCTTGTCTCGATACCATTCTCTTTGGCACTAGTAAACTGTGGTACCAGTGAATAAACGGTATCTGGCATCCTCGTACTCGATATTGCCAGCCATATCAAGTTACGTAACAGGGCATCAGTGTCTTGGGCCTCCAATGAATTAACCTAGATTTCGGTTACCTGGCCTGTTAGTAAGGTCGCCTAGCTCAGAGCCCTCAGTGTGTCAGTGTGTAGACAAAACAAACAATGACTTGAGGTACTCAAGATCTGAATTGCTAGGCCTGAAAAAGGACTGTGTTAAGACTGTTTTACCAGCAAATGTTTATTTACAATTAAGGCGATTGGGTATAACAAAAACAAAACCTACAAAGAGGGGAACCAGAGGAGGCAGGAATAGACAGATCAGAGTGTTAAAATCTGTGAACAGATCTAGAGAAAATGACACGCCTGAACTTGGTACAGAGCTCAAATGTAAACAAAGTGGTGCAAACGTGAATAATCTGATAGTAGTTACATCCAGGGCTCATGATAAAAACACTTTGGTTTGTCTGATCAATGCACGATCTGTCTGTAATAAGGCCACTCTCATGAATGACTATATTCTGGAACTAGATATCGATATTTGCATCATAACTGAAACTTGGCTCACTGGAAATGATGAGGCCGTACTGAGTGAGCTGGTGCCTGTTGGCTACTCAATATTAAATCAAGATCGACAGGGAAGAAGAGGAGGTGGTATTTTGGTCTTGTTCAAAAGTGGTTTACGCATTACGAAGATGGATACACAAACTTTTAGCTCTTTTGAAATTCTCATGATTGATCTCTATTTGAAAAACACACATCACAGAATTGCATGTATCTATCGACCACCGCCCTCCCCCAAACATCGAGTAACAGCCAACCAGTTTATTATTGAATTCCAAGAGTTTGTCTTTGACCAGTCCGTACTGTCTGGGAATTTAATTCTTGCAGGCGATTTCAATCTTCACATGGACTGTCCCAATGACCCAGATGTATCCAAATTTCAAAATTTGCTAGAGTCGACAAACTTGAGACAACTTATCTCCGAGCCAACTCACATCAAAGGGCACATAATTGACGTTGTGATTAATAATATCAACGATAACTCTATCTCAGCCGTTGAAGTAGACAAAAACAGTCCATCAGATCATTTTTATGTATTATTTTCGTTATCATCATCCAAGCCTAGACCAGTTAGTCGCACAGTTTTATCGCGGAACACCAAGAACTTAAACCTTGAGACAGTTAAGAGTGACATCTCAGCCATAGGCCTCCTGGAGAAACTTGATATGGCAATATGTGTACAAGAAAAGGTAGAACTTTTCAATAGAGCCCTCAATGAGACCCTAGAGAAACATGCACCTCTGAAACAACGTAAGATCATTCTGCGACCCAACACCAGATGGTACAATGATGAAATTCGACTCGCCAAACATGAAAGGCGTCGTTCTGAAAGAAGATGGAGAAGAACTCATATGGAAATTGATAGACAGAACTATCACGCTGCAAAAACCAGAACCAATAAATTAATATTACAATCCAAAAGAAAACACATTCTCCAAAACATCAATGAGGCAAAACGCGAACCCAAACAACTTTTCAAAATAGTCAAAGGCCTGATGGGACATGATGCAGATCAGAATAGTCTACCATTGCACACTGACCCCCAAGAACTGGCTCGGGATTTTTCAGACTTTTTCGTTAACAAAATTCAAACAATCAGAGACCAATTTGACCAACAAAAGGGAGACGATCATTATACGCCTGAAAAAAGTGATTTAGATGTAGTACTTAATGAATTCCAGCCTGTCAATTTGGATGAAACCATGAAATTATTACTATCGTCATCAAACAAAACATGTATGTTAGATGCCATTCCGACTTGGATTCTCAAATCATGTGCTAGAGAACTCGCCCCATCAATAACATCTATTGTGAACAGCAGTTTTCATGAATCCACAGTACCGGTCGCACTAAAACAAGCACTCGTGACCCCTCTTCTCAAAAAGCCCAGCCTCGATCGCAACAACATGAGCAACTATCGACCCGTTTCCAACATTGCTTTCCTTTCTAAAGTCATCGAAAGATTGGTTGCAATGCAATTGAAGGCGCATCTTACCAACAACGACCTCTCTGTGAAATTTCAATCTGCCTACAAAGAGTTTCACTCTACGGAAACTGCCCTCTTGCGAGTCCACAATGACATCATCAGATATGCAGACCAGAAACAATGTGTGGCGCTCATTCTTCTTGACCTCAGCGCTGCATTTGATACGATTGACCAGGCTCTACTCTTAGCGCGACTGAGATCATATTTCAAGATTGGAGGGAAGGCATTAGAATGGATTAAATCTTACCTAACTGACCGATCACAATCAGTTCTCATTCATTCCTCAACATCTGGAAGGGGTGCAATAACATCACCATCAGCACCACTTATCTATGGGGTGCCTCAAGGCTCTGTCTTAGGGCCCATTTTGTTCATCATGTACACATCACCCCTATCAGACATCATCAGCAGTCATGGATTGGATTATCACCTGTACGCTGATGACACCCAAGTGTACATTCCCATCTGCCAAGGTGATGAGCAACAACGGATCCAGGCCATCGAGAACTGCTTACAGGATGTCAAGCAATGGATGTTTGACAATAAACTCAAACTCAATGACAGCAAAACTGAGATAATTTTACTTGGAGCAAAAAATTCTAGATCTAATGTGAAAATTGATAACTTAAATCTTGACGGTACTACCATCAACGTAACATCTGGAGCCATTAAGAACCTTGGCGTCTATTTCGACTCAGACCTGTCCATGAAAACCTATGCTACAAAACTTTGCCAAACAATGCACTTTCACTTGCGGAATATCAGTAAGATCAGAAAATGTATTGACGAAGAGACCGCAAAGATTCTTGTCCAGGCATTTATTGTCAGTCATCTAGATTATTGCAACTTTTTGCTCATTGGTATCCCTGAGGCAACTATTTATAGATTACAAAAGATCCAGAACAAGGCTGCTAGACTTGTTACTTTATCAAAAACATCAGAACATATTCAACCAGTTCTTCAAAACCTTCATTGGTTGCCTGTTAGAGAGCGTATTCGATTTAAGATTTTATGCATTGTGTTTAAATGCCTCAATCAAAGCTCACCAGAATATCTTGCAGAGCTCATTGAAAAATACATCCCACCCAAAAAATTGCGATCAGCAGAAGCAAATTTATTAGTAGTGCCCAGATCAAGAACAATCATGGGAGAAAGAGCTTTTTCAGTGTGTGCACCTAAAATGTGGAATGACTTGACTGATCATGTGAAACATTCAAACAGCTTGATCCAATTCAAAAGAAAACTTAAAACAGCGTTGTTTACAAAAGCATATACGCAGGATATGTAACATTCTTGAGACAGTGATTAGGTATAGGTTGATGAAAATGTGTGTTGTGTGACTGTGAGAACTGTTAAGCGCTTTAGAGCACTCTTCTGTGGAATCAGGCGCTATAGAAATGACTTATTATTATTATTATTTATTATTATTATCAGACTTTTTTGTTCCCTAATCTGAAAAAATTCACCAGAGGTCGTTTCCATACGAGCACACAATGTCAGAAGTAGAATAGTGGCTACAGAAACGACCAAGCTCATGATAATGATATGTTCAAGGACTTCAAGGTCACTGAGAAGTGGCAGAGGTGGGTTACTTTGCATGGTGACTGTGTAGAGATATAGAATTGTACATGGTAAATCTCAGCTTTCTGTTAGTGTTATGCTTATTTCATACTCAGGGTAATGACTTTTGAAATGCTCCTCATATATCGCGTGCAGATTTGTCAATGGTAATTTAGCGAAGGCACGAGATAAAACATGACAAAGTCTTATCATGAAATCAGTGACTGGACCTATTTAGAAACATGCATAATGGACTCTGTGAGAAACTGTAGATGGGTGGACGATGAGTCGCATGTGCCACATTGGCATCGAGTGAAATGGATGTTGTGAAGGCATCCTTCTTTGATTAAGAATATTTTTTCCGGTTCTCTCTTTGTGGACAAAACAACTGGCAATTCCTTGCCCGGAGAACTGCTCAAATTCATTCAAACTATTAGATCTTCAACCACTTTGAGGATCACTTAATTTGTTTGACTGTTATTATTATTACTATCGGGGATAATGTAAAACTTAAACAAATTTTTAAAAAAAAATCAAGGTTCAAGCATCTGCTGCTGAACCATTTAAGGCTCTTACCAGCAAATGCAGTGTGTGCATGTGTGTATACAGACATGTAGCGAGAAACAATGACTGAGAAAGAAGACTGGCAGAACAAATGAAAATGAACAAAACCAGAAAAAAAGGCAATTAAACACAACATACCAATAACTAAGCCAGTAATACCCCCCAATATAATAATATTAGTTTTTATTTTATAAAGTACAGGTCAGATCTGAGTTACCGAAGACAGAGAAAGACTCGAGAGAAAATTTTTCGATCACACTAATTAAACATTTGTTTAACATGTTTAAAATCTGATTTACGTTTTTATCAGAAAAAAACAACAACAAAAAACCCAAGATGCTTACCACAATGCTACCGCAGGATGGAACTCTTCCAAAATAAACATC
The DNA here is from genome assembly GCA_963931925.1 of Onchidella celtica. Classification (NCBI taxonomy): domain Eukaryota; kingdom Metazoa; phylum Mollusca; class Gastropoda; order Systellommatophora; family Onchidiidae; genus Onchidella; species Onchidella celtica. The sequence goes on along the minus strand of OZ007576.1, from coordinate 31,905,469 downwards.
ACAAAACTTTGGGAAAACCCATTTCTGTGAATGAGGTCCACATCTTATTAGCAGAAACATTTCCAATGACAAAAAGCGAATTATTTTATGAACCGAATAATGCCAAAGATGAATTGGCAATCGCTGCAAAGCTTCTGGATTAGCTTTCGTTACCACTGGACCAAACATCTGCTCTGGTCGTAGACGTGCTCTTACGGCGAGTAGATCACGATTTTCATTTAGGGCCTAATATTAATAATGAACGCTCCCTTGGTGTCGACCCGGAAGTACAGAAAGCATGCCTTAGTTGTGCCCCTTAGAAGGTCACTGAACACATGCAACAGGACTTTACTTAGCCGAAAGCAGCGACGAAAACAATGGCTAAAGCATTGAAAGCGGCTATGTCTTCCACCTCAAAGCTAATCACAAGCAACAGCAAGATACTGGTATCATTGCAGAAACATACGAATAGCGCAGCCAAGCTGTGCCTTTCAAACTTAAGCGGCGGACATGTATCTTCAAGGGCACACAGCACGTTGTCTGCTGCTTTGATGAGGTCAGCTTCCCATGTTCGAGGATGCAGGTGTATAGTATGTTCAGGAAAGAGCGTCGCCTACTACAGCACGGAAGGTAATTAACTGCAGATTGTGCAGTGCTTGTCGTCAATACTTCATGAGAAGCAGAATTATCGCATCCAACCCATCTAGAGTCTAGATCTAGACATAGATCTAGACTAGTCTAGTTAGATCTAGATCTATCTACTAAGTGTAAGGCCTATTTGGCAAAACGGAGGGTTTATCCGCTGATATTAGTGACAGGCCTATTGTCGGATAAAATTTCCCCTAAGATTTTTTTTTTTATCCGCCATTGCACGCCAACATAAATTCTGTATTTGCGAATTTTCACCCTGATTTGAAAATGAACCTTTCTCCGTCTTCCTCCCTTGTTCCATTCATCCTGATCAACTTTATTGCACACACATGTTGAAAACAATGGCATGATTGAAATTAGAGAGGCTATTCTGAATGAATTTGAATTTTATTGATTTCATGGATACATCCAAAGGTTCACATCTTATCCGTGGATGAGTTTCTTGGTTTAGTATGCTTATTTAGTAAGAATTCCTCACAATTTCTTTATTTCTCACAGGGTTCTCAGTAGCGTTGTGGTTGGCATCTTTGCCTGTCAATCAAGGGACTGTTGTTTGATTCTCAGCAGGGCATTTTTTTCCTTTGTCATTAGGAATCAATCTTTTTTTTTATTTAATCCAAGAACAATTAGGTCTAAAGGGAATAAATCCAGGTTGTTTTTTTTTTGTGTGTATCTTCACCTGTCAATCGGGGGACACTGGTTCGATTCTCAGCAGGGGAGATTTTTTTCTTCTTTTCTTATAATTGTAAAGTCTTTTTATTAACAATCTGTCTCAGTGTCTGTTTGGTGATTTTTTTTAATCCAACAAGGGAATAAATCCACTCAGTTTTTTTTAATTAGTCAACACCAATACCTGCGGATAAACCCGAGCTTTATCCCCGCCAACACTATCTATCAGCAGATGCAGCCTTGGCCAGCAACATTATCGGCAGATACTGCCCAGGTTTATTCGCCAACATTATCCACGGATGCTACTTTGGTTTATCTGCCAACAGATCTTGGGCCACCAACAATACCTGCGGATAAACCCGAGCTTTATCCGCCGATATTGTTGGTGGCCCAAGATCTGTTGGCAGATAAACCAAAGTAGCATCCGTGGATAATGTTGGCGAATAAACCTGGGCAGTATCTGCCGATAATGTTGCTGGCCAAGGCTGCATCTGCTGATAGATAGTGTTGGCGGCCCAGGCAGTATCTGCCAATAATGTTGGCGGATAAACCTGAGCAGCATCCGCCAATATTATCGGTAGATAAACCTGGGCAGTATCCACCAACATTATCTTTTATTTTTTCATTGGCAGATAACTTCTGGCAGTACTCGCCGATAATGTTGGTGGATAATGACAGCCTTGGCAAAATGCTCAATTTATAGTAGAACTAGATAAATCTAGATCTAGTAGAGCAGATCTAGATTTAAAACTTATGTTCTGTTTGTCTGTGCCCTCATATACACAGCCATCTCTGCATTAATATAACTAACCAAGGAAGGATTAATTAATCAATTAGGAAACAGACCTTTAGGAAGGGGTTCCAATTCATTCCAAAGAGGGTTTATTTCATATTCTGAGTGGTGATTGCAAAGCCGAAGGTTAACTAGATCAATAATCTGAAGAACTAACTCACCAGTGGGGCTTTGCCTCCCTGTGACCCCTGTGCATGGGTGCCCCAAAAGTAACGCCTTACTTTAAGTCACCATCGGAATTTTTATAATTGGATTTGATACTCTCCTAATCAGACTTTTTGTGCAGGTCCGTTTGAGTCTGAAGTGGTGCCACAAAATGGTACATTGATATATTCGGTTGGAAAGTGAAACTTGGAACTTGCTCGATTTGCAGTTTTCAAGTGGGGCATTGAATTTTTCGATCCATTTGTTGGTCTACTAGTAGGCCACAGACTAAAAGAGGAGCAAAATTGGCGCCAGAACAAAACACTGAAATATGTTCTAAATATGTGTGCTTTAATGAGTGGAGTATTGTTGTTTGAGTTTTCACTCTTTTATTGTAGGCCGCGTTCTTTCTCACCGCTTTGGAGAGGTGCAAAACAACCGCCGTTCTTTCTCACCGCTTTGGAGATGTGCAAAACAACCGCCGTTCTTTCTCACCGCTTTGGAGAGGTGCAAAACAACCGCCGTTCTTTCTCACCGCTTTGGAGAGGTGCAAAACAACCGCCGTTCTTTCTCACCGCTTTGGAGAGGTGCAAAACAACTGCCGTTCTTTCTCACCGCTTTGGAGAGGTGCAAAACAACCGCCGTTCTTTCTCACCACTTTGGAGAGGTGCAAAACAACGTCGTTGTTGGCCGCGTTCTTTCTCACCGCTTTGGAGAGGTGCAAAACAACCGCCGTTCTTTCTCACCGCTTTGGAGGGGTGCAAAACAACCGCCGTTCTTTCTCACCACTTTGGAGAGGTGCAAAACAACGTCGTTGTTGGCCGCATTCTTTCTCACCGCTTTGGAGAGGTGCAAAACAACCGCCGTTCTTTCTCACCGCCTTGGAGATGTGCAAAACAACCGCCGTTCTTTCTCCGATTTTCATTTTGCTACAAATTCGATCCTCGAGTTTTCTCTTTCTGGATTTGGTTTTTCCTTCAATCGTTTCGGAATTTGAGATTGAAAAACAAGTGTATGTTGACTCTTCAAAGTCTTTCAAAGCTCGTGAGAAGTCAAAACTTGGAAACGAACTTCCAACCTTCATAACAAAACTGGTGAAATTTCAAGTTTTAAAATTGAGTATGCTGCCGTTCGCAAATGAATCAGTGAAGATTGACGATTGATGAGATCAACTAATCAAGTGCAGATTTGTGACTCTGTGTAAGCCTAGGCTCCTTTGTCTCATTTATAAACCAGCGAGCGGAAGTGAAGTATAGTCACAACAGTGCGTTTGCGCATGCGGAAAAAACGCTGGTTTTTATACACCGCTTAGAAGCGGTGCAAAAGGACAGTGCCTTTATTGTAATGATGTTTTGAAATGCAACACCTTTCTCACACCTCGCCCAGCATCTGACAAGTATAAAATGTCAATAATACATATGTGATAGATCTTGGTATTCTGTTGCTCTACATCATATGAGTTTAAAAGAAAAGAAAAGCCAGTCTTCTGTCTCATATTTCAGATGCTGCCGGCTTAAGTCTAGATCCAGAAATCGCACAGGTTCATTCCTGATTCCAGCAGAATTACATTTTTACAAATACTTATAACCCATTTTTTTTTTTTTAAATTGAAGGGTTGGATAAGGATTAAAAAAATGTTATTAGTCATACATCATTAGAGATTCCTCTGTGCAAGTAAGTTTCAAAAGAGGATGCTATCAGTGTTCGGTTTATGTAGTTGAGCAGAATAACCATTTGGAAGACATTTTATTTCATGTGAATTGGAATTTGTCTCCTTTTGTTTCATGGGGAAAGAGTGGAGGATATTTTTCCAGCCTGAATTAAAAGAAACTCAAAATCATCTGCTTTTGAATAAAATGTTTTGAGCTGAAATATATATTAGAGTTTTGAAATCGAACAAATGGAAATGCTTATAATGGCATGAAGATGAAGAGGCTGTTTATGTCACACAGTGTTAGTTTTTTTCATAGCTGATCTCTAGATTGAAAATAATATTGATTCTGTTGTCTGCTATATTTGAATTTTTTGTGTTTTTTTTTGTGTGCTTCTTTTCAGTTGATAAAGAAATATCCAAATTCTTGGATAAAGAGATCCAATATGAAAATTCAAGGACAAGTGACAAACTGCCAAAAGTCCCTGGCTTTGATATCAAGACAGATGGGGGTGATGTCACATTCACAAAAACAACTGGGGCAGAAAAGTGAGTAGTCATGTTATTCTATCATAATATAACTTTCTACCTTGAAAATTTAAAAGTAGTTCAAGTTTACACTGACATGTGACAGAATTAACTCTTTTGGGGCGTATCCGCGATTTATCAGTGCCAGTGAAAAACACATTGGACGTATGGCCGATTTATAGTGTATTCTACATTCAATTCTCTTTTATTTGATCAAATTTGAGGTATAACATTTCACTGTACTATCAATACTTTTTTCTCTGTAAGCGTTTTTCTGAACCGTGCTGTTTTTTCCCAAAGTGGGAAAAAATTAATTACGTCCAGACTCGAGCGAAGCCCCTAACACTGACATCCTGAAAGAGTTAAGACTGTCCACAGTTGTTGTCAGTTATTACATTTAAGTCATTGCTATGTACAAATGATGAATTTTGGGCCTTATTTTGTGTTTTTAGCCTGACCATTGTGAAATGTATGGGTACCCTCTTTCAATGTTTTCCACAGGGTTGTTGTTAAACTGAGTGTAAATGGTGCTGTTGATTCCATCACTTCAGAAACTGATCCAGAGAAACAAGATGAGCCACCCCAGGTAGTTGCATTTTTTTTTTCTCTATTATTCTTCCTGAGAAATTTGCCCTGCAGCTTGAAAATTTGATTGAGTGGATATCCTTGAGTGTGATACTTCAACTGTTCAGTTTCTTGTTTAATTACGTATTCAGTCATTGTTTGATTGATGTATAATAAAGACGAATGCAGTTTTCAAAATCTCTGCTTATTTAACTTTACTAATTAATTTTTTTATTAAGCAACATTCAGTGAAACATTGTTTACTTATTTTGAAATGTTTATTTACTTGCATGTCTCGCCACCCCAAAAATTATTGATCTTGGACAAAGAAGTCTTCATGAACAAAATGTGGCTTTAAGTTATCAAAATCATTCATCTTATTTTCATAAAACGTAAGCTCAGTCACAAGGCTGCCGGCATTTTGTTTGTGAGTATTGTAACCCGGTGAAGTCGATCTGGATCTGACTCTGTTCGCAAGTGTTCCCTTTTAGGAGAATCTCTCTCTTCCTCTGTGACATTTGTCATGGTACTCACACCCATTTGGCTGATTACCAGCTTTTCACTGGCCTCATCACATAAATTACTATCTAGTCCTCCTTTTTGTGCAACAGGCCTGCCAGTTGTGCTGTATTTAGGATGATGGGGAGGACATGGGAAATTATTATTATTAATATTTTTTTTTTTTTACATACAAGAAATAACTGCCAGGGCTGGGGATAAATTCAGTCAGTGAAGTGCAAGACAAATATATGACATTAACATATTATGCTAATATGTATTGTAGAGTTCAGTACATGATCTGTAAAGTGTACTGTATCATAGTGTTTTGGACATATGATCTCCTGTCTTTGGAAATCATACCTAACAGTTTCAGTTTGCCATTATATAACATTATAGGGTCTTATGCCCCTAGGGGTGACCCTTACTGATCATTTATTTAGCAAGTCAGTTATTTCTTTCAAGTAAATATGAGTTTAAGCAGTTTCCGTCTTCTAGACTTCTAGGTGGCAGGTATTTCATAGGTATTCATTGTGGTAGATTGAATTGTATTCCAATTCAAGTTGAATGACCTGAAGTCAGATTATATTGGCAAAGTTTTATTAAATAAAATGAATGAATTAGTATAAGCTTGATTTGTAGTCTGAATTTGTCATGAATTTTTATGGTAATGAAACATGATTATTTGATTGATTTTTTTTTTTTTAAGCTTTACACATAAATTTCAATTGTGCTTAAAATCAGATGGTATGCAGACCCCCTTTTGAGGTTGAAATTAGCAAGGGAGATGGCAAAGTATTGGCTTTGCAGTGTGCATTCCCTTTACAAGAACAGATGTATGATGATACAGATCATGGAAAGGGTGGGCAGGAAAATGAACAGATAGGTGAGAAGTCCCATTTTCATAGATGTCTCATATATATTTTATTTGACCTCCCCATTCAGGAATTATATACTGAATGTTTACAGAACAAGTGAAAGAGTCCATGTGTTTGAAAAAATTTTGTCATCAGTCCTGTGTTCTCATGCACTGGTAGACTGTATTGAATAGTTTTTGAAATGCAGAATTCTGCAGAGCCCACTTTTCCATTCCTATCACACAGAAGATAGATAAAAAGAAAAATCTAATGTGAAGGAAACTTTTGAGATTTCAGCTAACTAGCATGGATCAGTTGAATCAGTCACATTATGATTTTTAAAATTTGTTTTATTGTTACAGTTAGATGCACAGTTTGCCTCAGTTAAAAGAAAGCCCAGAGATTAAAAAGATCGAAGGAAGTAAATTGAAGAATTGTATGCTTTTTTTTTTTATCTATTATGTATAGTGCCTCGGTAAGGAATGGGAGAGAATCAAGTGAAGAACTTAATTTGCATTTACCGATATTTGCAGACACTTCTTTGTTCGTTTTTGTCACCCTTTGTAGTAGGCATGGAAATATATGGTAGAAGGGAAAGGGAGATAAAACTGTTTATGTTAAAAATAATAAAAGTGTTTAAATCTGTGATGTTTTATATCAGTGGAATAACTGCAGCTAAGAAAGGACACTGATGCATGGTTTCCTGTGAAAAATTGCAGAATAGTTGAGATTTAATTGAACAGTACTTTTTTTTGTGTCTGTTGATGTTTATTTCTATTGTTTTCATGTTTTTTCTCATTGCAGATGACCAGTTTGAAATACAGGAAGTGGCCCTTCATGAGGGAGAGTGGAAAGATGTGACATTTTCTGTGTCAGCAGCAACTATGGACGCTGTAAGTTAACCACTAGATTGGCAGCCCACAGGCCAAAAACCTTCCTTGGAATCACATCAAGGAAAATAACTCTAAATGACTTTGCGATTGGTTAAAAATCCAGAATTGAATGACCTTTCCATTGATACCATGCATTATGCATTTTGCTTGTATTTTGATTGTCAAAAAATTTCTGAACTTGAAATCAGCCTCCTCTGGCTCACTCGCATCTTCACTAGATCTAGACTCTAGATCTAGATCTATCACTGTCTAGACCTATATCGGGAGTAGATCTAGGTCTAGGGGGATCATCTAAATCAAGTTCTACATCACTTTCACTATCTTCCCCTTCATCTAGATCTACAGAGGTAGAAATATCTTCATTATCTTGATGAAAATCACCTGATGCCACCAAACTTTTAAGAAAATTGAAGGCCATTTTCACTAATGTTGTAGCAACAGCCGTCTCCACATATTTCATTCCGGTAAAAAGCAAAAGGAAGTAGAGCCTTTATATTACACCGGAAATGTCTTCTCTATTATAATCCATGCTTATTATGGTCCCACAAGGTTGACTAAAAAGAATGTAGACCTAGCGGGCGATTACGGGCGATTTGCCAATGAACCGTCGCGGGCGACTCCGGGCGCATTGCATATCTAGTGGTTAAAGAATCAAGTTTGTGAAATACTGTTGTGTCATGAGGCAGGAAATTATCACTGTAAAATTGTGGCATTCTTCATACAAAATTTGAATCATGCATAAAGAGCTGTTCCTCACAGGAGTTTGTACCTATGTGTACCCTGTTAGTGTTACTCTCAAGAGCATATTATTTCAGGGAAAAGTTTCTAAGCATCTTGTGATTTTTTTTTCTTCAAAACTTTACAAGATATCAAAAATTCCTTCTGAGTAAAATCTTGTCTTGTTTGGAACTGTTTGATGTAAAATTTCAAGATAGTAGTCCCAAGAATTTATATAAGTAGATTGCAAATTCCTGTCGAAAAACTGCGTTTCGAGAAAAATACAGTTGCAACAGCAAAAATAGTTATAGAAAGTGACTCTTCTTGTCTTCGAATTGTGTTTTTGGTATGAAAAAAAGCGTTAAGGGATGATTTGTAGTGCAGCTATATTCAGAAGTGGCAGAACTTTCAGGAAAAATGAAAGCACATGGAGGGGTATGTGCTTACATCATGAGATTGAGAATAAATATTCTTAAAAGATGATGTGACTTGTCAGAATTTATTTCCATACATGAGAACTGCTTCTGTTTATTATGAAACCAAAGGAGCTACGAGAGTTCAGATTTGTATCACCCGTTTTCTTTATATAAAATATTTTGCATACAAAGCACAACAACTACTTGAATGTTAAACTTTATTTGTCTTGTAAACATTGCTTTTATTGAAAAGATGAATGTTTTACTACTTTTGTGTATGTATGTTAAATTACATCCACCTTATTCTTAATTTTTAATCTTTTGTTAGGAACTCTTTGATCTGCTTATGGACATGTTAGACGAGAGAGGGATCAATGATGAATTCATTGTACAACTGGTGGATTACTGCACTGCATATGAGAACAAACAGTACCTCAACTTCCTCCAGAACCTGAAAAAATTTGTGGAGAAGTAGGCGGTTTAAATGCATTATGTTTACTCATAATGGAGCAGAGGGGATGCCACATGATTTTATAGACTATAAAATGATTTCAGCTTCGGTACATTTTGAAAAGATGTACTACTACTTCTTGTCGACAGGTTCTGAAACATGAGTATGTATGTATCTGTGTATGGAATCGCTGCTGTTGTAGCATTCAGCAACAGTACACATAACTATTTTTTCTCCAATGAGATTCATATGATCTAGATTTGGAATACACATCACATGTTTTTCAATCCAAACAAACAATGTTGATAAATGAGTGGTATGAAATTCTTTTTCCTGCAGTTTAAAATGCTTGGAAATAGAAACTTGGAACTTCTGAGACCAAATTATGTCTAAAAAGTCCTGATGTTTCCTTCCGTATGTGATTTCATCTCTGCATTATGCATTACTTGATAGTTTGTCATTTTTTTTCTTATATCATAAGGTGAGTGTGTTCATGATGTGTGAAGTGTGCTTGACAATTCTGGATGATTTGAAATATAAGACCTTTCCATCATTTAAACTGATATGTGCTTTATTGCTTGGAAAACAGATCTAATGAGTATGCATGGAAATAGAAAACAAAAACAGATATGGTATTACATGACTGTTATTAGTATTAGGATCCATAAAGGAAACATTTATGTCCTGTTTCATTGATTTTTTCCTCACTGAAAAGAATTTCAACATGGTTTGCATGTCAACACTTGCGTAATTTGATTCAAGTAACAAATATCAGACTATGTTTGTGCCTGGGCTTGTCATACATTTGTTGAATTTTCACATTTGTCCAAAAAACTGCATTTTTATGTCAATAAATTTTTGTTTATACTACTTATGTCTTTGTTGGTTATTGCAAGAATATTGTGCTACCTTTTTTTAGGGTTACTCAGGGGGCCAAACACCAAGAATGGGGTCTAACCTAGAAATCAAAGATATACTTTTCTTTTGGGTTTTTTTCATCAAAGAGGTCTCTGGGGCATATGAAATGACCAAGAGCAGAAACTAGAAAGTTGGCAATTAGCAGTTATACGGGAAAATGTTGCCAGCCCGAGACGACAAAACATTGCCATTTTTGCAGCCGCCACTGTCTTCTAAGGCCTTTTACACCAACAAAAAGTAAAGAAAGCATACAAAGTCTGGTATCACTGGAAAGGGCACTCAATTTACTTTACAGTTACAACAACAGTTTTATAATAGAAGCAATTTGAGTTTGCAAAAAAGATAATTTAAAAGACCATACCCCTAAAACAATATGCCACTCAGGTGACCACATTAGGAAATTTATGAAAAATACATTTTGGTAGAAATCAACATTTAGGCCTATTTTTCTGTCATGGGGGACCCTAAAGCAGTTTTTAAAAGTATTCTTAAATCAATGGGCCAATTTCAAGATCTGAAATACATGGGTAAAAACTTACGAGTTTTGAGAAAAAAAAAACCCATTTTGCAATTTTTCACAAAAGTGGTTACTGAGACCAATATCATTATTTTAGCTTTTTTACCTCACAATAACAAAATAAAAAGGGATCAAAAGTTTATAAATGACTCATTGCAAAATAAGAACAGCCCAAATCTACCTGCCAAAGTATAGTTTTTAAATATATAGCTATTTAAATGTGCAAAACTGAATACTACTCAATGAAGGAAAGTTGTTCGTCACATCGAAGTCGTGTGATATGTCATGTGTACACATTTCTTTCTTTTGTTTCAGTTTATTAGAATTAGTGCCCTTGATTTAACAATGGCCATTGTTTTTGTCAGTATGCACACGAAAAGTCGGACGCAAACTCATTAATATCGACCATAATGCGCCTTAGCCCACGCCAATACCGATTTTCAGCCTAATTTCTTTATTATTGGTGAAGATGCGACTGTTGGAACAGCCACATGCACTTTTACAGCATGTAATTACCTAAATAGATCCACGAAATAACAGTGTGCACACACGGACAACAAAAACCCTCGAAAAGAAAATAAACTGATTTACAGTGAAAAAAAAACGATCTTCGCATTTTTATTGCCCAAAATCGAATAGTAAATTCTTTATCTTTATGAAATGATGTGTTTTAAACCTCTAAGATACCATTATTGGTCACAATTTAATTGACAGTTCATAACAGGGTACAAACACAGGTAGATTTGGGCTGTTCTTATTTTGCAGTGACTCAAATCCATAATATTTACATGAAATTTGATGATCATTTATCTAATAATTGTCATTTTGTGTGTGGGTATGCACATAGAGTTACGACATATTGTGCAAGCACTCATATGTGGTCATCCCATTATCAAAGTACCTGGTTCGTAGTGCCCGTTGGTTGGTTATCATATAGAATGCAAGTTTCAGAATTCTTCTTCAGTCTCACTTTCTTCTTCATCAGAATCAATGGCTTGTTCTCTGCCGCAACCATCAACCGAAGTAGCACAGGCACAGGCTATTGTGCATAAAACGTCAGCCTTCACACAGGAGCATCTGCTTGTCTGACACTTTGAAGACTTGCATTTACAGAAGCTTGGTCCTTTAAGCTCTGTGGGCACTTGTGGCAGGACTGTTGTGGTTGGCACAAGATAGTCGTTTAGTACATTCCTACCAAAATCTGTGACAGGTGGGATAGTAGGACTACATTCATGAGCATGCTTCCACCATCTGAGTTGGAAAAGTGCCCGTAACACATGTTGCCTGAAAGCATCTTCAGTTGGAGGTAGTGATCTAAGGTCTGATTTATTCTGAGCAAACATATGCTGTCTCAAAGTGTTGCGTGAAGAGACCGACTCCTTGTGGTAGAGCCTAATCATGAAGTTTCTAGCTTGGTCAAGAACTGGTCCTTCAATGTTGGGAGTCATTTCTTCAAACTCTGAGAATGCTTCAAGGCATGAAGGAGATGAAAGAATGATGTGTGCAGCCCTTTTCTTCCCTCTCCTGAATGGATAACTCACAGTGTCACAACCAGTTAGAGCGAAAGCTGAAAGAAGGGCGGCAGTAATAGCTTCCATTGAGACATCACATCTTTCTGCCAGTATCTGAACCACTTTGTGAACATGGAGACTTCATAACTTGTGAACATGGAGACATAGACTTCACAAAATCGGTTTAATTTTGCAAAGTGGAACATGCACAAAAGCAAGACATCTGTGTCTACAGACTCGACAATGATGCGTCGGCATTCCAGTTCTTGGGAGCAGTAATTGAGATGAGCCATCATTCTGGTGTCTGCCTCTTCATGCTGCTCACAAGATAAACTTTCTACCTTACTCCAGCCTCCATTAGTGAATGCCCAAGTATCTCCTGAATCTTTGCACATTCCACCCTGGTACAGCTCAATCTCTGATGAAGGAGTTAAAGCTTCTTGCCAGGAAACACTCAGGAAGTCTAAAAGGTTTTCTTTGTTTTGAGAACTTGTTATGAAAGTTTTCCATTTAGGAATTTTGGTCTGGCTTGCAATAGCATACTGGCTGTCTAGTTGAGTTGTTTGTCCACTTCTCCTCACTCTTTCATCCTGTTTCAGGCTTTCAGTTGTGGGTGCATCATATCTGTCTCCAACAGCATGCAGTATACAGCAATTATTAGGACAAGTTGCAATTAGCTTCTTCAGATACTTGGTTGACATTTCTCCAAACGTCTCACTTTCCAGAGCTTGGTGCCGTTGGATGAAAGCCATAGCGTCAATGATGGTAGCGGACTTTAATTCAGAAATGGGAAGCTTGTCAGTTTGTGTCCAGAGTTCTCCCAGCTCACTTGAAATGGCTTCTATAAAACTTGACTTCACTCCTTTCCTCATGGAATATCCATTTAATGCACCTCTGTCCATTTCAAAGAGAGAAAGGGGGTATGGTGTCCATTCGTACTTAAAGGTTTCACTTTGATTGTGCAAGGGCAAAGCAGATCTAGCTAGACATATTTCTCTAATAGCCTTGTTTTCCACTTGGTGAATCTGAATGGAAGCTTGAGATTTTGATTTCTTTCCCTTTTCTTCTAACAGTTTGAAAGTTATGATTTTGGGCCTTTCGATTGCATCACTGTTCTTCTCCTTTGTCCTTTCGATTGCTTCTTCTCCCAATTCCCTTGCTTGAAGCACAGTCTGCTCAGGAAGGATGATACCTGTAACTATGTTCACAAGGGAGTCTTTGTCGTCCATGGAAAATGGGTTCATACTTCTGAGTTCTACCTCCTCAAGAACATCCTTGCAGCTTTGAGAGTCATCTTTTTTCTTTTTTTCCTGCTTGGTGCAAAGCATGTTTGCCATTGTCTTTGCACACTGCGAGGCAGTTGACATGTACGGCACAGTTTGGATGTACTTATCCCTTGTTTTTGCACTCTGTACTATGCCTTTGAACAAGGTTGTCTTGCCTTCTTTATTGCATGATTGCTCTAGGGCCATATCCGTCCACACTCCATTGTGAAAACCTGATGTATGGTGGACTGTAAAGTGGCCTTTCAAGAAAGCTTTATATACTTGTGGGTGTTTGTCTGGCAGCTCTTCCATGTCCTTGAGATAAATAGGGACACAACTTGCATACTTTCTGTGACCAGCTGAGATGAGGAAAGGTAACATTCTTCTCACCTCCAAAAGATGACCATGCCAGTTTTCACATCTTTCGGCATGTATGTACCGCCTCAGAATGAGGACCATTTGGATATACATGTTCCAAAATTTGGCTGTGGCTCCTGACCTTTCTTGAAAGCCCTTCCACTCACTTTTCACCTCTTTAAGAAGCCATCTGCACTCTTCTAATGTCTCCTCAGTTGTTGATGTGTGTTCAGCTTGATGGGAAAGCCCAATGTCCTTCAGCTTGGGTAAGAGCTTTGAAAGATGTTCAAGGGCATGATTAGTTTTTGAGCATTTTATTTCTGCTTTGAACACTTTCCACTGGGCAGTCAGCATGGCATCAGCAACTGTGGAGTGAAGTGAAAGCATCTGATAGTAGTCTTTACCAGATAATACTTTATTCGCTGTGCCAGGTCCACAAAGACCACTTTCTGACAAAAGGATTTCAAGGCCGCTGTTCTGCATGAAGTGGCCAATTGCTTTAAGAAAATTTTCTGCAATGTGAAAACCTCCTAGTCGTAGAATTACATATGGATACCTTGTCTTCTCTTTGGTCACTAAGGCTTTAGCAATATCATAAATCGCTTGGTCACATGTGATGACTGTCTCCCTCTGTCCCAGTTTCTGGGTCAGCTCCTGGAAGTAGTCCAGAGAGGTCTTGACAACATCAGGCTTGGTGGGGGATTCAGGAAAGATTGGACCATACTGAATCAGGGTCTTTTTATAAGGCCTTGTCTCCAATGCAGCAAGAAAGGAATCTAAAGCTGGCAATGTTTCCAATTCAGAGGGCAGAGATTTATCAAACTGGGAAACTTTCAAAGCAAGCCAGACACCTAAGTCGTCTTCAAATTCATAACTATTCTCATCATATCGTAGGTCATCTTCAGGTAGAGCTTTGTTCACAGATCTTGCAGCACGCCTGTCATATATGGTTAGACAACTTTTCTTAGAACAGAAAGCCTCACTTGCTTCACACGCTTTTCTTCTTCCTTTTTGCGTTGAAACAACACTTTTGACAGGTGATTGTGATTCCTCCTTATATTGATAGACGACATGAGTGGTGCAATGAAAGGATGATCCATCTTTCTGAACATCTGAGAAGTCTAGATTGTCAAACGCCATCTGGGTGAAACAACCTGCTTTAAGGTCAGGCGGGATAAATATTCCTTCTCCAGCAATGCTGTCATCAACCTTGTCTGCCTCCGAAGTAATGTGTCTCTGGGCATCATCATAGCTGATTGCATGACCAAATCTGTTAAGCATTGTCACAGTATCTTTGTTTCTTGTCTGCTTCAGAACATGCAAAGCAAGTGCAGTGTTTTTTGGCATACTCATTCGAGTCGAGGCTGATATGATATCCTGACTTACACTCAAAACCTTTTGCTTCACATTGTCATTTACCTGGACTCGACCATCACTGTCCAAATGAAAGTCATCACAGTCAGACATAATCCAGGATAGCATGTTGTACAAGTCTACTGGAACCAGCTTCATGGCAGAATCATTTGACAAATGCAGATGACTTTCAGTACGCTGTTTCATTGCCTGTTGCTTTATCAACGTTCTGATATATTTTGACGCAGAGAAAATTACTGACGGAATTGTTTGCACACTGTCACCAGCACAAAACAACTCTTCGTGTATCTGAGAATCATCAGCATCATCTTTTAGTTGTTCATTCTGCAACCATAGTTCCTGTAATGACACACCTGACGACATGACCATGTCTGACTTTCCTTTTTGTGACAAAATATTTATCTTGGAACCAAAATGCAGTGAAATTTTGGACTTTAATGTCTTTATACAGCTTCAGCTTCCCCATCGGTTATCTCATGTAGGCAGTCTTGATACTTTTGGTACAGTTTGGACATTAATACTGTTCCTTTGTTTGTTATGACCATGTCACCAACCTCTTTGAACACAGATTGAAGATCAAATTCTTCTCTTGACACCGTTGAAGAGCTTACAAATAAAGCACATGGCTTTCTATTCAAGAAATCAACCATGCAGGAGCGATGATATCTGAAATCATTGGCAACCATGTCTATACATTCGATTCCAAAGCCTTGTATCTTTGTAAGAATGAGCGTGTCTTGAAGTTCCTGTGCTTTCTCATGTATTGTCTTTTGTCTGTCAATGGTAGATACAAGGACAAGGATTCTGTCCCTTTTCTTTTTATATGTTGTCCTTTCTTTTTCACACAAGAAACACACTTTCTTGAAAGATGGGGAACTCGAACTGTTACTTCTTTTCTGTTTCGGTTCCACTTCTACAGACAATGGAGTGGATTCACAGATTGTTCTTTTGCGGGTCACATAACGTCTGCATGATTTATGCACAACAGGTTTCTCTTGAAGAATAGTTTCCACATTCTGATGGAAGTCATAGTTTTTCAGCAATGGGTGCATGGCAATATAATTGTTTTCTTGAAGATTCTTCGACAAAGACAGTAAGCCTTCCTTTTGAACATTCTGAGTTGGTTCATTAGTCTTCTTCTGGCATATTATACACCTGTTAAAATTCAAAGAGTCTTTTTGCTCCATGGTTTTGATTGAGTTTATTTCTCTTGTTTGCTTTCACTTGTAATAAATCTGTGAACGCAAGAAAAAAGGGAGCATGTCGTTGGATTTTTTGCAGAAAACAAAGAAATAACAATACTTAACATATAGTTTCCTGCCAGTGCAAATGCATCTGGGCACAATTAATTTTACTTAAAAACTGTGTGGGCATGTTGTGGTGAGAAAAATTAAGTTGTGTGCAATTCAGAGCATTTTGAATATTTTTTAGGAATTAAATATGTCGCAGGCTGCTTCTTCGCAGCAATTTTTAAAATTTTCCATTTCTCATGCCATAAAATTGAAACAAAATTCGAGATAGAAATATCAGCTATAGTATATCAGAAGCAGTAATATGTTAGCTACTTTACCATGTAATTTTGTTAATGTCCAATGGAAACTTTTTTTTTAACGATTTTTTTTCTCACCCCCCCCCCCCACCCTTAATTTTCGTCAATTATTTAACGCAAAATTCAGCAACAAAAACGCCCCTAGCGTTTTTTTGCCAACTTTGTATGAAGTGCTCCTGGCATTTTCTAATGTATTTTGGTGTAGGGAACAAGAAAAAACAGGAGCAAAAAGTATATCTTTCATTTCTAGGTTCAACCCTTATTTGAAGAGATAGAGCCTGTTGGCCCCCTGACTAGTGGTTAATGCACCAGTTTAGAGAGATCGGACACGCATGTGTGGATGTGCAATCCCCAGATAAAGTTGCTGCAGTTGCAGAAGCAGGTGGATTGATTTTGTGCATGGTTACTGCGGTCAATTAAATTGTGCTCAGTGGTCATAGAGTACTGAGCTGTTAATTGTCCTGCATGTAACAGGTGTAGGCAATTCTTAGCCAGGGGCCTTGATAGTTATTTTCTGTGCAGCAGACACAGTGGTTCTCGTGGAAGTTAAAAATTTTGAGAGGAAATAGGTTCATAGCCTGACGAAGGCTTCAGATGATGGCTGCTTATCAAGGGGAATGTGCGTAATGAATAATTGGATGGGAGGCTTGGGTCTGAAGTTGGAGAAAGTAGGTCAGATTGTGGAAAAAAAAAACAAGGCAATGAAATACAACTGAACAATGTGGTAGAAAGAGACCTCTCCTGAAGGTAAGATATCCATTAAGCTGGGGTTTCATGTGTACGGAAAAGTTAAAAAAACAAGCAAGTACTGAGTGTTTCCATGTGTACGGAAACGGCGTTTCTGTACACATGAAAACATTCTTTTTATTTTACTCCAAGGGTTTTTGACATTTCCGTTGCTGTTTCCATTTCCGTATACATGAAAACCCAGCTTAAGAATTGGACACCATTTTTTATTTGGCCCTAATGGTGTGGCAAGTAGTCATAGTGTCATTAATAAAAAAAAATATGCCAAACAAATCATTACCATGAACAAACGTGCCAATCATAAATTATATTACCGTTAATATAATAATAACAAATGTCACCTCACCTGTCACCTGTCGGCTTCATCGTCATCGATGTTAGCTGCTACAGTGGATGTCACGACAAAATCTCCTCCACCCAATCCTGTCCTTAGCTTTCCTAGTTAGTTCACTTATTTCCAGCTGGCTGACTTTCTTGATGTTATCGTGATATGTAATGGGTGGTCTACCTTGTTTTCTCTTTGTTTCTGTCTTTCCTTGAAGGATTGATATCATAAGGGCCGTGCTTTTGTTTCGGGCCGCGTGGCCGATGTATGCAAGTCTTCTTTTATTTATTTCAGGTGTTATTCTTCTGGTGGTGCCAAGCTGTTCTAAGATGCTTGTATTTGTTCTCCTTTCTGTCCAACTTATTCTGAGTAGCCTTCTGTAAAGCCACATTTCAGCTGCCTCCAATCTTGTTATGTCTGCCTTTTTGAGTGTCCAGGCTTCACAACCATATAGTAGGACTGGCCAGATCAAGCACTTAAGTATGTTCACTTTGAGGTCCGTTGGTGTGCCTCTATCCTTCCAAATGTTGTTTAGTTGAACCATTTTGTGTTTTGCCATTCCTATCCTTGTTTTTATGTCCTTTGAGCAGCTTCCATCTTGCGATTTATGTGATCCTAGGTATTTGAAATCAGTCACTTTTTCTAGTGCTGTTTTGTTTACTAGTATCTCCTGGTGTTCATGGTGCCCTGTTCCAGTATGCATGACTTTCGTTTTCTTAGCATTTAGGTGTAGGCCTGCTGTCTTGCCCGCTTCATCCACTCTGTGCAACACTCTTTTCATGCTGGTGATGTTATCTGACATAAGAGCTGTGTCATCAGCGTAGCGAAGGTTTGTGATGTTTCGGCCTCCGATCTTTATTCCCATATCTTCTATGTCTGCGTTTCTCATGATCTGCTCAGTATAAATATTGAAAAGATGAGGTGAAAGTATGCAACCCTGTCTGAATCCTTTCTCGATGTTGAAATATGGACAGTTCTCATTGTTCCATCTAATCGTTGCCTTTTGTTCGTGGCATAGTGCAGGTCATAAATCGTATTATCGCTAAAAAGTGAGCCAATCATAAATCATATAGTCACGAACAAATGTGCCAATCATAAATCATAATGCATGCATTGTTAATAACAAATGGGCCAATTTCGACATTTCATTTCAGCAGACGCAGGTCTTGTAAGACTAAATCTAGCTGACACGTTGTAACTAAGACACATACGGAATGTAACAGTGTACATGTATTTGAAACGTGGATTTCATTGCATTGGGAATATTAGTTGTCATACTGCCACCACCTTTTGTCCAGATAAAACATGCACTCTAAAAATATTTTGTGTTAAATTTTATTAACTTTTTCATGTCAACTAAATCATTAATGCTGGAAGGTACAACACAGGCAATACAATAATGCTATCTATACTTACGAGAAAATATGTTTGTGGCAGATGTCTTGCATAATATCAGGGAAGAAATTTTACGGTCAATACATTGTTAGCTGGTCACAATGTACTAAAGCTTGTTGACAATGACATAGCATGATGTGTCACGAGTGGAGTGAGTGCAATTAAGGGGATTGCTACAGAGCGGGTGTAGAGTAAGAAGGGCTCACGGCAGACAAGTAGGGAAAGACGTGAAAGGAAGAGAGTAAAATTAACGCACGAAGACAAGTAAGGAAAGCGTGCATGTTATGAGTGGTGGGGGTCTGAATGAGGCGAAAGCGCTGTATTACTATCACTGCAAGTTAGAAGGTCCTACTGAACGGACGCTAGTAAGAGCCCAGCGGGCGAACATAAGGGGAGCAGTCGAGAGACCAGTGAGAGAGTTTTTCCAGTGATGACTGGTAGGTAGAACGTTGATTGATAATTATGATTGATGTATTATATTATATTCGTCTATTACCATGATGTAAATAAGTATATGTGAGGAATGTGGAAGTCCTTGATATTGGATATAGCAATGTGCGCCATGAGCGATAGATGAAAGTGAGTTCATGGATTTGTAGCGCGAGTGAGTAGTGTGTACTCCGATGGAGGTGTGTTACCGTAAGATGTTTGGTGAGTGAAAGGTGAACTATTGTGTGTACGCTTCATGGGTTGTAAGGAGAGGTGGAGTGAATAGAAATGGTAGGGTATTATACCAATGTAATGTTATTCTTGTAGGTGTCGGGGACGGGCCGCAGAGCCACCTCGATGAGCACAGGGGATAGGCCAGCATAGGGCCGGAGGCCACACATAGGCCAGAAGTGAGGCTGTCAGTGCAGGACAGTAGAGGCGCATAAAGTCGTGGCAGACAGGCCACGGACAGGGACGTAGATATGAGCGTGAATGTGATAATGTACTATTGCCGTGTTGATGGGCTAGTGAACTAATAATGTACTATTGCCATGTTGAGGGGCTATTGAAATGATAATGTGTTGTTGCCCTGCTGAGGTGCTAGGGGAATGCTAAGGTGTATGACAATAGGAAGGTGATATTGAGAGACTGCGGTGCCAGTGAATTATTAATGTGCTATTAAGACCCTGGGGGGAGAGGCTGAGGCCGAAGTGCCTTTAGGAGTAACTACCGGGTTGTGGATCCGAGGGAGAGTGTGTGTGAGAATAAGGCCGTTGTACGGCAGTTACTTTCAATAATATAATGTATGTAATTGCGCTATTATCTGTATAATTATGTTTAATAAATGTGTGAGTCTGATGGATTGTTCTGTTAAGTGTTAAACTTGTTTGTTCGTGATTGTTGTCCTGTCATAAACTATTACATCTCCCAGTCTGGGATTTGTGACACTGGGGGCTCGTCCTGTTTACCTGTGGTCATTTTGACATTGTGTATTCGTTATATCTAGTTGTTTTTCTGTTGTGCTAGGAATTCGTGCTGTTGTCCTTGTTCGTGGGATGAATGGGAATTTCATGATGATATGATTTATGTATATTTATGAATATGTATTGATGTATGTATTTTTATGAATATGTATTAATGTGTACTTAAATTTCGGCAGAGAGTGTGTGTGCCAGCCTGTAGAGGTCAAGCAGCCAGAGCTCCGAGACAAGGGGAGAGGTTATAGTCAGAAAAGTTAAGTAAAAGTCAAAATTTTTGTGCCCTGGATTGTGGGCTGTTCCTTTAATCTGTCTTTTTCTCTGTTTTTGCTGTTTTCGTTTGCTGTGTTGAACCTAGTTTATCCTTTTAAAAAGGTGTGATAAACTTGGAACTTCGTTCATCACGGTGAACATTCTGTAGGGCGTTATTAGTGTTTAGTTGTAGCGTCCATATCTTCTCTGTTCTGCAGGAAGACGTATTCTCTTGTCCATCTTTCTTCCCTATCTTTAGATACGTTCTTTTTTTTCAGACTCTGTTCTTGTTCGTACCTTGTAGTGTAATCGGCGTAGTAGGTTGCATTTTTTTTCCCATTATAGTTTTTTTGTAGAAGCTTTGTCCTAGTCTGGTTCGTTGTCCTTGACGTACTTGTGGTCCTTCTACTGAATTTCTTCATTCTTGTCGTTTCTATTCTTTTTTATTATTAATAGTGCTATACATTTAATGAATATAGAATTAGTTAGGAAGTAGGTAAATTTCTGAATTGTATTTGAGACAAGTGGGTGTTGTTATATCTGGTGTGATCTCAGGTCTCTGGTCGTGTCGTTAGTGATCATACCGACAGGTTGGTCGTTCTCATAATAGATACCATAACCATAAATCTGTGAAATGGCGGATCTCCGTGAGCTCATGAAATTGGGTACGGAACTTGGCCTTGAGGGAGAGGAGCTGCGCAGCTGGATTAAAGAACAGCAGGCGGATTTGCGCGATGAGCGTGCTAAGGATAGAGAGCGAGAAAAAGAGGCTCAGGAACAGGAAAGGGAGTTTAAGTTAAAGGAGTTAGAAGCTCAGCAACAGGAGAGACAGGCTAGGGAAAGGGAGCAGGAGATAAGGTTAAAGGAGATAGACGCGCAAGTAAAGATTGCGGAGTTAGAACTCAAGAATACGCCAACGGAAACAGTTGAGCGGCAGGTACACAATAAAGGTGGCGTTAGGATTAAGCTCCCTACGTTCGACGACCGGAAGGACGACATAGACGCCTTCCTTTACAGGTTCGAACTGAACGCACAATTGCAATGGGGGGAAAATAAGGAATTATGGTCCACGTACCTGGCGTCTCTATTGCAGGGGCGACCGTTAACCTACTTTAAACAGCTACAGCGCGAAGACGTGCAAGATTACGATAAGCTGAAGGCTTTGCTGCTTCGCCGATTTGCGCGTACCGAGGAATATTTCCGGGAGCAGTTTAGGCGGGCACGTGCGGATACCAGGGAGGACTTTGCTGCCTTCGTCGCGAGATTGACGGAATATTTCGCGAACTGGGTAGACTTGGCGCATGTTGGCGCGGATTTTACTAAATTAAAAGACCTAATGATCCGTGACCAGCTGTACGCGTCGTGCCATAAAGATCTGGTGGCTTTCCTGAAAGAAAACGAACCCGCGACGGTGCAGGAGGCGTCTAAGTTGGCGGAAGCATACCGTACGGCACATCCGTCCAAACCAGTGGCGAGGGCGTACGTCCAAGATGCTGGGTACGTCGCCGTTGTCGAGGGGTCGCCGACAGGACATAAAGACAGGTCGCGTCAGCGTGGTGCCTATAATGGGCAAGCCCAGGGGCAGCGTAGGGGCTATCACCAATCACCTGCATATGGATCCGGTAAGTTTGACCGAGCAGGAGGGCTAGGTCGCGGTAATGGCCGGGGGCGATTTGTGACCTTTGCCGATGACCGACGGTATAGGGACTTTAGTTCCGGTCGCGATGGGTCACGGGGACCCAGGCCTAGTGCAGCACAGGGAGCGGAGTGTTGGACTTGCGGACGCGTGGGTCACTTTTCACGCGAGTGTAGGGCCACGAAGTGTTGGAACTGCGGAAGAGCAGATCACATCAGCGTGAATTGCCCTGCAGGTAGGATAGCGGCGAACGTGGACAGTAGCTCCAGTCCATGTTCCCCTAATAAATTTCATCATGCGGCTGCGTGTGTTACATCGGACAACGGAGGCGGACAGTATTCTAAGTGTCCCAGTTGTGAGAAGTTATTATCTTCCGGTGTTTTACCTTGTGGGAGAAAGATCCCCGTTATAAATTCATGTCATACAGGAGGTGGTCTTAGGGTTTATCCGGGGTTTGTTGGGGACGAACCGGTCTCGGTTTTACGAGATACAGGATCTACCGTTGTGGGGGTGCATAGGGACTGCATTCGGGATTCACAGCTTACAGGTGAGACTGTCCCGTGCATCCAATTTTCAGGGGCCATTGAGAAATTACCCATGGCAAGAATAGTGATAGATACACCTTTCCTTAGCGGGGAAGTCGAAGCAGTCGTTGGTTGTTTTCCAGGCGCCCAGCTCATCATTGGGAATGTATCACGGGTAGTTTCCCCTTCCGAGGAGAACGTGCAGGCATGGTCTCAATCAAAAGGTATTGACTTTTGTGCCGCGGTCGAAACACGTCGACAGGTAGCTGATAAGGATAAGATTAGACCTTTGGCGACGCCAGCGGTCAACCTAGATATCACGCCAGAGCGCTTGGCGAGATTACAAAGGGAGGATCCATCATTAAACCCATGTTTTGGGGAAGCGCGAACCGAGAAAACGAGGAAATATAAGAACGGCTCGTCTTCCTTTATTGTTCAGGCGGGCATTCTGTTCCGTAAGTATGTAACGGTGGCCTCCATTTTAAAGCAGGTCGTTGTGCCAGCGTTGCTGATCGCAACAGTATTGCATTTGGCACATGATGTCCCATTAGCGGGTCATATGGGGATAGCTAGAACCAAAGAAAGGGTTCTTAAAAATTTTTACTGGCCATCGATACATAGAGATGTACGGCTGTATTGTAAGACGTGCAGTGCGTGCCAAAAGACGATAGGACAGAGAGTATCTTCAGCGCGCACTATTATGGAAGAAGCTTCTAGTAGCGCTTCAAAAAGAGAGAAAAACTATAAAGATAGAGGGTCCAAACTTCCAAGTTTTAAGCCAGGAGACAAGGTTCTGTTGTTGTTACCTACGGACCATAATAAGTTATTGATGACATGGAAAGGTCCTTATGTTATTGAGCGAGTTGTTTCAAAGGTAGATTACGCTATCCATATTGATGGATCAAGTAAGGTTTTCCATGTTGATAGGCTGCAGTGGTTTCATGAGAGACCACAGTATATGTATTCTCATACTGGTATTAAAGGACATACCTAATGTCGTGTCATTCTTTGACGATATAGCATGTCATACGTTGACATGGTCTGATCATATTCAGACACTAACAGTAATTTTTAAACGATTACGTCATTTTGGGTTAACTGCTAAACCCGCAAAGATGGATTTGGCATGTCCAGAGATAGTATTCTTAGGACATATCGTGGGTAGAGGTGTTCAGAGACCTGAAGTAACAAAAATTGACAAATTAGTAGGGTTGCAAATCCCTAAAACAAAGAAACAAGTCAGAAGCTTAGTGGGAATTTTAAATTATTACAGAAAGTTCATTCCAAATTTTTCCTCCTTGTCATCTTCTCTTACTGACCTTACTAAGAAGGGACAACCCGATAAGGTCCAGTGGACGTCTGAGTGTCAGACAGCATTTGATAATTTGGTGACAGCATTATCATCGTCACCCATTCTGATATTACCCGATTTTCGATCTAATTTTATCCTCAGAACGGATGCGTCGGACTCTGGTGTCGGCGCTTGTCTTCTACAGGAGAAGAACGAATGTCTCCATCCTGTATGTTATGTCAGTAGGAAGTCATTGCAGAGAGAAAGAAAATACTCTGTGATAGAGCGTGAGTGTCTTGCCATTGTGTGGTCCGTCCAGAAATTAGGACGTTATCTCATGGGACGAGAATTTTGTATCCAGACAGACCACAAGCCACTAACGTTTTTGTCGAAGAATCGTCCGTCCAGCCCACGCTTGTCTAGATGGGCATTGGCTTTGCAGCCGTATACCTTCGTTATTCAACCAATTCCAGGAACCAGCAATCATATCGCCGACTACCTTAGTCGAGCCTAGGGGAAGAGTTCAGGAGCTTATACATCGGAGGACAGGAACATTGACAGGATCTGTGTGAATGAGTCGACTTTAAAATATTGACATTATAAATATGATATGAAGAATGGTTGATAGGTTGATTGGTTTTTGATTCTGTATTAGGTATTGTGTTTAGTTAGCTATTGATGATGTGATACATATATGCATATTGCAGGGCATAGTGATCCCCATATTTTCCCCTGATTTCGGTATTTTATATACTAGGGGAACTGCTAGGTCATTTTTTAGTGTAGGTATTGCTCACGCTCACTCGTTGACAGTCATCTTGATGCGATTTGAAACTAATTGCATTAATTTTTTTGGGGTGGGGGATGATGTCACGAGTGGAGTGAGTGCAATTAAGGGGATTGCTACAGAGCGGGTGTAGAGTAAGAAGGGCTCACGGCAGACAAGTAGGGAAAGACGTGAAAGGAAGAGAGTAAAATTAACGCACGAAGACAAGTAAGGAAAGCGTGCATGTTATGAGTGGTGGGGGTCTGAATGAGGCGAAAGCGCTGTATTACTATCACTGCAAGTTACAAGGTCCTACTGAACGGACGCTAGTAAGAGCCCAGCGGGCGAACATAAGAGGAGCAGTCGAGAGACCAGTGAGAGAGTTTTTCCAGTGATGACTGGTAGGTAGAACGTTGATTGATAATTATGATTGATGTATTATATTATATTCGTCTATTACCATGATGTAAGTAAGTATATGTGAGGAATGTGGAAGTCCTTGATATTGGATATAGCAATGTGCGCCATGAGCGATAGATGAAAGTGAGTTCATGGATTTGTAGCGCGAGTGAGTAGTGTGTACTCCGATGGAGGTGTGTTACCGTAAGATGTTTGGTGAGTGAAAGGTGAACTATTGTGTGTACGCTTCATGGGTTGTAAGGAGAGGTGGAGTGAATAGAAATGGTACGGTATTATACCAATGTAATGTTATTCTTGTAGGTGTCGGGGACGGGCCGCAGAGCCACCTCGATGAGCACAGGGGATAGGCCAGCATAGGGCCGGAGGCCACACATAGGCCAGAAGTGAGGCTGTCAGTGCAGGACAGTAGAGACGCATAAAGTCGTGGCAGACAGGCCACGGACAGGGACGTAGATATGAGCGTGAATGTGATAATGTACTATTGCCATGTTGATGGGCTAGTGAACTAATAATGTACTATTGCCATGTTGAGGGGCTATTGAAATGATAATGTGTTGTTGCCCTGCTGAGGTGCTAGGGGAATGCTAAGGTGTATGACAATAGGAAGGTGATATTGAGAGACTGCGGTGCCAGTGAATTATTAATGTGCTATTAAGACCCTGGGGGGAGAGGCTGAGGCCGAAGTGCCTTTAGGAGTAACTACCGGGTTGTGGATCCGAGGGAGAGTGTGTGTGAGAATAAGGCCGTTGTACGGCAGTTACTTTCAATAATATAATGTATGTAATTGCGCTATTATCTGTATAATTATGTTTAATAAATGTGTGAGTCTGATGGATTGTTCTGTTAAGTGTTAAACTTGTTTGTTCGTGATTGTTGTCCTGTCATAAACTATTACATCTCCCAGTCTGGGATTTGTGACATGATGGACAGCTTTTATGAGTGAAAAAAAGGACAGGATGACATTAATGGGTACCAAGGAATTTGTTTTGCAGATCTCTCATTCACATTCCCGGTGTCATAAACATTCTTCATAGTTTTCAAATATCAAGAATGAAATTCCAGGATGATAATGTGTTTTTGTTATGTGTGTTGTTATTAATGTTTTAACCCTTTAGGCCCTAGATGTGAAAAGGAAGCACATCTGTCTGAAATAGCCTACATGTAGCCCTACATGTGTTGATGCCCTACACACCCTGGACAGGGGTGACCTTCAGACTGAGAACTGGCCACAGCAAGCTGGGGCAACGCTTGCATAGAAAGATAGGAAGTTCAAAGTTGGAGACACAGAAAAATGTCCATGCGGAATGGCACCAGAAAACGCACAGCACATTCTCCGGCATTGCCCCATGAATGAGCAAGAAAGGGAAAACTCCTGGCCTGGAGGCAGGGCGCTTCAGTTATTGCCGTATGGAATTGTAGGGGAACAAGAAGTCACGGCATCTTCCTTAGGGGCCACTGCCGCCCCCCCTCCCCTATTAAAATTAAATATAAATCAGCCACTCTAATTAAGTTAGGTTCCCCAAAAGACATCTCTCCCCCCCCCCCCTTCAAGAAAACATTTGAACTACACATTTCATTTTTCACATCAACTGAGAGGAATTTTTTTTCAGTGCTGATTAAAGGTTTCTCTTACTGTACAGTTGACTGACAATAAACAAAGTATAAACATGTAACATGTATTCAGTTTGCATTACTCAAATACGCGTGTTGTAAGTGGCCTTGGCTATTTTTTTGTTTTTAGCATAGCCAACTAAGTTTTAATGTTAAATTGTTAGCGCTGACAGTTCTTGGTGTGGCAAGCAGACTGTGAAATTAAGCGAACTCTACATAGGTCATTTTCATAATTTGCCACTAATTTATACTGTCTTAATCAGCATTACGCATAGTCTGCACATGTACATGTAACATTATTATGGTTCTCTACTCTGGTCTCGCTTATTTTCCAAGCTACTGAGCAGAAATTTTGATGTTTTGAGCAAAGATATTTTAATTTCACAGCCAGTGCGTGACATTCAAAATTTTGTGCAACATTTTGATGTGTGCGGCACCAATACAGTGACCCCGCAGCCGCGCAGCTTAGAGGGAACATCAGACAAGTCAAGGGTACGCGTGACGGTTTGGTAGTGCTCTTTTGTTATAAGTATAAAAGTACGTTTCTGTGCATTAACTGTACAGTATTAAGTTGTATGGGTTTGGAGGGTTGAGGCATTTTCAAAGTTAAAACAACAATAACAACAAGATGAGCCTTTGAATAATTGTACATCAGAATATTCAAATGCTACATTCACGTCATCTCCAGTAATGTATTTCTTGGCATACGGTAATGCCTTCTTATTTTACATAAAAATATGAGAGAAACACCCATCTGCATTCATCTGTGCACAGGATGGTCGGAATGCATGTAACTTTTTTCTCTTTTAAAATTATTATGTCATAAGAAAAAAAGAGAGGAATCGATAAGAGTATAAGTCAATATCAAATGCCATTTCATAAAATGAATAGAGATGCATGCATTTTTATTTTATTAGATTATGGTTGGTTGGGGGGGGGGGGGGGGGAATACATATAATATCATAAAAACCTAAAGCCCAACGCTATTGTCACTGAATCTCTTCCTGTGTCTTTTCACTGGGTCAGTCACTAGATGAAGCCAGTGTAACACTGGTTGTATTCTTATCCCCACCTTCAAAGCAATTTGGGGAAAGCATTTAGATTTAAAAAAAAAAAAGATCATTGTTACGACTGATTGTTTGTAAAGAGACAAATAAATATGACCATGTATCTGAGAAGGTCCATGTACACGTGTATTTCAATGCAAGAACCCTCCAAAGGGTGAGCTCCTACCTGGGCTTCATCATCAGCCAGGAGGGCTCAAGAGCTGCACAGACATCGGCTGCCATGGCAAACACTCAGGCCAATCTGGGAAATCAAAAACATCGGTCTGAAGCCAAAAATGAACTACTGCATGCGCTGCTCATATCCATCTTTCTGTATGCATGAATCATGGACATTATTTTATCAGCAGATCTGCAGAGAAGATGCCACAGAACAATTCTCGGTATCTCCTGCTTGGACCACAGTGTGCAGTACCACCAGACAGCTACATGTACAAACAACCACGAAAACCTCCTCGTAATAGACAAGAAGAGAAAACTAAATTGGTGTGGCCATGCCACCAGAGCTGACGCCATCTCAAACAACATCTTGCAGGGCATAGTCCATGGCAGTCGAAAAAGAGACTGGCAGAGGAAGAAATAGGTCGACATCACTGAGGACACCCCCCCCCCCCCAAACGACGAGACCTAAGCATTGGCAGATGATCGACACAGATTGAAAATACGAGAACATGACATGTTCATCAGCACCACCACTCCCTGTGAAGGGACCAGTAACCAGTAAATCAAACAAAACCAGTAGGAGAACAACATGGATTCATAACCTAGGGATGCTTAGAAAACTCATAGAGCAGTATCTCTCAAGGCGGAGCACACGTCCCACCAGTGGCATAGGGATTTTTAAAAATGAAAAATCTTAATTTCATAAGGTATTTTAACTACATGTATATAGATACACTGTTGTTTGTTTATGTCGTGTAGGTGGTTTCCTTGCTGAGCTCAGATTAAAACACTGAACTTATGCGCTGCCTAGCCGGTTATACTTTATTCGGTCATGGTGAAGCGCAAGTTTTTTTTTTTTTAGCAAATCAAAATGGGGCATGGGACTAAAAAAAAAATAATTAAGAAACACTGCCAGAGAATGTCAGAAAGTCAAGGGCTGAAACAAATTTCGTAATTCCCATACTCTTGAACAGGACCGGTGTAGCAGGCCAGATTATACCCCCGCCAGACTATACCCCGGGGTATACTTTGGGCTAGGCCAGACTATACCTCCCCAATCCAGATTATACCCCCTACTTTAAAAAAAAAAAGTAAGTCAAGACCACAGTTTATTTCAACTTTAGTGTAAATTGTTCATTATCACTGTCATCAGGTAGCATATTGAAGCAGACATTCTTGACTGTTGTAAATTATGATGCATTATAGAGAAAGAAAATAAACATGCGGTAAAAAACATAATAGGTTTGAAAATCCATTCAAATTGATATGATTAGACTTTAACACAAATTTTACTTTCTTGTGTCCGTTGGTATTATTATTGTTTCTTTTATTTTTTTTTTATATTTGGTGGTCCATGAGATAAACATATATTGTATTTTTTTTTGTTTGGCACCACTGACGTATACTTAGTGGCAAGGTATGAACTAATTATAAGAATCATAAGTGTAAAGTTATCTGAATTTTATTTTAATTTTTGAAAATCAGAAATGTGCTTGATATGTCAGAACAATTAGATCTATATAAAGTAACAATAATGCAGAGAGAAAAGGTCGGGAAAGAACACACAGAGAGAAAACAACAACAAATTTTAATAACCCAACTACTGACAGATGGTGCAATTCCATCATCAAGCAGACATTAAATACTTCACACAAAACTAAATACATACTAAAATTTTTTCACATCATGAACATAACCTGTCCTAATCCACTTGAGACGTTACAGAATGCTAACCAGTAATATACAGTAATAAAAATAAGAACTCGAAATCATCTTATTTACTCTTGAAAATAAAGAGAATATAATCAATATCAGAATCACCATCATCATCTTGGGATATTATTAAGATAAGAGGGAATGTAAAAATGACCTACACATCATTCTAGAAATTGGGGGACAAGGTGGTCCAGAGGCAAGGTGCTCGCCTCTCATGCCAAGGGTCCCGGGTTCAAAACCCGGGCAGTGGAGGCATGTTGGAAATTGGGATTTTTGTCATATTTTCAAGTCTCTGATCCTATTGAGGCGTAGGATCGAGTACCTAGTCTTCTCGGATAAGGACGAAAAATTCCGGGGGCCCGTGTGCAAGTTGCGCACGTTAAAGATACCTTGGCAGTTGGAAATCGTAAAGAGCAGGCCAAACAGGCCGCTGCCCGGGCAAAATGGAAATTAATAGATTAAAATTTATCCATATCATCCCCCTACCAGCAACAACAAAATTTATTGTTCATTATTAAATAAATATTATTATTAATACATGTAAATATTCAAATATTATTTGAGTTGTGAGTTGTCAACTGTTGTGAGTTGTAAACTGCGCCTAACAGGCTGCGTTACAATTTGCTCTGAGATAGAGAGAGGTGGAGAGAGTGAGCGAGACAACTAGACAGAAAGAAGCAGTGTAGTGTGTTGAGCGCTTCTCATGCGCTCCATTCTGCTCTGTGGTTGCCATGTTGTTTCTGTAATGCGCATAGAGCATTATAAATGGATATGCGCTATATAAATGCCTTCCATTATTATTATTATTATTATCTATAAGCAGCAATGTGTGTGTACCATGTACATGTCTATGTCAAACGTGTTAAATCTTTTCACCTATTCAAGTAGAACTGAACAAGTAGCTTTGATCGTCGTGAAAACTGACAGATTAAATCCACTGAGACAACAGTGCATTGTAGAAAGTCATTACAGTATGTCACGGCAAAAATTCGATGGAACATGTTGCCTTAATATTTCTTGTTAGTAAATTCTTTGAAAGCTTATTTGTAGAAAGGTATACATTTCATGTAGCTGATGGTTTAAGGCACTGGATTAGTTTGCAGGGCATTTGAAGGATTGCAATTATGTGTTATAGTGAATAAAGGCATGTCACCTGCGGGTGAAATAAAATTTTAAAAACTTAATGTTGTATCCTTGAATATTTTTGCCTGAATATGGTAGTATAATCTAAACTGGTGGAATATAGTTTGGCCTAAACACCACAGTTTATTTCAATCATAGTTTAATTCATTTTTTTATCACTGTCAACGGGCACCATAGTAATACATACATACATACATTCTAGACTTCCATGTAGTAAATCATAATACAATTCAGAGGAAAAAACATGAATTATTATGTATTGATATGCTATCGCTATGGGGTGAATATCCATTCAAACTGATATGATTCAACTTTAACCCTCATTTCATTCACGTTCGTTGTCAAGTTGCAGTTGTTTTTATAGTTGGTTGCCCATGAGTAAAATTTGCATTGTATTGTTTGTTTGGCGCTGACATACACTTAGTCGCAATGGATGAAATAATTAACACACTCATAAAAATGAAGTCATTTTAGAGTATTTTAGAGCTGTTAAATCCTCTGGCAAGTGGCGTGTCAAGCTTAGGAAGGTAAAGACGGACAAGGTCTTTTTAAAAAAAATAAATTATTTCACTCGCAAGTGACAAACCCTTATTCACTCTAACATGTAAGTTCAATCTTTCAAATGCCTTGCAAACTAATCAGTGTCTGAAACCATAAGATACATGAAATGTATATCTTTCTACAAATAAGCTATCGAAGAATAATATTCACTAACAAGAAATTCTGTTACTGCAACATGATCCATCGAATTTTGCCTTAACATGCTATAGATCTTACTTTTTACAATGCCACTACTTTTGTCTCAATGGACTTACTCTCTCGGTCCACTCAACTGTCAAGGCTATTTCACTAAAGCTTTCTGTCCACTTCTACATGAATAGTTGAAAAGACTTAACACATTTCATATACATGTACATAGGTGATACACACACATATTGCTGCCGTTTCTACACTCCCTATCATATCTTTGTATTATTCCAAGGTGATGATGATGATTCTTATATTTATATTTCTCTTTATTTTCAAGAGTAAAATAAAATGATTTCGTGTTCTTATTGTTATTGATGTATATTACTGGCTAGCTTTCTGTAACATTTCAAGTGGATCTGGACAGGGGGAATTCATCAGGGGAAAAAATTTAGTGTCTATTTAGTTTTATGTGAAGTGGATGATGCACTTGCACCATCTGTCAGTGTCAGTTATTATTTTTGTCTATGTGTGTTGTTTTCCGGCCTTTTCTCTCTGCATGGTTGTAACAAAAAATACAACGCATGTTTTACTCATGGCCAACCAATTATCAAAATAATAATAATAATAATGATATCAACAGACACGAGTGAAATTAATGCTGAAGTCTAATCATATCAGTTTGAATAGATACTCAACCCTTCTGTATATCAATGCATTTTAATGCATGTTTGTTTCCTCTAAAATGTATCATCATTAACAGGAGTCATGAATGTATGTATGTACACCAATTTAAACTAAAGCTGAAATAAATTGTTATTATTATTTCCTCTAAATTGTATTGTGATTTATGGGTGCCAAGAATGTGTTCATGTATGGATTAATATGATATCTGATGACAGTGATAAAGAACAGGCTGAAATAAACTGTGGTCTTGGCTTGTTTTCGACAAAAAAGTAGGGGGTATAATCTGGACTGGGGGGGGGGGGTATAGTCAGGCCTAGCCCAAAGTAACCCCGGGGTATAAACTGGCCTAGCCCAGACTATACCCCGGGGTATATTCTGGGCTAGGCCAGTTTAACCCCGGGTATAGTCTGGACGGGGGGTATATTTTGGCCTGTTACACCGGCTTTCACTTTCAGACAATTGGAACAATTGCTCCTAACTGAGCCCCATACCTAAGGGGAAGGGGTGTTCCAGTGCTAGAGAAATTTTGCTATGTCAAGTACATACAACTACATTGCACACACCTGACACTACATTGTGTGTCTTACAGAGAACAACGAATATAATTCTGGGCCCCGCAGCTCTTCAACATGTGTAAAGCCTCATTTCGTCCTCTTCCCCAAGTTGTTCTCTCCCCCCCCCTCCCCCCTTTTTGTTTGTTTGTTTTGGAATATACTTTTGATAGTTTGACTAAATAAAACACTACACATTGTGTATGTAGATTTAGTGGCATACCTTGCAAGTGTAATGACATTCTAGCACGCATTACC
This sequence comes from Onchidella celtica, assembly GCA_963931925.1. NCBI lineage: Eukaryota > Metazoa > Mollusca > Gastropoda > Systellommatophora > Onchidiidae > Onchidella > Onchidella celtica. Next base: position 31,872,526 of record OZ007576.1, on the reverse strand, counting down.
TAAACAAAAGCATCCTTTCATTCTACGATTATGGATAATGTAGCACGTGTGTATTGCCACAGAACAAACAAATACTTCAGATGAAAGCCATTATAAACAACCGCCATTTTATCTTTGATACTTTTTACTTCCTGTTATACAAACGTCGGGTTGAAGCAGCTTAAAGGCTTGGCAATGGTAGGAAAATTTTATTTGTGGACAATATATCAGTAATATTCAGCCATATCAAAAAACCGCATCAGTTGCTTGTTACTCTGATGTGGGAAATTTTGGCTTAATTACTAGGCCTACATCTACTGGGTTAACCTGACCCCTGACCGACGACATGCTCTAAAAATTGTACATTTGCTTGACAAAATGCACATCTGGTTAGGCTGACGGTTAACTTTGCCTCACTAAAGCCAATCAAAAGAGATTACGGATGGTTTGTAGCCTACATGATTGTCGAAGGCGTAACTGTCGATTATAACGATATCGCAGCATTTGGCCCTTTTCATAAAATTTTCCGGATTCGAGTACTGTTACCGGCCTCCCGGGATGCCATGACGCCACGACCTTCATCAGTAGCAGCAAAGATAAGTACTAGAAATGAAAATCAATCTAGTATCTTTGGTAGCAGGGAAACCTGTGGGCTAAATTTTAAATTGAGCAAGGTAATCGTATGCCTTCCATTGAAATGCGTGTAGGCATTGTATAGTCCGTGTCGATTACCAATTTGTCGTGAGAACCCAGTGAGCTACCTTTTGATGGTGAAAGATAACAACCTGCGAGGAACGGCAACAGCCGAATAAAAGGAAAAGACTGACGCGGATGACAGAATGGGGTGTTTCTATCAGTTTTGCAAAATCATCTAAAAAAAATAAATAAATAAAATTAAATGGGATTTACTTTTTAATGGCACGTTGCAGGACTGGATACTTGAGAAAACGTTGTGATTGGAAGTCAACAATAATTATGCACAATCAATTCGTGTGTAAAGTAGAAACAAGATTTAAGGTTGACTCTGATGTGGATTCCCCCAACCGGGCTCTAAATCCATTTGCTGTCATAATGTAGCACGTGTGTATTGCCACAGAAGGTAGGGTTAGGGTTAGGGTTAGGGTTAGGGTTAGGGTTAGGGTTAGGGTTAGGGTTAGGGGGACAAGGTGGTCTAGAGGCAAGGTGCTCGCCTCTCATGCCAAGGGTCCCGGGTTCTAAACCCGGCCGGTGCAGGCATGTTGGAAGTTTGGGATTTTTCTCATATTTTCATGTCCCTGATCCTATTGAGGGGTAGGATCGAGTACCTAGTCTTCTCGGATAAGGACGAAAAAATTCGGAGGGCCCGTGTGCACGTTGCGCACGTTAAAGATACCTTGGCAGTTGGAAATCGTAAAGAGCAGGCCGAACAGGCCGCTGCCCGGGCAAAATTAAATAAAAATTCATCCCTACCACCCACTCCCCCTCATCCCCCCACCACCAAAAAAAAAAAAAAAAAAACGCCGACCGGCGCTGCACTGTGGCGACGACGTGCCTGCTCCAGTTGTAACTGGGGTGCAATGGCACAAAGGCAAAATTTCCCAAATGGGATTAAAGAGTTATACAAATACAAATACAAATAATGGCCGGGACTATGACTTTAATAGCAGAGCAGCAGCAAACAAAGAAACAAACGCACAAACAAAAGTGCATTTATGGGAGCCCTCCAGTGCTTTTAAAAAGATTATTGGTTTCATTACTGTATCATTTTCGTTTTAATTCCTTAATTTATGAGCATTTATTTACGCATTTCTCTTTATTTGTAGTACGTTTCCAGATGTCTTTTGTTACAAAAAATATGAATTTTTGGCATGAAATTTATTTGTTCACATGTCTGTTTATGCGTGTGTACGTCCCAAACCGTTTAACCAATATTGTGCCAGAATGTTTTTTTTTTTTTAAACTGCTTTTGCAGATATTTTTTAAATTTTATCTTTCCTGACTATTCACGTAAAATTCATCACAGTTGTGTGATATTTTGGTGAAAATAACAACAACAACAGCAACAAGAACAACATGTATTTATGAAAAAAAAACAAAAAAACAACTCTTTGTTTGTGTTAAATTTGGCAACACTTATAGCTATAAATTCAACTGCACCCTAGTCATTTCATTTTCACCACCCATTCACTTAATCAAGTTACATACTGTCGGCAAAATTGGTTAATTTAATAATTCCTCCACCTGTACATGTACAATACCCAGCACTGGGGGTATTGGGGTACAGGTGGGAGAAACTGTAGAGTGAAAATTCTCTCCCGATGTTTACCTCAACAGGGCACAGCATACAGCATGCGGTGGCTAATGAACCGCGAAGCCATAACGACAGCTGTCGCGCAGAACGCTATCAAATTAAAAGACGAGTCGAGACCTAGTCTGGAAAAAGTGCCTCACCCCAAATGATCTTTGGGTCATCAGTAATCGTGCTCGAAGCCGGCAACTGTTAAGTAATGCCAGCTGCAGCAAGGACATCAACATCGGCTTCAACACCTTAACGTCCAGAGGGAATTGAGTCTCTGAAAAGTAGCAAAGACTGTTCTTCATCTCAAACGGCACGACTTCGTACAGGTATTGATAAACGCCTTTTGATATGACAAACGCAGATGTTTCTTGGCATAATTATTCTCTAAGTGGAACTTCCCAGAACCCTTTAAAAAGGTAGAATTTTCAAACAAAACAGGCATTTCCTACTTTGTCAATACAGACACCAACTCGAGGCAATGGGAATGTGTCCGACTTGGTCACAGTACTTCTGTTGTCTGTGACGAACCTAAACGTGTTTGGTTCCCGTTTCGTGCTTCCATGCTTTTGGCGGACGGACGTGCTTTGGTGCTGCTAACGAAGCAAGACCTCGCAGCTAAGTAAACTGTTTCACTTCGTTCCTGTTGAAGTCTTTTATTGTTCGTTTTTTTCACTTGACAAAGGCGAAAGCCGAAAATTTGTGTATTTTCTGTCTTCTCTTTAGTTTGCTTTGTATTGTTTGGGTTTTGTTTCTCACGCGGGGCTTTGCAACATACAACCTTTTCTTTTTGCCCAATTTTGACTTTGCTTATAGCCCTGCTGCGACCCCACAGTTTTTCTGTGGTTTTTATGATATTTCGTGAGTTTTGGTAGAAGGCATAGGCTGCTCCAGTCACTGTTGCTTATGTGGATAAAGTCATTTTCCAAGGATTAGGCCTATTGAGCTTCATCTGTGAGATATTTTTTGTTTTGTTTGGATGCATTCAGTCTGTGCTGGTGTTATTGTACAGGTAAGGCCGCCAATATGACCATCATAAAATAATTTTATCGTTCGCGTAAGGATGTCGGGAAACAACTGTTCATTTTCATGAGTTTCTGGTCCGATTGCAGACGTTTCAGCTTCTGGTCAAGAATTGTTTCAAAATTTCAGAATTGTCCGGTTTCATGGTTTCAAGTTGAATATTTTTTTCTTCGAATGTACCGGTTATTTTCGAAAATTTGTTCCTATATACAGCCTTGAAACAATTTGTCTTGTAGTGCGCCTTTTTAGAACAGGCGAGATCAATATCAATTTTCTCGAAAACTTTGCATGGGCTTATATTTCACACTATACATTATGGAGCTACTTTTCATTTGTTAGACTGTAGCCTGATTTTGACTTTGCTTCTTTGCGCACTGTCAAAAACTAGCCGACTCGCGCAAGATAAATCTTGCAGATTCTTTGTAGGCAGCCCAGACGTATATCTAATTATACCATTTGGATTCGATGCCACGACTATTAGAACTTACGTAGGAATTCACAGATGTGATTACGTTGATTTTCTATCACTAATGTGCAAAGAGAGGTCAAGGACGAAATATCCTATCACTCTTTTTGATTTTGCTCGACGAAAATTTGACTCCATTTTTGCCAGCTAATAAAAAATCTTAAAGAAATAATATTAAAGAATGAGTTTTGTCCAAAGTGAATGTGTCCAGGTAATTCACGGACAAAAAGTGAGACAGTACACAAAGTTTCATATAATTTTTGGTCGCGTGGTCGATAAGTTTTAGCTGATGACATGTTCACCCTCTAGCTCCGTTATAGTGAGAGATAATAAGTAAACCGAATTATTAAACCAAAACCTACATTATTAAACTGAACATTCTTTAGTATTGCGCACCGATTGTACTATAGAAATACATGTATTTTTTTTTTTTAAATTCTTTTTTTTTTTCTTTGCAATTCGATCGGCTCCGGCATGCATGATTTCAAGCAGTGGCTCACAGTGTCTTTGGCCACATTTCTCCCCTTGCAATCCCAGGTTGCCTCAGATCCTCCGCCATTTTGAACTGTCATCAAATAGTTTTTTTTTCACCATGAAGCGCGTACATTTTCAGTGGAAATTACTGAAACAATTTATGAAACTAAATTTTGTTTATTAATGACAATGAAATGAAAAAAAAAATCCTCATTTCGATGGATCTGATCTTAAATCGTCTATAGTACAGAATATGTGTATATTCGTTCACACTTTGGAGTTCCTCCCCTGTCTGAAATCTCTCCCCAGTTTCTGCCCCGGCTACCCCCCTCCCCCCCCCCCCCATATTCTTTGTACTTGCCACACTAACAGTTAGTTCTCAGCTCCATATTCTTTGTAATTGCCACAGGAACAGTTAGTTCTCAGCTCCATATTCTTTGTATTTGCCAGTGGGACAGTTAGTTCTTAGCTCCATTTTCTTTATATTTGCCACAGGAACAGTTAATTCTCAGCTCTATATTATTTGTATTTGCCACAGGAACAGTTAGTTCTTAGCTCCATATTCAGGGCACAATACGATGACTTTATTGGATGATTAGCATTAGTTGTGAACATATTTGCAATATAAAGAAAGAAGAATAGGCCCACGGCAATGTGTTGCCTTGACCAGGAGCAGTTCCTGCCCACTTCCATGATTGAAAGTATGCGTCAATTTCTTTCCTCTTATAATAAAACTTCGCTGCCATCTCTTTCTGAAAGCAAAGAGTGACACGTTTAGCTTACAAAACAAGGTCAACTTTTAGCGAATATGAAATCAAGAAGTAATATATATATATATATATACATAATATTATTCAATTCTGAACAGCAAACTGCCTAAATATAAACTCTGGAATCCTACTTTGGATATTTGGAAAGTAAGCTCTTTCTGAGGAGGGCATAAAGAAAGTAAATATTTCTCACTTCATAAAATGCCAGTCCTGCTCCATATCCCCTGCAGGTGCCGCAAGAACAATTAGTTCTTGGCTTTATATTCTATGTAGGTGCCAATCGAACAGTTAGTTTTTAGCTCCATATTCTTTGTAGATGCTGCAGGAACAGTTACATGTAGTTCCTTGCTCCATATTCTTTGTATTTGCCGCAGGAATAGTCAGTTCTTAGCTCCATATTCTTGTATTTGCTGCAGGAACAGTTAGTCCTAAGCCTGCATGGGATGTTTCATTTGAATTGTATGAAAAAATTATCTATGCAAATATATAATGGTTTATTGATGTATGCCATACTATCTATTTATCGGAGTGAAAAACATTTCTACTACTGGAAAAAAAGTATGTCTGTCAGAGGAAATATTGTGTGATCAGGCTTTAATGGAGTATTTCCAAGTTTTAAAAAGAATATTGCAACCATCATTAGGTTTTGATGTCTACCACACAGAATGTACCGTAGCATTTGGAAGTCTCACCCTAGATGAATAAGTGGATGAAAGTGTTATTTACAAACAATCCTTGCAAAGAGGGATATATTAATGGCCGCGGGTGTCAGTCATAGTGCTTCCTCATTTTCGTAATGTTTTGTTGTGAAAATTAACTCTTATGACGCTTTGTCATAATATAATCGACTTGTCCTGATCGGAGAAGCCGCCGACGATAGCATGTCTAAACGGTGCACAAGGACCACCAGGATGGCACATTTGTATTCAGTATGGCACCATGTGTATATTCGGTTGTACTTCAATTATTAAATAAGTCTTTGATGTAGCATGTGGTTGCTTCATGAAGGTGACAGTCGTTGTAGTTACAGCGTCTTGTTCACTTGAGTCCACTGTCATCGATCTGATACACTTAGAATTGTAAGCCTGTGCCCTTCATCGGGAGATCCACGGATCAGCTCCACGCACTTGTTTTATTAACGGAGACTTTTACTGCACGGATTACAGTGCTGATGTACATTGTGAATGAAGAATGAAGGAAAATAATTGTGCCGCATGGAGAACATGGTGTGAAGAACACATTTGATCCGCCCACGTCATCATCACTTCCAAATGAAAGAATTGTTTTCTTACGAAATGCGATCAAAAGCTCTCAAATACTCGTGCCTGGGATTTTCCGACCACTTGGATTGTCTTTAAATCGACCCCCTATCAAGTCTGCTTCATTTTATCTCCGTAAACAATGCATGCACAAAAGTGAGTTTGAATGATTGTGTGTGGGTGAATTGCTCAAACATCATTTTTCCCACCCAAAGTAAAATGCCTAGCACGTATTAAACATTCAAATATTAAGTGTTATATAGACCCAGATAGGGCTGGTGCAAAGTTTGCAGAAACATTGGTAAAAGTGTAACCAGCCTAACACTTGACAGGAGGTCAAAGCAGGGGCACGACAAGAAACATGCAACAATCCAATTATGTCGATTATAGATTCTCGGTGTCTCGTTGCTCAGTACTAACTGGTAGATATATTTTGATATACATATGTATTGTTTTACCTGTACTGTTTTGTTTTTATATCATTCCACAGGATGAATGCTAACTCCAAAAGACTTTGCTTGCCCTTAAGTGTCTTGACTGGATGTTACCTTCTTCTATTCCCGTGTGGGTACAGTTGGTTCTGGGGCAACTTGTCAGCTTACACAACTTCTTATCAAAGAGCCAAGCTGGGACCTGACAGCGGATTCGACACTCCTTGGGCACTTTCCGCATTGATGGCAGGGTGGTCAATGGGTTTACATGTCTCGGCCATTTTAAATAAGGCCATTGGATTTCGCTGGGCGTGTTTGTCAGGAATCATTCTGTACAACCTGAGTTTCTTCTTAAGCTACTTGTTTCTCCAGCATTCCGTTGAACTGTTTGTTATAATAATGGGTTTCATAACAGGCCCAGCATATGGTATTATATATGGACAAACCCTTGTTTGTGTTACCTCATGGGTAGATGCTAAACGTACTGGCTTGGTTACTGGTATCATCACCAGCAGCCTAGTGGCTGGAGCTATAATTCTTAACCAGGTGATCACGCTGTACATAAATCCACAAAATCTGCCAACCAATATAAGGGACAACATCACAAGATACTTTACTGAACAATCAATTCTCGATCGAGTTCCCTATGTATTTCTAGTTTTGGGCGGAATGTCAGTCAGTTGCCATGTACTCGCCCTATTCATGATCAGAGAATTGCCCAAGAACGACGATGAAGTCGGGTTAGATAACGAGTCAATGTCTACGACGGAGAATGAAATTAAAGAAGAGCTGAACGAAACAGTGTCCAACCATAGCCAACAAAACAGTGGTCTAGTCCTTGAAACAACAGCATTCGCAGAACTACGTACATCACTGCAGAACTACACCCAAAACGATGATTTAGCTAAAGAATATGGACACGGGGTCATTTCTGAGGAAAATAACTTAATATGCGAAAATTCCACTTGTCTCCAAAACATTTCAACAGAGCGATTCGAGACGGATGAGGGACTGACAACTCATTCAAATTTCAAACTGAATGGTGACAAAACTGTAACTGATAAGACTGCTCCCGTTTCCGTTGACAGACAGATAATCAACCAACCACAGAAAAACCATCTGGTAGTCGCTGGCGATGCCACAACTATGGAAATGTTGAAATTTTCTAAGTTTTACATTTTATGGCTCTGTGTACTTTTCGCCGAATTCGGTTATATGACAATGGCGAACTTTTCAAAGCTATTTGGGCAATTGTGGATACATGATGATCATTTTCTCACTGACATGGGGTCAGTTTTACCCGTGGCTGCCCTTTTAGCAAGGATTGTGTGGGGAGTTCTGATCGATCGGGCAGGCGTTAAAAACACACTCATCATTTACTTCACCGGTCTCAGCCTCATGACATCTTTTTTATACTTCACACCAATGATCAGTAGATGGTTGTATTCAACATGGGTCATTATTTCATGCTCCTTTTGCAATGGACTGAACGTTGTATTTCCTCTAGCACTCTTGAATCTATTTGGCAGAGCTCACTATGTGAAAAATGTTGGGATCCTCTTTACTGCTAGTCTAGCAGCGAACACTGCAACCCCTATGGTATCAAATGCCCTCCTCACTTGTTTTGGGTGGTTTGGACAGTTCTGTACAGTTGCCGTGTCACACATTCTTTGCTTAATTTTGGTGATAATTTTTGTGTCTGAGAAATAATTTGTATGACACTCCAGTATGGTCAGAATAACGTTAGGACAAGCTCGTTGTCCATGCACTGGCGGGTAAAATGAAAGTTCTTACTGACTAGAAAACTATCCAAGCGGACTGTCTATCTTTCCCACTGGCACCGATTGATTTGAGGTCTTTATTTTAGGAGGTTCGCTGCCCTTGGCATTTACACCTCACTTTACTTGTTTTATTATTTCTTGTTCTGGCGGGGGGGGGGGGGGGAAGAGATGATATGGATAAATTTTAATCTATTAATTTCAATTAATAGGCGTTAAAACACTGGCACCGATTATAATCTTTCTCTAATATATGCTCTGCCCGTCCCTCCTAAGACAGGGCTATTTCAATTAGAGCTAAATCTCTTATGCAAGAGGAAGGCCGACATGAAATGGCCAATGTGCCTTTGTGTCTTTTTTTTTTTTTGGTCTTTACTTTACAAACACAAACCGTTTGAATCAGAGGCACTGAATTGGAAGTACCAATATGTCCAATGAAATGCACGCATCCCATTGAAACGCAAGGATGTGCAATAAAACTGATGACCGAAAAGTTTCGGGTGAAGCTGTTTATAACGCATTTTTCAGTCATAAACGGAGTATCGATATATTTTTTTTTGGGTATTTTTTATTACTTCTTTAATCCCATTTGGGAATTTGCCTTTAGAGTCATTGCAGTCCAGCTACATAGCTGCAGCAGACGCGTCGTCGCCACAGTGCAATTTTGCCGGACAGCGGCCTGCTCTTCTCAATTTCCATCTTTTATGTGGGCAATGTGCACACGGGCCTCGAGTATTTTGTCGTTATCCGAGAAGAATATGTGCTATCCGAGAAGACTAGGTACTCGATTCTACCTCGATCAGGGACGAGAAAATATGAGAAAAATCCCAAAATTCCAACATGCCTGCACCGACTGGGATTTGAACCCGGTGTGACAGGTTTTTGGGCCACACTATACCCGGGATTAAAGTGGCCCAGCATAAATTATTTCATACCCCGGTGTATATTCTGGGCTAGGTCAGTTTATACCCCGGGGTATACTTTGGGCTAGGCCAGACTGTACCCCCGCCCCCCCCCCCACCAGATTATACCTCGTACTTTAAAAAAAACAAACAAAACAAATCAAGACCACAGTTTATTTCAGCTTTACTTTAAATTGTTCTTTATCACTGTCATCAGATATCATATTAATACATAGATGAACACATTCTTGACACCGTAAATCATAATACAATTTAGAGAAAATAATAATAATAGTTCATTTCAGTCTTAGTTTAAATTGGTACACATGCATAATATTCTTGACTCCTGTAAATCATAGTACATTTTAGAGGAAATAAACACGCATTAAACTGCATTGTAAAAGGGTTGAATTCAGACTGATATGATTAGACTTTAGTATTAATTTCACGCGTGTCTGTGGATATGATATATATATATAATTTATATACACAGTTTTTATTTATTTTTTGTTGATAATTGGTTGTCCATGAGTAAAACATATATTGTATATTTTGTTACACTGATGCAGAGAGAAAATACCGGAAAAGAACACACATAAAAAAACAACAACAACATATTAATAACCCAAGTGACAGATGGTGCACTTCCACCATCCACGACGTAATCCACCAGAAATTAGATATTTCACATAAAACTAAATACACACTAAATTTCTTTGACATGATGAACGACACCTGTCCAAACCCATTTGAAACGTTGCAGATGGCTAAGCAGGAATATACAATAATAACAATGATTACTCCAACTCATCTTATTTACGCTTGAAAATGAAGAAAAATATAAATATCAGAATTATCATCATCATGTTGAATAATACAAAGATAAGAGGGCGCGGTCATGCCCATCTGGAATGAAGTTGTATGTATAATTAATGCATGGATAGGAAGAAAGATAGAACTGAAAATAACAGACATCTTGCTAGGCATAACAAAGAAGGAACAAGACATAGACCAAACAATGCTAGACAAGATGAATCATCTTATTTTAATTTCAAAAATGTGTATAAGTAAATTGAAATACAGAAAAAATCAAGATCTTATATCTATGTTATACTTTCAATGTCATTTGAGAAAAATTATTTAAAAGGACATGGGAGCATATCCTGCACGCTTTTAAGACGACAGCAGATGTTCAACAAAGCATTAGCAGACGATAAAAATTGCATTTTAAGGCGTGAGTAAGAGAGAGTGAATGAAATTAGAACAATGTGAATGAAAGAAAAATAAAAAAAAGCTGCATTAAAAAAAAGGGCAATGACGAAGACGAAAAATCGGGTGCGAAAAATTGGTATCCTAAGGTGCATGAATGAAAGTAATTTCATATCTTACCAACTTTACTCAAGGTTGATATTTTTACTATATATAAATTACCGAATGTGTCCTTTAAAATCATCTTTTTCTTTTTTTAAAATTATTATTTTCATCTTTATATTTGAGTCGCATAAAGGTGAATATTCCAAGCGCTATAACTGTTATTCCTTTGTCATTTATACATTATATGTATTACAGTACAGAAAATATATACCTTTTATTAATTTATATCTCGATTTTTCCACTATACATTATATAGATCTTTATATGTTATAGGCCTACTGAGAACATGATTAATTAAGGAAATGGACCATCTGCCCACAACGAACTATAAAACCGTCAGCTGCTAAGAATTGACCCAAGTTAGGGTTCAAGAACAGCCGACAACACAGAGTTCAGTTGACAATGTGAGATACAAAAGACTTCTTGTGTCCGATACTCAGGATCGTCGTGATAGAAAGCTGGTCAAGAGATAGAAGGGCTTATCTATTTATCTCTTATTTATATGCTTAACTATATAATGATCTATCCATTTACTTATTTTAATTAATTTAGTTATCTATTTACCTATCTATTTATTGATTAACTTTCATACTCATTTACCTATTTATTTATTCTTATGCACTTTATTTATTCATTCATCTATCTCCATGTATTTGTATTCAACATAAAATTCACGGAGTCATGCACACAATGACTACAGATCAAATCGCATTTCAATCTGAGCCCCCCCCCCCCCCCCACAAAAGAATTTATTTAAAAAAAAACAACAAAACAAACAAAAGATAAGAGGGAATGTAAAAACGACTGTGTAGGCCTACGGACATTTCTAGAATCTATAAGCAGTAATATGTGTATCAACTAAATGTAAAAAGCGTATTAAAGCTTTTCAATTATTCAAGTAGAACTGGACAGAAAGCTTTAGTGAAAGAGCCTTGATAGTTGTGTAAATCGACAGATTAAATCCACGGAGACAACAGTAGTGCATTGTATAAAGTAATTATAGTAAGGCAAAAATTCGATGGATCATGTTGCGTTGATAACATTTCTTGTTAGTGTTATTCTTTGATAGCTTATTTGTGGAAAACTACTCATTTCATGTAGCTCATGATTTAAGACATTGGATTAGTTTGCAAGGCATTTGAAAGATTGCAGTTATGTGTTATAGTGAATAAGAGTGTGTCACTTGCGAATGAAATCAAAGAAAAAGACTGAATATTGTATCATTGAATATTTTGCGTCTCTGAATGTTGGAGTATAATCTGGACTGATGGGGGTATAGACTGGCCTTAGACTGCACCCCGACCAGACTATACTGCCTGTCTATCTAGCGGTTAAAAGAGCCTAGCCTATTTTATACCCCAAGTACATGAAAATCCTGGGCTAAGTCATTTTATACACTGGGGTATACTTTGGACTAGGCCAGACTACCCCCTACCCCTAAAAAAATAAAACCAGATCATACCTCTGCATTCAGACAGACAAAATATTCAAACATTCAGTTTTATTTTATTTCACACGCGTATGGCACATCTTTATTCCCCTTATTCACTATAATACATAACTGCAATCTTTCCAGTGTCACTGGTTGGCTGGGGAAGGTCTGATTTGAATGACGTAGCGTCTGAATAGATTTTGAGATTGTTGCTGTGATAAGTGTTACTTAAAACCTTGTCCGTCCTTTCGTCCCAAGCTTGACACGCCCTTAAATATTGCCAAAAGATTTAACAACTGTATATTTGCACTTTTGCCAAATTAGAAGCCAGACCCCTAGATACAGTCATCATTCAAGTATACGCGCCAACATCAGAAAGCGAAGGTGAAGAAATAGAAAAATGTTATGAAGAGATGGATAGAGCAAAAAACTATCTAAAATCCTAAGATAATGACGATAGTAAAGGGCGGCTTTAATGCCAAAGTGGGGGATCAAAGAGTAGAAGATATTGTTTAACTTGGGGAATAGAAGAGGAAAATGAACGAGGAAGTAGACTAATTGGGTGGTGCCAAATGAATGACTTCATAATCACCAACACCTGGTTTCAAAACCATCCTAGGCGGCAGTGGACATGGGTGAGCCCCGGAGAAAAAAAACAAAAAACAAACTGACTTTATACTTGTATAGAAAAGATTCAGAAACGCTGTAAAGACATCAAAATCAGTGCCCGGAGCAGATTGTGACACCGACCACGTCCCAGTCATGTGCAGATTCCAGGCTCGACTAAAGGAAGGGAAGAACCAACTAATCATCCGAAAATTCAAATGGAACTACTAAAATCAGACCAAAAGTTAAAAGAAAAAACTTCTGTAAAAGTGAAAAACAAATTCGAGGCTCTTGAAGACATCACTGAAGTGGAAGAACTATGGGATAAAATGAAGGGCTCACTTATTAATATTACTGTAACAGCTGAGGTTGTTCTAGCACGTTATAGTAGGGGGGAGTTAGTTGATCTAACTACAACCCTTTAGAAAACGAAACTATTACAGCTGTAAAATAAATAAACACGAGATCCGACGATAGATTAAATAATACTAAAGTTTAATAACTGTATAGTGAACAATAAATTACTAGGAAGACACCAGCGAAACTAAATATCTACGCCACACAAAAGGAAACTCACTTACTCCCCACCAACCACTCACACAGGTCTATATATATAAACATTCCTACAGAAAATTCCCGAAATAAACGTTACCTTTGCCCTCGCACAAACTAACCAATCACGCATCAATACGTCATCAGGTTACATCACTCAAGGCCAAATCTGGCGTAAACATCCTTATCCACAGTGTTATCGAATGTTCGGGAACATACTAATATTTACTGAACGAGTCAAAACACCTGACAACAAGCGAGCGAGGAAAAAAACTACTCACTAGAAAAGAAGGTCAGGTCACGGAGTACAGTACACTCTGGCGGTTGTCAACAATAAAATGAAAGAAGTAATGGACACATGCTCAGCCACCAGCACAACAACAAAACCGGGGGAGGGCAAGGGGTAGCCCGCAGATGCTACACAACTCCCCAATTTAAGTTGAATATCTTTCAACTCCAAAAACATTATACAGCGTCTGCACTATCGTGAAATAATCTTATAGCACTCCCAATCTCACAAAGGTAGTTGCTAATTCTATTACAATTAATAACAATTTCAGTGTCTTCCCGAATGTCATCACAAATACAATACAATGCAGTGTACTTTGCATCACTAATACCATAACTAATACAATACCGTCATTGCTTCCCAATAGTAAACAGTAAGCCTACTAGTCAAAATAACACAACGCTACCACTGTGGTGAAACAAGGGTCAATGATATTATTACAAATCATATAAGGTGAAACGATGGCCCATCGTTTACACAATGCTTCGTGCACGAATCATAGCATATAACTTGTTGTACATAACATGGTTATCTCCAAAATGTATAACTCATACGTACAATGGCAAAAATACCAATACATACCGACCACTGATTAGGGTCTTTCTTCATCATATTAGGTCAAAACAAGTTACAACATTGCAATATAACACAAACACTGCTTGCTCGCAGTCCCCATTTGGGTTACAATTTTCAAAAATTACACCAAGTTCCATTGGTAACTAATATGACATAGCATAAAACCAAAATGTGACTAACACATCATGACTCTCTATCAGCCATCAATTCAGTATTCAATCACAGATGAACTATGTCCCCAATTACAGTACAATACTGCCGTCCTAGCAATTCATCTAGTAGGCAAAAGTATGGGTTACAATGCATTTCACTGATAGTGTACTACTTTAAAATACCCTGCTCAGGAAATCGGCGCAGACATTTTCTCTGCCTTTTACATAGTGAATCCTGAATCGACAAGACTGTAAAAATAAACTCCATCGTAATAACTTTGGACTGTCAAACTTGTCAGAGTTCAAAACTCTAATGACCGATGGTCAGTTTGGAGCACAAACTCCTTTCCATACAAATACAAAGTAAACCTTTTTACAGCCCAAACAATAGCTAAACATTCGCGCTCTGAGACCGAATATTTTGTCTCACGAGGCAATAGCTTACGACTAGCATATGCCACAGGGTACAACTTTCCCTCGTGTTCCTGCATAAGACTAGCGCCTAATCCGCGATCTGATGCATCAGTTGCTAAGACAAACTCTTTGGAAAAATCTGGCAAACATAACACGGGTTTGGAGATAATGACATTCTTCAAAGAGGTGTACGCTTTCTCCTGCGTTTCATCCCACTGAACTATATTGGGCTGACCCTTTCTAAGTAAATCAGACAATGGTGATGCAATCGCTGAAAAGTTAGGAATAAATTCATGGTAATATCCCACTAATCCTAAGAATGCTTTCACTTCCTTCTTAGTGGTGGGTCTGGGTGCGTCTCGTACCTTACATACATTCTCTTCTAACAGGCCAATCATACCTTCTTCCACTAAGTGTCCAACAAAGTCTACTTCAGACGTTCCAATCAGACACTTCGATGGTCTTGCAGTTAATCCAGCTTGGTCCATCCTCTGCAGTAAGTCCTTGAGAGTCTTCACATGCTCGTCGAATGTCTCTGTATGAATCAGCAGGTCGTCCACATATGCTGTCACATTGTTCATTCCACGGATCAATGGCTTTACGATCCTGTTCAGCGTGGCTCCTGAGTTCATCATCCCAAAAGGCATCCGAATGAATTCATAGTGTTCGCCCATGGTGACGAACGCCGTCTTGGGAATGTCTTGCTTTCGAACTTTCACTTGCCAGTATCCCTTGCTCAGGTCAATCCGAGAGAATAATTTTCCTCTCGAGAGACTCTGAAACACTTCTGATGGCGCTGCTGTCGGATGAGGGTCGAATACTGTGATCTTGTTTAACCTCCTGTAGTCGATGCAGACTCGGTTGGATCCGTCCTTCTTCTTGACGACAACAATAGGTGAAGCATAAGCTGATGAGCTCCTTCGAATGATGCCCAGCCGTTCCATGGTGCTAAGCTCCTCCTTCAATGAGTCGCGCATAGCGTAGGGCACCGGGTATGGTCGTTGACGAACTGGTACTTCTGTCGTCAGGTCGATGCGATGTTCACCCAACTGACAGCATCCAGGGAGATTGGTGAAGACGTGCTGGTAATTCTTCACCACATTGCAGAGTTCTTGACGTTGTTCCGATGTCAGTTGCGTTCCATACTGGACATCTCTGTAGCTTTCCTTCTGGTCCCAGCTTCCTAGGTCGGCAAGGTCCTCCGTCGTTCCACCGTTGTCGCCTTCCAGGTCGCAGTCCTCGATGATTGTCATGCCAGCTGACTCCACGGGTTGACTCTTGTCTATCAGGTCGACCTCTGCCAGTACAGTCTCAGCACTATCACCGCCGCCGTCCTTTATGGCGTTGACATGTTCAGGCATGATATCTCTCCTACTGTTGTCCATCCCACACATCTCGGTCACAATAGGTCTCGGTTCCATTGCCACTGCTGCTGCTTTTGACGTCCTTGGAATGTATCTCTTGAGGAGGTTGGCGTGCAAGGTCTTTTCTTTGCACCCATCTTGACTCTATAGTCGTTAACACCGACAACTGAGACTACCTTATATGGTCCCTTCCATTGGACTAGGAGCTTGTTAGTGTTCGTCGGCAGTAGCACCAACACTTCATCTCCGGGGCGGAACTTCCTCTCTCGCGCCTTCCGGTCGTAGTAGGTCTTCTGTCTACCTTGAGCCTTGGAGAGTTCTTCCGTCGCTAACTTCCATGTGTCCTCCAGCCTCTCACGTAGTTCCATGACGTACTGGTAACTGGTCTTCGTCTCCGGCTCCTCTACGTCCTTGGTCCATAGTTGCCGTAAGACGTGCATTGGTCCTCTCACAGTTCTCCCATACAGCAACTCGAATGGGGCAAACTTGGTCGACTCTTGGGGAACTTCACGATATGCGAAGAGCAGCGGGTTGATGTATCTGTGCCACTGTTTGGGTTGCTCTGCGCACAGTCGCCTTAAGGTCTTCTTCAGTGTGCCGTTAAATCGCTCCACCAACCCGTTGCACATAGGGTGGTAGACTGTAGTGGTCGACTGTCGAATTCCCAGTAGTCTATTCGTTTCCTTCATGACATCTGACATAAACTGGGTCCCTTGGTCCGACAAGATCTCTTCGGGCACACCCAAACGGCTGTAGATGTTCACTAAGGCTTCTGCTACCGTTTCTGCGTCGATCTTCTTCAAGGGTGTGGCTTCGGGGTAACGAGTAGCGTAGTCTATGTACACCAGGATATACCGATGTCCACCTTCACATTTTGGGGTCGATAGGTCCTACTAAGTCCACGGCCACTCGCCTAAATGGTACGTCCACTACTGGCATACTCTGCAGTTGCACCTTTGGGGTCGCTCCTTTGTTCACCGTCCTCTGGCATATGTCGCATGAGCGGCAGTATCTCGCGACGTCACCTTCAATTCCAGGCCAATAAAAATTGCTCATAACTCTGTCTTTGGTTTTCTTCACGCCGAGGTGTCCTCCGACGATCGAGTCGTGGGGAACACTCAATACATACTCTCTCAGTTTCTCGGGTAGTACCACTTGCCTTATAACCGTCGCCTGTCTCAGGTCCTTGTAAATCCGGTACAGTACTCCTCCATGTTTCTCAAAATGAACAGATTTATTGCCTCTATTAGTTGGGATCTTCTTCTGCTCTAACTTCCTAATGACTTCGTCTTCTTCTTGGAGTCGGATAAGTTCCTCTCTATCCACTCCCGCGTGCCGTTCTGCACTCGGCACCTTCAGCGACGTAGACCGGTCCTTCCTCTTCTCCTGGGCCCTCGTGGTCACCGCTCCTACCATCACCTCAGTATCAGGGTCGTACGGATCCTTCGCTCCATCCACGTTCCCGACTACTAGGTCGCAGATGGTCTCCGGGAGACACAGCGCCGTCACTTTGCCCGTCAGGTAAGGCGTCTTCACGTCGATAACGGCTTCCTCCGCCGCTAGCAAGGAGTTATCGATCCTCGCGATAAGTTTCTTCCCACCGGTGAGCTGTCCGTCGTCCACCAGTGATCGCCGCACCACTACACCTTCACAGCCGGTATCTCTTAGGACATCTACCGCTCGATTTCCAATCAAGCCCTTCATCACTGGTAACTTCAGTTTCTCCACGGTCCTTCCGTCACTGCATCCTCCGCAAGTAACAGGCACCGCTAACTGTAGCTTCCCGTCCTTCATTACCGCTTGAACGTTGATGCTGGTGTCAGCCGTCGTCACATCTTGTCTTGACGACTCGTCCGCCGCTATAACTACGGCCGCCGCTGCCTTGTTCGGCTTGCCTCGTCCCATATCCTTCTGGGCTGGACACATCCTCCGAACGTGGCCTGGCTTTCCACAAAGGTAACATTTCAACTCACCTTTGTCGTTTAACTTTGCACGACACTCCGTCGCCTTGTGTCCCGGCCTCTGGCACCTATGGCAGACCTGTGGGCTTCTGTCTCCGTTGGGCCTCTGTCGCACTGGCCGGCTCTGCAGTCTGGCGCTCCCACTGAGCGTCCGGTTCCTCGCTACCAGGTACGCCTCCGCTGAATCTGCGATGTCCTGTAGCGTCTTTGGTTTCCTCTCCCTCACATGGGTTGCAAGGTCTGGTGGGCAGGCATCCATGAATTGCTCTCTGACGAACAGTTCTCTCACTCCTTCGTAGGTCTCCTCCGTCTTCGACAGCTTTATCCACCTCTCTAGATAGGTCTTGATCCTGGTCAAAAACATTCCAACATCTTCTCCATCTTCAGGCTTACCTTGTCTGAACATGAGTCTGTATCCGTCCTCTGACAGGTTGTACCTCTTCTGCAACGCTTCCTTGACCTTGTCGTAGTCCTTGGCTTCGTCGATCGGTAGTCTGCAGAAGCACTCCAAAGCTCTCCCGGTCAGCAGGGCAGACAGTGATGTCGTCCAGGTGGATCTGGGCCATTCAGCTGTCTCAGCAAACCTCTCAAACCGCAGCAACCAGCTATCCAGATCGTCCTTCTTGTCCTGAAATGCAGGTAGCTTGGGTCTCTTAGAACTGGCGTGGTCGCTGGTCCCCTGCGTCGACTCGCCTCCACCCTGATGGCGGATCCTCTCCATCTCCAGCTCGTGGTTCATCTCCTTCTCCCGAGCCTCTATCTTCAGTTGCTCCATGCGCTCTTGCCTCTCTCTTTCCATCTTCAGTTGCTCCATGCGCTCTTGCCTCTCTCTCTCTCTTTCCTCCCTTAGGCCTTCACGGATGTAATCCTGTCTCTCCTTCCCAGTGAGCTCCAAGGCGTCTGCTTCCTGGCTAAGCCTTCCAATAACCTCCGACATGTTGTAGATAGCTTGTCGATGATATTCCTACAATAAACTATGTAAATAAATCTATTAATTTTGATCTGGTCCGCTCGAATATGGTCGGATCCCGGACGAGCCCCCAATATGTAACAGCTGAGGTTGTTCTAGCACGTTATAGTAGGGGGGAGTTAGTTGATCTAACTACAACCCTTTAGAAAACGAAACTATTACAGCTGTAAAATAAATAAACACGAGATCCGACGATAGATTAAATAATACTAAAGTTTAATAACTGTATAGTGAACAATAAATTACTAGGAAGACACCAGCGAAACTAAATATCTACGCCACACAAAAGGAAACTCACTTACTCCCCACCAACCACTCACACAGGTCTATATATATAAACATTCCTACAGAAAATTCCCGAAATAAACGTTACCTTTGCCCTCGCACAAACTAACCAATCACGCATCAATACGTCATCAGGTTACATCACTCAAGGCCAAATCTGGCGTAAACATCCTTATCCACAGTGTTATCGAATGTTCGGGAACATACTAATATTTACTGAACGAGTCAAAACACCTGACAACAAGCGAGCGAGGAAAAAAACTACTCACTAGAAAAGAAGGTCAGGTCACGGAGTACAGTACACTCTGGCGGTTGTCAACAATAAAATGAAAGAAGTAATGGACACATGCTCAGCCACCAGCACAACAACAAAACCGGGGGAGGGCAAGGGGTAGCCCGCAGATGCTACAATTACAAAGGAAAATAGCCCCCAAAAAGGGCAAAAACAACAACAACAACCAAAAGAAAACACCAGAAATGGATGCATTAAGAAATTCTAGATTTAATGGAACACAGACTCAATTTTTAAAAATAAGAAAGAATACAAAGTTCTAAACCGTCAGATTAAACAGAATGTAACGAAGCAAAGGAAAGTTGGATCAACGAACAATGCCAAGAAATAGGTCAAAACCAGGACAGGAACAGCAAATATATGCACTCCAAAATTAAAGAAGTCAGCGGAAACAAAGGCAAATCGAAAGAATGGAGAATGCTTGTGGACAAAGATGGTGTTTTAAATAGATGGTCAGAATATGTTGAAGATCTTTTCGAGGAAAACAGAGGAGAAAAACCTGAGATCAAGAAAAACATGGAAGCTCCACCGATCCTAAGGGAAGAAGTAGGAACAGCAGCGAATAAAAAAAATGAAACAGGGAAAAGCAACAGGACCAGATAACATACCAACAGAAGTAATCGTAGCTCTAGAGGATCTTGGAACAGATATGACAACAAAACTTCTAAATGCAATATATTGTCAAGAACAGATTTAATTCATAAATGTTTCCACTGACTAAATTTTTGTGAGAGAGCAGTGAGTAATTTTTACAAACGTAATTATTGTGCGAGCCAGCATAACTTGGTCTCGTAAACAATTTGTTTTGAACAGTTTTTTTTTATAATAGATAGACAGAAGGTGTGGGAAAGGATAGACGGACAGCGTAGGTGTGCATGACTGAGCACTTTTTATATCTCGTGTTTTGAACTAGGTTTAGTAGAGAGGGAAGGGGTGAGTAGGAATTAAATGTTATTGAGACGTCTGTTGACGTACAGAAAATCCGTGATCCAGAGTAAAAGCTCGGGGTTTTGAACATGTTAAGAATTTATTGCTATAAAATTACATTTTATTGTCTTGAGTGATTCGACCTTTGATGTCGACCCAAGGTCGTTGCGTAGGGCTGTTACTTAAAATAACTCAGTTCGGCAGCTGAGCTAGAAGTGGTTGCACCAATCACAATCCAGGAATTAGACGGTAAGCTGCAGATGCAGTCCAGTATTTAAGGCCATACAGAACTTAGTTCTGGGCCACATGTAGACAATCCATTTACGAGGTGGACGGCGAGCTCTCAGCCAGATGAGAAGTCATAGAGACGCAGCGATTGAGCTGATATGTACAGTGATGGAGCATTGTCAGAAATCTACGCTCCTGAGCCCAAGCCTACTTGTTTGAGCATTAAACCCACAGCGCTAATATCAACAGCCCTCACATTGTGAGGGCCGAATGGTGAGCTAAAGATTTTAATTCCATGCTGAATTTACAGCCACCTACACATGTAGACTGTTGACCAGTACTGCCAGACCACATGCATTTCCCGCGACCACGTGTGAACTACACCAGAGCGCGCCTGGCAGAGACGCTATATAAATATGTTTTAGTATGAAGAGAGATAGAACTTTAAACCTTACAGGATCCGTCGCCCTCGTGCGCGGATTCCTTTGAATGTAAATTTATTGTGACTTAGATAACTTCATATTACATTGCCTTAAGTACTTCATAGTTGCTCCTCAGCTTAGCTGAGCATTTTCAGTTGCTATTGTATTCGTTATCTATTGTATATTTTATCTTTGAATTTGTTAGATATATAAACTTTGCAGTCTGTTACTCAAATTGATTTATTTAGTTTTTAGAGTGAAAGTTGTTTATTTGTTTGTTTTTTTTTTGTGCTCGTGTGATTGGGAAGCGGACCTCTCGATCTATATTCCACAAAATCCCGATCCGCGACATATATGATAGCGGCAAAATCCCAGATGACCTATGTAAATCTGTTTTTATAGCATTACCTAAAACACCGGGGACCACAGAATGCGAGTTACACAGAACAGTCAGTCCGATCAGTCATTTTACTAAAATATTGCTCGGGGTATTGATACTTCGGGTACGGAGGAGCTTGAGACAAGAACTATCCAAAACGCAGTTTGGTTTTGTACCCGATAAAGGTACCAGATGTGCCATCTTTACATTATCAATGATCATGAAAAGATGCATAGAAGTGTAAAACAACCTTCATATCTGCTTCATTGACTACTCTAAGGCTTTTGACAATGTGAAACATGAAGAAC
This sequence comes from Onchidella celtica, assembly GCA_963931925.1. Lineage (NCBI taxonomy): Eukaryota > Metazoa > Mollusca > Gastropoda > Systellommatophora > Onchidiidae > Onchidella > Onchidella celtica. The sequence continues at coordinate 31,850,638 of OZ007576.1, read as the reverse complement.
TATTTAACATTTTGGAAAAACTAGTCATCGAGGGCAAAGACCTGAGGGTTATCTGAAATCTTTACCGGGAACAAAGCGCAGCAGTAAGAGTCGACTGAGAAAATAGGGAATTCAAATAAATTAAAAGAGGGGTGAGACAGGGATGCGTGATGTCACCTGAGCTTTTTAATCTATACAGCGAGATGATCATCAGGACCCTAGAAGACATTCCCGGCCTCAAAGTAAATGGAGAAAGTCTTTACAACCTTAGATATGCAGACGACACAGTTTTAATGACAGAATCGGAACAACAACTTTAGAGACCTTTGGACACAGAAGTTATGGAAAGTGAAAAAATGGGACTGTCTCTCAACGTGAAAGAGATCAGCATCTGGTCAGCAAAAGAGAGCAAATCAAACAAGTTACAACATTCAAATATCTGGGCTCTTTGATAACATCAGATGGTAGGAGCATAAGTGAAATAAGGAAAAGAATAATAATGGCCATAGATTCAATCCAAAAACTGAGACCAATATTAATGAACAGAAATTATATATCAATGACCATTAAAATCGGAGTCTTGAAAACATATTTGTGGTCATTGCTTTCATACGGATATGAATGTTGGACAGTGAGGAAAGAAATAGAGGAAACTAGGATCAGCAGAAATGTGGTTTATTAGAGGAATATTGAGAATATCATAGATGGAGAAAAAATCAAATGAGTCAGTATTGAGAGATTCTAATCTGAAAAGATCATTAATTAAAACGGTAAGACAGAGGCAACTGAAATTTCTAGGGCACATCTGTCGCCCCAAGAGCCTCGAACAGTGGTCTTAACTTATATATTATATTTATATAAAAGGGGGTATAATCTGGAATGGTGGGGTACCTATCTGAAGTATACCCCAGGGTATAAACTGGCTTAGCCCGGAATATATACTTGGTAGTATAAAATACGCTAGGCTCCTTTAACCCTGGTATAGACTGGCGGGGATATAATCTGGTCTGCTACAGCGGCGTTAAAGTGGCCTAGCCTATTTTACACCCTGAGTATATCCTGGGCTAGGGCAATTTATACCCCGGGGTATACTTTGGGCCAGGCCAGACTATGCCCCATCGGTCCAAATTATACTCCCGCATCATGAGCTACATGAAATGTAGAGTTTTCTACAAATAAGCTATCAAAGAATTCACTAATAAGAAATGTTGTTAACGCAACAATCGTCATGATCCATTGAAATTTTGCTGTAACACACTATAAATATTTTATACAATGCTATAGTGTCTGAAGGCCACCTTCTCTCCCCCTTCCGCTTGTTATTAGTGGCGACGATAGCCGAGCTCGCCTCGTTAATTCTACTACCTGCCTCGTCGCCCCCCCCCCTCACTTTATTGTTCACCCGCACTCGGTGAGCCTTTCTCACTCCTTCTCGTTAGTTGTTTTCTCCCTTTGATGTACTAGCGACGTCCCTGACCTAGGTCTGACCTGTATCGACAATAGTAGTACATTCCATAATGTTTCAGATAGAGCTATTTACGCAAAAGTGGCCTTGAGATGATATCACCCGATGACGTGTTGTTGTTTGATTGAATGATTTGTGGGTCTACCGAACTTACTGGATCATTGTCGAGTCAGGTCGGTGGTCAGGTCGATTCGGGAATTTTCTATTAGAAGTAGTATATATACATAAAAAGAGCCATATATATCTGTGGTGTGCGCAGTGTTCAAGTGTTCCTATTGTGCCTTCCTACCAAGTACAGGTAGCGAACGTTTTGGATATTCATTTCTTCATACATAAATAAACTTTGTATTCATTGTTCTACGGATCCCGTGTTTTATTCATAAAAGTTGTAACAGTTTGGTTTTAAAGGGAAGTAGTTTATGTAATCTAACTATTCCCGCCATAACGTGCTGTAAATTACTTCAACTGTTACAAATGCACTACCGTTGTCTCAGTGGATTTAATCTGTCTGTTTACACAACTAGTAAGGCTATTTTACTGAAGCTTTCTCTCCAGTTCTACTTGAATAGTTGAAAAACTTTAACACACTTTTTACATAATATTATGTAGAAATATGTTATAGCTGATACACACATTTCTGCTTATAGATTCTAGAATGATGTGTAGGTCACTTTTACATTCCCTCTTATCTTTATATTATTCCAAGATGCTGGTGATGGTTCTGATATTGACATTCTCTTTATTTTCAAATGTAAATAAGATGATTTGGTATTCTATTGCCATTATTGTACATTAGTGGTTAGTATTTTGTAGCGTTTCAAGTAGATCTGGGCAGGTGGAGATCATCATGTGAAAAAATTTAGTGCGTATTTAGTTTTATGTGAAGTATTTAATTTCTGTTGGATGATGGAAGTGCACCATCGTCAGTTGGGTTATTAAATTTTTTTTTCTTCTGTGTGTGTGTGTTCTTTTCCGGTCTTTTCACTCTGCATCATTGTAACTTTGTATGTAATTGTTCTGACATATCAAGCACATTTCTGATTTTCAAAAAAATAAAACAAAATTCAGATGACCTTGCATCTATGAGTCTTATAATCATTTCATACCTTGCCACTAAGTGTATGTCAGTGGTGCCACACGTAAAAATACAATGCATGTTTTACTCATGCTCAACCAATCATAAATTAAAAAAGCAACAATAATAATACCACGGACGCAAGCAAAATTAGTGTTAAAGTCTAATCATGTCCAGTTGAATAGATTTTCAATCCTTTTGTATATCAATGCTTTTTAATACATGCTTTTTTCCTCTTAAACATGTCTTAATTTATACAAGTCAAGAATGTATGCGTCAATATGACAGCTGATGACAGTGATGGATAACAATTTAAACTAAGGTTGAAATAAACTGTGGTCTTTGTCAGGGTTAGAATTTGAATTGCCGTGCTAGGTCACGCATTGTTTATTACATGGCATCATTGATTTTAGCCAGTCCAAACGTCCTTGAACTATTCCCGTGGACAGTTTGTTTTTGTAACGCTTTTCTTAGAGATGGAAAGAAAGTGGGGCAAGATAGAACGAATGGATAAATTAACAGTGACGATGCAGTTTTCGACCCCGTGGTTTGGGTGTACTTTAACAGGGAAAGACGGGGCGAATAAGGAGTGAATAAATTCGTACATAAAACGTTTAGGGTGTAGAGACTTTGCGAAGGGTTTTGATATAGTTTAGTGACTTTGTCTGTTACTATTAATAGAATCTATTGGCGCTGCGAGCGGAGCTCGAAGTGGATGCACCAATCAAATTTGAGCAGTCACGTGGATTTGCAGCAGAAGATAAGCGGAGACATGTTTATGCTACCTCACTTCCATGTAGACCTTCCATCTACGAGGGCGGTCGGCCAAAGGTTCAGCCAGAGAGAACCAACAGACTGTTAACGTCATGTCTATGTCCTGGATAGACAATGAAAATAATCCACAGCTATTTTCTCCAGTTCCCTGAAATCGTTTCAGGGAACCAATCGTAAGTGTTGTCACCATGATTCGAGATGATGTGAATCTGACCCTAATTTTCCAGTAGAAGTGCGACCAAAGGAATGCAAGACCATAAAGTTTTACTTGCAATTAAGATCTAGGATGAGTGACTGATATACACATTTGTAAATTGTAATTGATGTGTCTGGATGAGGCTGGGGATTGCCAGCCCATCCTAGAACAGATCTAGATCTAACTTAACTACGTCAGTGTGTCTTGACGGTTTGATCCTTTATAAGCAGTTAAATGAGTTAATATTGTCGTCTGAGACCTAAGTATATCATTTGTGAGATAGTAGGCAGTCTATATTTCTGAAGATAAATAATTACTAAGTAAACTGTGAATGAATCAGAATGATATAGAGTTTCAAATCTTTTAAGAATCTAGAGGAGATTTATAGTTATGTATTTTAGTATTTTCATTTGATGCTGCTGATGTTGTCTTTTAATATGTAAACGATAGACGAAATTGTTAGGTATTTAGGTAATAAATTTGTGGCCCTACAAGGTCCTTGATATAACTTACTCGAAATTGTTATTATTGTATGTGGCATGGTATGGCAGAGTAATTTCTAAAACCTCTCGATATTTTATTAAATGCAGTCGAACCCGTAAATTCTATAATTAACCATTCCCATATAACACGAGTCTAGTATATCCCCCACGTAGGCTAACACTTTCGTAACACTCGAGGACCCACCTCGTAACACTGGAGAGGGACCCTTAAAGAACCTTAGATAACGCCATGCCACTTAGATAAATTATTTAACACCTATTGTATTTTTTATTCCATTATTTCATATTGTACTGTTGTAATATTATGTTTTCAGGTCTTTTATTATAGACTTTAAACAATTTCTATTAATCGAATATTTTGTATTTCAATTTCATATGGTGAACTCAACATCCCATTGACCCGTGGACACCGGCGAGGGAACCCTTTCATCATCCAGTTCTACCTCAGACAGAAATACAGTTTTGGGCTTGGAGCTATGGATTGAGGATATTTAACATCTGAATTCCTCAAAAATAAAGATAAGTGATCCATCTATCTAACAGTCTTGGGGAGGGCGACGTACTTTCCGCTCTGTGTGTGTGTTCCAGGCCATTTTACTATTTATTATATGCTTAGTTTAAGTGCGGGAGGTTGGTTGGGATCATAGGTTAGCATATCTTCTTTGCCATTACGAAGGATATTGGAGGCCTTGGTGGCTATGTAAAATAACTCGGGGGGATTTGCTTTTCTGTGAATAGTTCTATTAGGGATCCGTTTATTCGTATAGATTGTGGCGTTCTTTTCCTTCCTCACTTTTCATTAGGAAGATGTCTCTCCTGTCTTTTTCTTAAACTATCTGTAATATAAGTTAGGACTTGTAGGGTCTGTTATCGTTCGTTTTACTTGTCAGTATACCGTCCTGTTTATTGTATTTTTTTTTGCTTAATGACCTTTAAACTACTATACTAACATTGATATGTTTACAATATATGCCTGAGGTGTTTCACGTGCTAAAACCACGTTGAATTGTAATCTAGTATTGACATATGTGAGAGAGAGATATAATAATTTTTGGTTCACGTAACAATTTCACGTTGAAGATAGATTTAGAGAGAATAATTTTGCAGTGGTAACAGAAGACACTGCGTGTGCGTGTTTTGAGAAGAGAGAGAATTTTGAGAGTGTTTTGAGAACACAGAGATATTTCAAATTTGTCGTGTTGAGAAAGAGATATAGTTTTGATTCATCGCATTGACAGAGCGATTCGTTTTTGACAGTGATAACAGAGGACACTGGTTCGTCGCGTTGAGAGAGACGTAAATTTTGAGAGTGATCACTCGAGACATTAATTTATCGCAGTAAAGGCGATATAATATAGTATTTTATTGCAGTGGGAGCAACGGATAGACGGCACTGCCTTACTAGAATTCATAGAGAGAGAGAGAGATAAAGTTTTTGCAGTTTAAGGGATACTGCCTGTAATTTTCAGAGAGAGAGATAAAGTGTTTGCAGTTTAAGTGATACTGCCTGTAATTTTCAGAGAGAGATAGAACGTTCTTTTCGCGAAGCAGTGCTAACGTAAGACACTGAATTAATATTAACAGACAATATCTGTTCATATAATATAATTGATACCGCGATATACCTTAATAGTAGGTAAATACTTACTATTTACAGACTTTAACATATCATGGCTGAGTTTCTTAAATATTTAGAATCTGCCAAAGTTCTGGGCATACCAGAGGAAGAACGCGCCGCGTGGTGCGAACGACACGTACAACAAGACCGGGAGCGCGAGGATCGAAAAGAATCAAGAGAAAGAGAAAGAGAAAAAGAAGTAGAAAGAGAAAAGGAAAGAGAAAGAGAAAGAGAAAAAGAAGCAAGAGAGAGAGAAAAAGAAGAAAGAGAAAGAGAAAAAGAAAGAGAGAGAGAAAAGGAAAGACAGCATGAACTCGCAATGAAAAAGTTAGAGCAACAATCGCTTGTAACACCCACTACTGCCACCAATACTTATGCTACTAAACCAAAACTACCACCATTTAATGAAAAACTCGACCGGATCGACGCATATTTACATCGGTTCGAGTTACACGCTAAATGCGTCGGATGGCAGCCGGCGATGTACAGTTCATGCCTGTCTAATTTATTAACGGGTAAGGCTTTAGAGGTATTTCACAGCCTTAAAGTAGAAGATGCCAACGATTATAACAAGCTTAAAACAGCACTGCTTAAGCGATTCCAGCATACCGAGGATGGCTTCCATCAGCGATTTCGCGCATGTAAACCTGAGCCATCTGAAAATTTCTCAACTTATGTGAATCGGCTGAAACATTATTTAGATCGCTGGATAGAGCTCGCGAACGTAACTACCGGAAATTATTCCCAACTTTACGATTTGGTCTTAAAGGACCAAATCTATACGGCATGTCATTCCGATTTAGTCGCCCACCTTAAAGAGAGGGCTCCGACATCCTCTGAAGAAATCACATCGTGCGCCGAACGATACGCGTCCGCCCACCCAAATCGTCCTTTGGCAAAGCCTTCAACTACAACACCATGTTATGCCAACGTAAGCAAAGGAGCGCCAACCGGACACGATCGTTCAAGGCCGACTCGTCGTCAGGCCCCAAATCCGCGTTCTCATTCAGAGCCGCCTTTTTGTAGACAGAGAGATTTTCCGAATCGAGGTAATGCATCGCCGCGTCGAGGATATCAGACTTATTCTTTTTACGAGCCTCGCCCATATTATCGTGGCAACTATCCAGGCCAACAATATAACCGGCCTCAGGGACCGCCGCGACGAGTGCATTTTGATGATAGTTATAATTATAATAGACCGCAGAGTCTTCCCTATCGTGGAAACGATCCTAATCGTACTATATGTTATAAGTGTAATAGGCTAGGCCACATACAGAGATTTTGTAACGTGAAATTGGAATCAGCAAATGCCTGCTCGGTTAAATCTACACCTTATGAGACTGACGGTCATTCTGGATCTTCATCGCAATCAAAGAGTATTCCAGTCATGTCCGCCCTACATGAACTGGGTGAATTAACATTTTACCAGGGCCGCGTGAACGCTATTCGCGCTTCTGTTCTACGTGACTCCGGATGCACGACTATCGGCGTTCGACAGTCACTAGTCCGTCCAACACAATTTTTGGACAAGGAGGTAACTTGTATTACTTTTGGCGGATCTGTAGAGCGATTCCGTCTTGCAGAAGTTTATATTGATACACCTTTTCTCACAGGTATTGTTACTGCATGTGTACTGCCTAATCCGGTGGCTGATATAATCATAGGTAATGTACCTCAAGTAAATAAGTTTCCTATCGGTAACTTGGAAATTTGGACTGAGGATCAGAGTGTTGCTTGTGCGACAACACGCCTACAATCGAGCCGACGAGCAGACAGTCCATTGAGTAATCCTACTATTGAAGTGAACATTACGTCTAGTGCATTTCATGATGAGCAACATTCAGATCCCACATTGAAACATTTGTTTGCTAAGGTTGATCCTACCGCACCGGATACCTCTAAGTTTCTTATGAAAGATGACTTATTATATCGTAATTTTCGGAATAAGCGAGAGACCGTTATGCAACTTGTAGTACCGAGATCTTTTCGTCGCGACATTATTCGTCTCGCGCATGACACTTCCTTGGCGGGTCACCAGGGAAAGGCCAGAACTAAGTCTCGAATACTATCGCAATTTTTTTGGCCCAGTATTTACGCAGATGTAAACCGGTTTGTATCAACATGTGACGTATGTCAGAGACGTACTCCTAAAGGAAGAGCATCACGAGCTCCTCTGCAGGAGATGCCAATGGTTTCCAGACCATTTGAGCGCGTTGCCATAGATATAGTTGGTCCTCTACACAAGTCAGACAGAGGACATCGTTTTATACTTTCTGTCATTGACTACGCAACCCGTTGGCCAGAGGCCATTCCGCTAAAAGACATTTCAGCTGATCATGTCGCTGAAGCCCTTATTACTATTTTTTCGCGTCTTGGGTTTCCGGTTGAAATTTTATCGGACAGAGGTCCACAGTTTACCTCTGAGCTTTTTAAGAAAGTCTTGGAGTTGGTCGGGATTAAACAAAGATTGACATCTCCATACCACCCACAGTCTAATGGCTGCTGTGAACGTTGGAATGCTACCATGAAAAGTATGCTTGCGCGAGTTTCCGCCGACAAACCGAGTGATTGGGATCGACAACTCCCCGCTATTCTTTTTGCATACCGAGAACTACCGAACGCATCGACGGGTTTTTCTCCCTTCGAATTATTGTATGGTCGTAAACCGCGTGGTCCAATGGCCATACTCCATGATTTATTCGCCGGATCAAACACCGACGACAACGATACGCGGTCTGCATATCAATACGTTGTAGACTTACGCCAGCGAATACTTAACGCATGTCAGCTCGCACAAAAATCTTCAGCTGCGCATGCGAGTCTTTATAAACAATATCGTGATCAAGGTAGCCGATTGCGAACCTTGACCGTCGGAGACCAAACTCTTGTTCTCCTTCCGGAAACGAAAAATAAACTCCTTCTTACATGGAAGGGACCTTTTAAAGTTCTAAAGAGACTTTCTCGAGTAAATTATCTTATCAAGATTCGAGGACAGGACAAAGTCTTCCATATAAATATGTTAAAGCAGTACCTGTCCGACGATGATAATCGACAGAATAATCGCCGAAATGTGGTTGCTCAGGCCAATGCGGCCTTAGTTTCAGTTGACGATGATGATCCTATTAAGATAGAGAATTCAATACCCGCACTTCGATCTTCTGAAAACACTTCGGATGTGAATATAAATCCAGATTTATCTGAATCGCAAAGACAAGATTTAAGAGATTTGCTTAACGAGTTTACTACAGTCTTTACTGATCTACCAGGTAATACTTCCTTGGTACAGCATGTTATAAGATTAAAGACGGATATACCCGTCTTTGTTAAACCATACCCGCGTCCGCTGCACGCACAAGAGACTATAATAACCGAGGTACGTAACATGTTTCACCTGGGAGTGATAGAGCGATCGACGAGCCCATATAACTCACCCATCGTCTTAGTGAAAAAAAAAGATGATACCGTGCGTTTTTGTATTGATTATCGTAAACTTAATGAGGTTACGATATATGACGCTGAACCGATTCCCAACCAGGAGAATCTTTTTGCTCAGTTAGCCAGGGCAACGATTTTTTCTAAAATCGATCTTTCCAAAGGTTATTGGCAAATTCCGCTTGATGAGAGTAGCAAGCAATATACCGCTTTTCAGACTCCGTTGGGTCTTATGCAGTGGCGCTATATGCCTTTCGGGTTAGTTACAGCCCCTGCTACTTTCGCCCGTATGATGACAATATTGCTCCAGGGTATGAATTCCGTATTGTCGTATTTTGACGACATTTGTATTTATGAAACCGATTGGTCGGGCCACCTTGCAGCCCTACGACAAGTTTTTATTGCTCTTCGTCGAGCTGGCCTTACGGCGAAACCCAGTAAGGTATTTTTAGGATATAATGAAATTAATTTTCTGGGCCATACAATTGCCCACGGCGTTCAGACTCCTGATGACAAGAAGATAACTACCATCTTAAAGCTCCAACCACCTCGAACTAAGAAAGAAGTTCGTAGTTTATTGGGCTTTCTTAACTATTATAGGAAATTCATTCCAAATTTTTCTTCGCTTACAGCTCCGTTATCGGACCTCACAAGAAAGAATTTTCCTAATAAAGTGAAATGGACAACCGAATGTGCTGATACACTTCGTACCGTTCAACAATTGTTTTCCACTTCCCCCATTCTCATACTGCCAGACATAAACCAAATATTTATTGTCCGCACTGATGCGTCGGACAAGGGATTGGGAGCTGTGTTATTACAGGAACGAGACGATACCTTGCGGCCATGTCTATACGCCAGCCGCAAGTTGCTAGATAGGGAATGCCGCTATGCAATTATCGAGCGAGAGTGCCTCGCTATCATTTTTGCTGTAAACGCATTTTCGAGATATCTACTTATGTCCGAGTTTATAATTGAAACCGACCATCGTCCGTTGTTATTCTTAAAGACTAACAGGGCTAAAAATGCTCGATTAACGAGGTGGAGTCTTGCACTCCAGGAATACCGGTTTGTAATCCGTGCTATCCCGGGCGGTGACAATTCCCAAGCTGATATTTTGTCACGTCTCATTTAAATTCCTATTAAAGAGTGTTGTGTCTTGTATTGGGGTTGGATAGTGCTTGTCCCCCTCAATTCTAGACGGTGGATGGATTCACATTTATCTTGTTCATTACTTTATGAACCAGTTTTACAATCCTTTTTTTGTGAATGTCCTCTTTCCACCAGCGTCATTCCTGACTGTGACCTGAACTTCTGGCAAACCTGACGCCCTTGTCAGCGGGTCAATGAGATGAAGACATGGCAAACCAAGCTACCAGAGCTACTGCTGCCATTGGATACCACAGTATTTTAATTAACAATATATTGTGTGTGAATGTGTATATAAGCAGCAATTGTGTGTGTTGACTATATAGTTATAAGCCTATTCCTTCAGTAAGGCTTCATTACTTCATAATAGTTATACTTTAATCCAGCAGTATACAGTGATATACTCATTATTATTATAGATGTTTCTGAGAATTTTGATTGTGTGCAGTAAGAATGTTTAAATAGAATAAATTCTATAGAACGTGGCATCAATAATTGTATGCTTTTTGTCCATCCAATATGCACGTTCTTAGTTAGATTTTTCTTCTCAAGCTTAAGGCTCATTTTTCTACAGTACTACTTAAGCCCCTACCACAATAACTTTGGGATTTCTTGGATCCTATCGTGTAAATTTTATTTAAAATTTTCACTGGGGTGGGGGATATGTCAGGGTTAGAATTTGAATTGCCGTGCTAGGTCACGCATTGTTTATTACATGGCATCATTGATTTTAGCCAGTCCAAACGTCCTTGAACTATTCCCGTGGACAGTTTGTTTTTGTAACGCTTTTCTTAGAGATGGAAAGAAAGTGGGGCAAGATAGAACGAATGGATAAATTAACAGTGACGATGCAGTTTTCGACCCCGTGGTTTGGGTGTACTTTAACAGGGAAAGACGGGGCGAATAAGGAGTGAATAAATTCGTACATAAAACGTTTAGGGTGTAGAGACTTTGCGAAGGGTTTTGATATAGTTTAGTGACTTTGTCTGTTACTATTAATAGAATCTATTGGCGCTGCGAGCGGAGCTCGAAGTGGATGCACCAATCAAATTTGAGCAGTCACGTGGATTTGCAGCAGAAGATAAGCGGAGACATGTTTATGCTACCTCACTTCCATGTAGACCTTCCATCTACGAGGGCGGTCGGCCAAAGGTTCAGCCAGAGAGAACCAACAGACTGTTAACGTCATGTCTATGTCCTGGATAGACAATGAAAATAATCCACAGCTATTTTCTCCAGTTCCCTGAAATCGTTTCAGGGAACCAATCGTAAGTGTTGTCACCATGATTCGAGATGATGTGAATCTGACCCTAATTTTCCAGTAGAAGTGCGACCAAAGGAATGCAAGACCATAAAGTTTTACTTGCAATTAAGATCTAGGATGAGTGACTGATATACACATTTGTAAATTGTAATTGATGTGTCTGGATGAGGCTGGGGATTGCCAGCCCATCCTAGAACAGATCTAGATCTAACTTAACTACGTCAGTGTGTCTTGACGGTTTGATCCTTTATAAGCAGTTAAATGAGTTAATATTGTCGTCTGAGACCTAAGTATATCATTTGTGAGATAGTAGGCAGTCTATATTTCTGAAGATAAATAATTACTAAGTAAACTGTGAATGAATCAGAATGATATAGAGTTTCAAATCTTTTAAGAATCTAGAGGAGATTTATAGTTATGTATTTTAGTATTTTCATTTGATGCTGCTGATGTTGTCTTTTAATATGTAAACGATAGACGAAATTGTTAGGTATTTAGGTAATAAATTTGTGGCCCTACAAGGTCCTTGATATAACTTACTCGAAATTGTTATTATTGTATGTGGCATGGTATGGCAGAGTAATTTCTAAAACCTCTCGATATTTTATTAAATGCAGTCGAACACGTAAATTCTATAATTAACCATTCCCATATAACACGAGTCTAGTATATCCCCCACGTAACACTTTCGTAACACTCGAGGACCCACCTCGTAACACTGGAGAGGGACCCTTAAAGAACCTTAGATAACGCCATGCCACTTAGATAAATTATTTAACACCTATTGTATTTTTTATTCCATTATTTCATATTGTACTGTTGTAATATTATGTTTTCAGGTCTTTTATTATAGACTTTAAACAATTTCTATTAATCGAATATTTTGTATTTCAATTTCATATGGTGAACTCAACATCCCATTGACCCGTGGACACCGGCGAGGGAACCCTTTCATCATCCAGTTCTACCTCAGACAGAAATACAGTTTTGGGCTTGGAGCTATGGATTGAGGATATTTAACATCTGAATTCCTCAAAAATAAAGATAAGTGATCCATCTATCTAACAGTCTTGGGGAGGGCGACGTACTTTCCGCTCTGTGTGTGTGTTCCAGGCCATTTTACTATTTATTATATGCTTAGTTTAAGTGCGGGAGGTTGGTTGGGATCATAGGTTAGCATATCTTCTTTGCCATTACGAAGGATATTGGAGGCCTTGGTGGCTATGTAAAATAACTCGGGGGGATTTGCTTTTCTGTGAATAGTTCTATTAGGGATCCGTTTATTCGTATAGATTGTGGCGTTCTTTTCCTTCCTCACTTTTCTTTAGGAAGATGTCTCTCCTGTCTTTTTCTTAAACTATCTGTAATATAAGTTAGGACTTGTAGGGTCTGTTATCGTTCGTTTTACTTGTCAGTATACCGTCCTGTTTATTGTATTTTTTTTTGCTTAATGACCTTTAAACTACTATACTAACATTGATATGTTTACAATATATGCCTGAGGTGTTTCACGTGCTAAAACCACGTTGAATTGTAATCTAGTATTGACATATGTGAGAGAGAGATATAATAATTTTTGGTTCACGTAACAATTTCACGTTGAAGATAGATTTAGAGAGAATAATTTTGCAGTGGTAACAGAAGACACTGCGTGTGCGTGTTTTGAGAAGAGAGAGAATTTTGAGAGTGTTTTGAGAACACAGAGATATTTCAAATTTGTCGTGTTGAGAAAGAGATATAGTTTTGATTCATCGCATTGACAGAGCGATTCGTTTTTGACAGTGATAACAGAGGACACTGGTTCGTCGCGTTGAGAGAGACGTAAATTTTGAGAGTGATCACTCGAGACATTAATTTATCGCAGTAAAGGCGATATAATATAGTATTTTATTGCAGTGGGAGCAACGGATAGACGGCACTGCCTTACTAGAATTCATAGAGAGAGAGAGAGATAAAGTTTTTGCAGTTTAAGGGATACTGCCTGTAATTTTCAGAGAGAGAGATAAAGTGTTTGCAGTTTAAGTGATACTGCCTGTAATTTTCAGAGAGAGATAGAACGTTCTTTTCGCGAAGCAGTGCTAACGTAAGACACTGAATTAATATTAACAGACAATATCTGTTCATATAATATAATTGATACCGCGATATACCTTAATAGTAGGTAAATACTTACTATTTACAGACTTTAACATATCATGGCTGAGTTTCTTAAATATTTAGAATCTGCCAAAGTTCTGGGCATACCAGAGGAAGAACGCGCCGCGTGGTGCGAACGACACGTACAACAAGACCGGGAGCGCGAGGATCGAAAAGAATCAAGAGAAAGAGAAAGAGAAAAAGAAGTAGAAAGAGAAAAGGAAAGAGAAAGAGAAAGAGAAAAAGAAGCAAGAGAGAGAGAAAAAGAAGAAAGAGAAAGAGAAAAAGAAAGAGAGAGAGAAAAGGAAAGACAGCATGAACTCGCAATGAAAAAGTTAGAGCAACAATCGCTTGTAACACCCACTACTGCCACCAATACTTATGCTACTAAACCAAAACTACCACCATTTAATGAAAAACTCGACCGGATCGACGCATATTTACATCGGTTCGAGTTACACGCTAAATGCGTCGGATGGCAGCCGGCGATGTACAGTTCATGCCTGTCTAATTTATTAACGGGTAAGGCTTTAGAGGTATTTCACAGCCTTAAAGTAGAAGATGCCAACGATTATAACAAGCTTAAAACAGCACTGCTTAAGCGATTCCAGCATACCGAGGATGGCTTCCATCAGCGATTTCGCGCATGTAAACCTGAGCCATCTGAAAATTTCTCAACTTATGTGAATCGGCTGAAACATTATTTAGATCGCTGGATAGAGCTCGCGAACGTAACTACCGGAAATTATTCCCAACTTTACGATTTGGTCTTAAAGGACCAAATCTATACGGCATGTCATTCCGATTTAGTCGCCCACCTTAAAGAGAGGGCTCCGACATCCTCTGAAGAAATCACATCGTGCGCCGAACGATACGCGTCCGCCCACCCAAATCGTCCTTTGGCAAAGCCTTCAACTACAACACCATGTTATGCCAACGTAAGCAAAGGAGCGCCAACCGGACACGATCGTTCAAGGCCGACTCGTCGTCAGGCCCCAAATCCGCGTTCTCATTCAGAGCCGCCTTTTTGTAGACAGAGAGATTTTCCGAATCGAGGTAATGCATCGCCGCGTCGAGGATATCAGACTTATTCTTTTTACGAGCCTCGCCCATATTATCGTGGCAACTATCCAGGCCAACAATATAACCGGCCTCAGGGACCGCCGCGACGAGTGCATTTTGATGATAGTTATAATTATAATAGACCGCAGAGTCTTCCCTATCGTGGAAACGATCCTAATCGTACTATATGTTATAAGTGTAATAGGCTAGGCCACATACAGAGATTTTGTAACGTGAAATTGGAATCAGCAAATGCCTGCTCGGTTAAATCTACACCTTATGAGACTGACGGTCATTCTGGATCTTCATCGCAATCAAAGAGTATTCCAGTCATGTCCGCCCTACATGAACTGGGTGAATTAACATTTTACCAGGGCCGCGTGAACGCTATTCGCGCTTCTGTTCTACGTGACTCCGGATGCACGACTATCGGCGTTCGACAGTCACTAGTCCGTCCAACACAATTTTTGGACAAGGAGGTAACTTGTATTACTTTTGGCGGATCTGTAGAGCGATTCCGTCTTGCAGAAGTTTATATTGATACACCTTTTCTCACAGGTATTGTTACTGCATGTGTACTGCCTAATCCGGTGGCTGATATAATCATAGGTAATGTACCTCAAGTAAATAAGTTTCCTATCGGTAACTTGGAAATTTGGACTGAGGATCAGAGTGTTGCTTGTGCGACAACACGCCTACAATCGAGCCGACGAGCAGACAGTCCATTGAGTAATCCTACTATTGAAGTGAACATTACGTCTAGTGCATTTCATGATGAGCAACATTCAGATCCCACATTGAAACATTTGTTTGCTAAGGTTGATCCTACCGCACCGGATACCTCTAAGTTTCTTATGAAAGATGACTTATTATATCGTAATTTTCGGAATAAGCGAGAGACCGTTATGCAACTTGTAGTACCGAGATCTTTTCGTCGCGACATTATTCGTCTCGCGCATGACACTTCCTTGGCGGGTCACCAGGGAAAGGCCAGAACTAAGTCTCGAATACTATCGCAATTTTTTTGGCCCAGTATTTACGCAGATGTAAACCGGTTTGTATCAACATGTGACGTATGTCAGAGACGTACTCCTAAAGGAAGAGCATCACGAGCTCCTCTGCAGGAGATGCCAATGGTTTCCAGACCATTTGAGCGCGTTGCCATAGATATAGTTGGTCCTCTACACAAGTCAGACAGAGGACATCGTTTTATACTTTCTGTCATTGACTACGCAACCCGTTGGCCAGAGGCCATTCCGCTAAAAGACATTTCAGCTGATCATGTCGCTGAAGCCCTTATTACTATTTTTTCGCGTCTTGGGTTTCCGGTTGAAATTTTATCGGACAGAGGTCCACAGTTTACCTCTGAGCTTTTTAAGAAAGTCTTGGAGTTGGTCGGGATTAAACAAAGATTGACATCTCCATACCACCCACAGTCTAATGGCTGCTGTGAACGTTGGAATGCTACCATGAAAAGTATGCTTGCGCGAGTTTCCGCCGACAAACCGAGTGATTGGGATCGACAACTCCCCGCTATTCTTTTTGCATACCGAGAACTACCGAACGCATCGACGGGTTTTTCTCCCTTCGAATTATTGTATGGTCGTAAACCGCGTGGTCCAATGGCCATACTCCATGATTTATTCGCCGGATCAAACACCGACGACAACGATACGCGGTCTGCATATCAATACGTTGTAGACTTACGCCAGCGAATACTTAACGCATGTCAGCTCGCACAAAAATCTTCAGCTGCGCATGCGAGTCTTTATAAACAATATCGTGATCAAGGTAGCCGATTGCGAACCTTGACCGTCGGAGACCAAACTCTTGTTCTCCTTCCGGAAACGAAAAATAAACTCCTTCTTACATGGAAGGGACCTTTTAAAGTTCTAAAGAGACTTTCTCGAGTAAATTATCTTATCAAGATTCGAGGACAGGACAAAGTCTTCCATATAAATATGTTAAAGCAGTACCTGTCCGACGATGATAATCGACAGAATAATCGCCGAAATGTGGTTGCTCAGGCCAATGCGGCCTTAGTTTCAGTTGACGATGATGATCCTATTAAGATAGAGAATTCAATACCCGCACTTCGATCTTCTGAAAACACTTCGGATGTGAATATAAATCCAGATTTATCTGAATCGCAAAGACAAGATTTAAGAGATTTGCTTAACGAGTTTACTACAGTCTTTACTGATCTACCAGGTAATACTTCCTTGGTACAGCATGTTATAAGATTAAAGACGGATATACCCGTCTTTGTTAAACCATACCCGCGTCCGCTGCACGCACAAGAGACTATAATAACCGAGGTACGTAACATGTTTCACCTGGGAGTGATAGAGCGATCGACGAGCCCATATAACTCACCCATCGTCTTAGTGAAAAAAAAAGATGATACCGTGCGTTTTTGTATTGATTATCGTAAACTTAATGAGGTTACGATATATGACGCTGAACCGATTCCCAACCAGGAGAATCTTTTTGCTCAGTTAGCCAGGGCAACGATTTTTTCTAAAATCGATCTTTCCAAAGGTTATTGGCAAATTCCGCTTGATGAGAGTAGCAAGCAATATACCGCTTTTCAGACTCCGTTGGGTCTTATGCAGTGGCGCTATATGCCTTTCGGGTTAGTTACAGCCCCTGCTACTTTCGCCCGTATGATGACAATATTGCTCCAGGGTATGAATTCCGTATTGTCGTATTTTGACGACATTTGTATTTATGAAACCGATTGGTCGGGCCACCTTGCAGCCCTACGACAAGTTTTTATTGCTCTTCGTCGAGCTGGCCTTACGGCGAAACCCAGTAAGGTATTTTTAGGATATAATGAAATTAATTTTCTGGGCCATACAATTGCCCACGGCGTTCAGACTCCTGATGACAAGAAGATAACTACCATCTTAAAGCTCCAACCACCTCGAACTAAGAAAGAAGTTCGTAGTTTATTGGGCTTTCTTAACTATTATAGGAAATTCATTCCAAATTTTTCTTCGCTTACAGCTCCGTTATCGGACCTCACAAGAAAGAATTTTCCTAATAAAGTGAAATGGACAACCGAATGTGCTGATACACTTCGTACCGTTCAACAATTGTTTTCCACTTCCCCCATTCTCATACTGCCAGACATAAACCAAATATTTATTGTCCGCACTGATGCGTCGGACAAGGGATTGGGAGCTGTGTTATTACAGGAACGAGACGATACCTTGCGGCCATGCCTATACGCCAGCCGCAAGTTGCTAGATAGGGAATGCCGCTATGCAATTATCGAGCGAGAGTGCCTCGCTATCATTTTTGCTGTAAACGCATTTTCGAGATATCTACTTATGTCCGAGTTTATAATTGAAACCGACCATCGTCCGTTGTTATTCTTAAAGACTAACAGGGCTAAAAATGCTCGATTAACGAGGTGGAGTCTTGCACTCCAGGAATACCGGTTTGTAATCCGTGCTATCCCGGGCGGTGACAATTCCCAAGCTGATATTTTGTCACGTCTCATTTAAATTCCTATTAAAGAGTGTTGTGTCTTGTATTGGGGTTGGATAGTGCTTGTCCCCCTCAATTCTAGACGGTGGATGGATTCACATTTATCTTGTTCATTACTTTATGAACCAGTTTTACAATCCTTTTTTTGTGAATGTCCTCTTTCCACCAGCGTCATTCCTGACTGTGACCTGAACTTCTGGCAAACCTGACGCCCTTGTCAGCGGGTCAATGAGATGAAGACATGGCAAACCAAGCTACCAGAGCTACTGCTGCCATTGGATACCACAGTATTTTAATTAACAATATATTGTGTGTGAATGTGTATATAAGCAGCAATTGTGTGTGTTGACTATATAGTTATAAGCCTATTCCTTCAGTAAGGCTTCATTACTTCATAATAGTTATACTTTAATCCAGCAGTATACAGTGATATACTCATTATTATTATAGATGTTTCTGAGAATTTTGATTGTGTGCAGTAAGAATGTTTAAATAGAATAAATTCTATAGAACGTGGCATCAATAATTGTATGCTTTTTGTCCATCCAATATGCACGTTCTTAGTTAGATTTTTCTTCTCAAGCTTAAGGCTCATTTTTCTACAGTACTACTTAAGCCCCTACCACAATAACTTTGGGATTTCTTGGATCCTATCGTGTAAATTTTATTTAAAATTTTCACTGGGGTGGGGGATATGTCAGGGTTAGAATTTGAATTGCCGTGCTAGGTCACGCATTGTTTATTACATGGCATCATTGATTTTAGCCAGTCCAAACGTCCTTGAACTATTCCCGTGGACAGTTTGTTTTTGTAACGCTTTTCTTAGAGATGGAAAGAAAGTGGGGCAAGATAGAACGAATGGATAAATTAACAGTGACGATGCAGTTTTCGACCCCGTGGTTTGGGTGTACTTTAACAGGGAAAGACGGGGCGAATAAGGAGTGAATAAATTCGTACATAAAACGTTTAGGGTGTAGAGACTTTGCGAAGGGTTTTGATATAGTTTAGTGACTTTGTCTGTTACTATTAATAGAATCTATTGGCGCTGCGAGCGGAGCTCGAAGTGGATGCACCAATCAAATTTGAGCAGTCACGTGGATTTGCAGCAGAAGATAAGCGGAGACATGTTTATGCTACCTCACTTCCATGTAGACCTTCCATCTACGAGGGCGGTCGGCCAAAGGTTCAGCCAGAGAGAACCAACAGACTGTTAACGTCATGTCTATGTCCTGGATAGACAATGAAAATAATCCACAGCTATTTTCTCCAGTTCCCTGAAATCGTTTCAGGGAACCAATCGTAAGTGTTGTCACCATGATTCGAGATGATGTGAATCTGACCCTAATTTTCCAGTAGAAGTGCGACCAAAGGAATGCAAGACCATAAAGTTTTACTTGCAATTAAGATCTAGGATGAGTGACTGATATACACATTTGTAAATTGTAATTGATGTGTCTGGATGAGGCTGGGGATTGCCAGCCCATCCTAGAACAGATCTAGATCTAACTTAACTACGTCAGTGTGTCTTGACGGTTTGATCCTTTATAAGCAGTTAAATGAGTTAATATTGTCGTCTGAGACCTAAGTATATCATTTGTGAGATAGTAGGCAGTCTATATTTCTGAAGATAAATAATTACTAAGTAAACTGTGAATGAATCAGAATGATATAGAGTTTCAAATCTTTTAAGAATCTAGAGGAGATTTATAGTTATGTATTTTAGTATTTTCATTTGATGCTGCTGATGTTGTCTTTTAATATGTAAACGATAGACGAAATTGTTAGGTATTTAGGTAATAAATTTGTGGCCCTACAAGGTCCTTGATATAACTTACTCGAAATTGTTATTAGTGTATGTGGCATGGTATGGCAGAGTAATTTCTAAAACCTCTCGATATTTTATTAAATGCAGTCGAACACGTAAATTCTATAATTAACCATTCCCATATAACACGAGTCTAGTATATCCCCCACGTAACACTTTCATAACACTCGAGGACCCACCTCGTAACAGTCTTGACTCGTTTAAAGAAAAAAATAGGGGGTATAATCTGGACCGGGGGGAGGGGGGGGGGTGGTTGTCTGGCCTAGCCCAAAGTATACCCCGGGGTATAAACTGGTCTAGGCCAGATATACCCCTGGGTATAAAAACATAGGCTAGGGCACTTTAACCACGGGTAGTCTGGCGGGGGTATAATCTGACCTGCCAGACCGGTACTGTTGGCATGAGAGGCGAGCACCTTGTCTCTTGACCACCGTGTCCCCTTTTAACAAGGAAAACGGCAGATAAATATCATCAGCACACACACACACACACACACACACACACACAGCGGGAGAGATAAACTGTAACCTTTTCTCTATCACAAAAGCAAAAACTCATCTGCAGAACTAAAAACATGTTCAGTTACAAAAAAAACAACAACAAGAAACAGACAAAAAAAAAACTGAGTGAATATTTCAAGGTCTTGACTTCACACTTGAAGAATGATAATGGGCCTCTCTCGTGGGCCAACATCGATCCGTCATAAAACGTGGTTGCCAAGCACCCGCCAACCGAAGGTTATATCAAATATAGACAAACAAAATAGTTCACTCTGTCACAAATCCCAGACTGGGAGATGTAATAGTTTATGACAGGACAACAATCACGAACAAACAAGTTTAACACTTAACAGAACAACCCATCAGACTCACACATTTATTAGACATAATTATACATATAATAGCGCAATTACATACATTATATTATTGAAATGCACTGCCGTGCAACGGCCTTATTCTCACACACACTCTCCCTCGGATCCACAATCCGGTAGTTACTCCTAAAGGCACTTCGGCCTCAGCCTCTCCCCTCAGGGTCTTAACAACACATTAGTAATTTACTGGCACCGCAGTCTCTCAATATCACCTTCCTATTGTCATACACCTTAGCACTCCCCTAGCACCTCAGCAGGGCAATAACACATTATTATTTCCATAGCCATCAACATGGCAACAACATAATATCAGTTCACTAGCCTATCAACATGGCAACAAGATAGTATCTCATTCACTCTCATATCTACGTCCCTGTCCGTGACCTGACTGCCACGACTTTATGTGCCTCTACTGTCCTGCACTGACAGCCTCACTTCTGGCCTATGTGTGGCCTCCGGCCCTATGCTGGCCTATCCCCTGTGCTCATCGAGGTGGCTCTGCGGCCCGTCCCCGACACCAGTCATAACTGGAAAGACTCTTCCACTAGTCTTCTCGACTGCTTCCCCTTTATGTCCGCCCGATGGGCTTTTATTCACAGGTCCGATCCCTAGGACCTTCTAACTTGCAGTGATAGTAATACCGCGCTTTCGCCTCCTTCAGACCCCGCCCCCACTACTCACAACAGCACGCTTAACTTGCTGTCTACTGTGAGCCTTTCTTACTCTACACCCGCTCTGCAGCAATCCCCTTAATTGCACTCACTCCCCTCGTGACATCATCCCCCACCCCAAAAAAATTAATGCAATTAATTTCAAATCGCATCAAGATGACTGTCAACGAGTGAGCGTGAGCAATACCTACACTAAAAAAAATGACCTAGCAGTTCCCCTAGTCGCCCGTGCAGATGCGGGGCTCTCTTGTAGAAGAGGGACAGCAGAGAATACATCTGACGTGATACTGCGTGTCGTAAGAGGCGACTAAAGGTGCAAAGGTCCTGGTCTCCCGAGAAGAGCCAGTTGGCGGTGGGTCAACTACCCACCCTGTAAAAATAAACCAGTTACAGAAACACAAGCAAATACTTCAAATCAGTCTTTTATCTTGGGAGAAGGGGGAGCATCTGCACCTGTAGATTCAATGAAGGACAATGGACAAAGCCGAAAGGACGCCACTGGCCCGACTGCTCCTTCATCAAGCAAGTCACTCCGGATTGCGTCGTGGAATGTCCGCTCCATGTATGAAGCAGGAAAGAGTGCCCAGGTTACAATGGAGATGAGGCGATACAGACTGCACATACTTGGAGTTAGCGAGACCCGCTGGATACAGTCCGGACTGAAACAACTTAATACTGGGGAAAAGATTTTGTATTCTGGAAGGGAGGACAAAAAGCATACAGAAGGAGTAGCGATCATCTTGAGCAAGCACGCCCAGAGGTCACTGAGGGGATGGGAACCCTATGGAAGGAGAATTATATTGGCATCATTTACTACTAAGAACAAGAACATCAACATGAACATTGTGCAGATATACGCCCCAACAAATGAAGCAACCGATGAGGACAAGGGCGACTTCTACAACCAGCTTCAGGAAATAGTTGACACATTGCCAAGAAAAGATGTGAACATTATAATGGGAGACGCCAATGCCAAGATAGGACAGGACAATACAGGGTATGAGGACATTATGGGGTGCAATGGTTTAGGACAAATGAATGAGAATGGAGAGCGGTTTGCAAGTTTCTGCGCATTTAACAGCTATGTGATTGGAGGTTCAGTATTCCCACACAAGAGGATCCATAAGGCCACTTGGATTTCACCGGATGGAGTAACTGAAAATCAGATTGACCACTTTT
The DNA here is from genome assembly GCA_963931925.1 of Onchidella celtica. Lineage (NCBI taxonomy): Eukaryota > Metazoa > Mollusca > Gastropoda > Systellommatophora > Onchidiidae > Onchidella > Onchidella celtica. The sequence continues at coordinate 31,827,941 of OZ007576.1, read as the reverse complement.
GCATCACCCGACGATTCAGACGCTCACTAGAGGATGTCATAGTACAGAGAGGAGCAGATGTTGGATCTGACCATCACATGCTGCTGGCAAGACTCAAACTCCGCCTCAAGAAACAAGGTACCAGAGCAGGAACAAAGAGGAGAAAGTTTCAAGTGAGCCTTGTGGATGGAGACAAGAAGGAAGAGTTCCAGCTGACACTGAGGAATAGATTCAAACCCCTTGTTGACCTCGAAGAGACAGTAGATTTGGAGACTCACTGGGCTAAGGTAAAAGGAGTATTTACATCGACATGTCAGGATGTTATTGGGGAAAAGAAAGTGGAACACAAGGAATGGATCAGTCAAAAATCACTGGACTTGATAAGGATAAGAAGAGACCTAAAAGAACGGGTAAATGCAAGTCGTACAAGAAGCTCAAGAGTTGGTAACCAGGAAGAGTACCGAGCATCAGCTAAAGAGGTCAAAAAATCAATTAAAAAAGACAAAGAGGAGTTCATAGGAATGTTAGCAGAGAAAGCAGAGAAGGCAGCAACAGGAGGACACATGAGGATCCTCTACCAGACTACAAAGACTCTTGCTGGAAAATATGGAAAACCTGAAGTTCCTGTCAAGGATTACAACAGGAAGGCTATTTTTGGAAAGGAAGCTCAGGCAAAAAGATGGATAGAACATTTTAACAGCCTCTTGAACAGACCTCCACCAAGCAACCCACCCGACATTCTACCCGCAAGAAATGATTTACCGATCAGTTGCGACCCTCCGACTAAAGCAGAGATTAATGATGCCATAAAGCAGTTAAATCGAGGCAAGGCAGCTGGACCAGACCAGATCCCACCAGAGGCGCTGAAGGCAGATGCTGCTGGGGCTGCAGAGGGTCTGCACTCACTATTCTCGAGGATTTGGATCGGAGGCAAGTTTCCAAAGGACTGGAAGGAAGGACACCTCGTGAAGCTCCCAAAAAAAGGGGACCTCAGCAATTGTAGTAACTACAGAGGAATCACACTTCTCTCCATCCCAGGAAAGGTTTTCAATCGGATTATTCTCAAGCGAATACAGAATGCAACAGACCAAAAACTTCGCGAGGAGCAAGCTGGTTTCAGGAGTAATCGATCAACCACCGACCAGATCGCCACGCTGAGAATCATAGTAGAGCAGTCGCTAGAGTGGAACTCCCAACTGATAGTGAACTTCCTTGACTACGAGAAGGCCTTTGATAGCATCGATAGAGAAACACTGTGGAGAATATTGAGACATTATGGAATCCCAGAGAAGATGGTGAATCTTATCAAGAGCATGTACGAGGGGACAAGTTGCAGAGTCGTACATGATGGTGAGCTTACTGACAGCTTTGATATCAAGACTGGTGTTAGGCAGGGTTGTTTGCTGTCCCCATTTCTGTTTATCCTGGTGATTGATTGGCTTATGAAAGAAACCACCAGTGGAGGAAGAAATGGCATACAATGGACCCCATGGACACAGCTGGACGATCTAGATTTTGCAGATGACTTGGCACTATTGTCGCACACACACGACCAGATGCAAGCAAAGACTACAGCTCTAAACAAAATTTCAGAATCTATTGGATTGAGGATACATCCCGCGAAGTCGAAGGTCCTAAAAATTGTTGCACCCCTAAGCGAACAAGTCACAGTAGGAGATCAACCACTGGAAGATGTAGAGTCCTTCTGCTATCTTGGTAGTATCATTGACAATAAGGGAGGAACAGAGGCAGAAGTCAAAGCACGAATTGGAAAGGCACAGGCAGCTTTCACATCCTTAAGCAAGATTTGGAGAACCAAGGATATATCTCTAAAAACAAAGCTGAGGATATTCAACTCGAACGTGAAGTCAGTCCTGTTGTATGGATGTGAGACTTGGAATGCGTCCCAGGCCTGCATAAAGAGAATCCAAGTTTTCATCAACAGATGTTTGAGGAAGCTACTTAAGATCAGATGGACAGACAAGGTCAGCAATGAAATTGTATGGAAAAGAACAAGACAGAACCCAGTCAGAGAGGAAATTGGTAGGAGGCGATGGAGATGGATCGGCCACACTCTCAGGAGGCCAGGAAACAGCATCACGAAGAAGGTATTGGACTGGAATCCCCAGGGCAAGAGATCAAGAGGAAGGCCGCGCGGAACGTGGAGAAGAGCCAGAGAAAATGATGTGCAACGAAGCGGAAAGACTTGGAATAATGTAAAGAGGCTGGCCCATGATAGAGAGGGATGGAAGGTGTTTGTTGGTGGCCTATACCCTGATCCAGGGTGAGAAAGGCAATGATGATGATGATGAGTTCCCCTAGTATATAAAATACCGAAATCAGGGGAAAATATGGGGATCAATATGGCCTGAAATATGCATATATGTGTCACATCATGAATAGCTAACTAACCACAATACTTAATACAGAATCAAAAACCATTCAACCTATCAACCATTCTTCATATCATATTTATAATGTCAATATTTTAAAGTCGACTTATTCACACAGATCCTGTCAATGTTCCTGTCCTCAGATGTATAAGCTCCTGAAATCTTGCCCTAGGCTCGACTAAGGTAGTCGGCGATATGATTGCTGGTTCCTGGAATTGGTTGAATAACGAAGGTATACGGCTGCAAAGCCAATGCCCATCTAGACAAGCGTGGGCTGGACGAACGATTCTTCGACAAAAATGTCAGTGGCTTGTGGTCTGTCTGGATACAAAATTCTCGTCCCATGAGATAACGTCCTAGTTTCTGGACGGACCAGACAATGGCAAGACACTCACGCTCTATCACAGAATACTTTCTTTCTCTCTGCAATAACTTCCTACTGACATAACATACAGGATGGAGACATTCGTTCTTCTCCTGTAGAAGACAAGCGCCGACACCAGAGTCCGACGCATCCGTTCTGAGGATAAAATTAGATCGAAAATCGGGTAATATCAAAATGGGTGACGATGATAATGCTGTCACCAAATTATCAAATGATGTCTGACATTCAGACGTCCACTGGACCTTATCGGGTTGTCCCTTCTTAGTAAGGTCAGTAAGAGAAGATGACAAGGAGGAAAAATTTGGAATGAACTTTCTGTAATAATTTAAAATTCCCACTAAGCTTCTGACTTGTTTCTTTGTTTTAGGGATTTGCAACCCTACTAACTTGTCAATTTTTGTTTCTTCAGGTCTCTGAACACCTCTACCCACAATATGTCCTAAGAATATTATCTCTGGACATGCCAAATCCATCTTTGCGGGTTTAGCAGTTAACCCAAAATGACGTAATCGTTGAAAAATTACTGTTAGTGTCTGAATATGATCAGACCATGTCGACGTATGGCATGCTATATCGTCAAAGAATGACACGACATTAGGTATGTCCTTTAATACCAGTATGAGAATACAGATACTCTGGTCTCTCATGAAACCTCTGCAGCATATCAACGTGGAAAACCTTTACTGATCCATCAATGTGGATAGCGTAATCTACCTTTGAAACAACTCGCTCAATAACATAAGGACCTTTCCATGTCATCAATAACTTATTATGGTCCGTAGGTAACAACAACAGAACCTTGTCTCCTGGCTTAAAAATTCTCAGTTTGGAACCTCTATCTTTATAGTCTTTTGCTCTTTTCGACGCGATACCAGAAGCTTCTTCTGCTATAGTGCGCGCTGAAGATAGTCTTTCTCTTAAATCAACAAGGTCTATCGAAACCTTTTTAAACGGTTCCGAAACCGTGGGGATCTTTTGAAGAGGAGCCTGGGGTGTACGACCCTTATGCGTCGTCTTTTGGCACGCACTGCACGTCTTACAATATAACCGCACATCTCCGTATACTGACGGCCAATAAAAATCTTTCAGAACTCTCTCCTTGGTTCTAGTACTTCCCATATGACCCGCTAATGGAACATCATGGGCCAGACGCAATACTGTAGCAATCAACGACCGTGGCACGACGACCTGCTTTTGAACGGAAGCCACTGTGACGTACATACGGAACAGAATGCCCCCCTGGACAATAAAGGAGGACGACCCGTTCTTATATCTTCTCGTTTTCTCGGTTCGCGCTTCCCCAAAACATGGGTTTAATGATGGGTCCTCCCTTTGTAATCTCGCCAAGCGCTCTGGCGTGATATCTAGGTTGACCGCTGGCGTCGCCAAAGGTCTAATCTTATCTTTATCCGCTACCCGTCGACGTGTTTCGACCGCGGCGCAAAAGTCAATACCCTTTGATTGCGACCATGCTTGCACGTTCTCATCGGAAGGGGAAACGACCCGTGATACATTCCCAATGATGAGCTGGGCGCCTGGAAAACAACCAACGACTGCTTCGACTTCCCCGCTAAGGAAAGGTGTATCTATCATTATTTTTGCCATGGGTAATTTCTCAATGGCCCCCGAAAATTGGATGCACGGGACAGTCTCACCTGTAAGCTGTGAATCCCGAATGCAGTCCCTATGCACTCCCACAACGGTAGATCCTGTATCTCGTAAAACCGAGACCGGTTCGTCCCCAACAAACCCCGGATAAACCCTAAGACCACCTCCTGTATGACATGAATTTATAACGGGGATCTTTCTCCCACAAGGTAAAACACCGGAAGATAATAACTTCTCACAACTGGGACACTTAGAATACTGTCCGCCTCCGTTGTCCGATGTAACGCACGCAGCCGCATGATGAAATTTATTTGGGGAACATGGGCTGGAGCTACTGTCCACGTTCGCCGCTATCCTACCTGCAGGGCAGTTCACGCTGATGTGATCTGCTCTTCCGCAGTTCCAACACTTCGCGGCCCTACACTCGCGGGAAAAGTGACCCACGCGTCCGCAAGTCCAACACTCCGCTCCCTGTGCTGCCCTAGGCCTGGGTCCCCGTGACCCCTCGCGACCGGAACTAGAGTCCCTATGCCGTCGGTCATCGGCAAAGGTCACAACTCGCCCCCGGCCATTACCGCGACCTAGCCCTCCTGCTCGGTCAAACTTACCGGATCCATATGCCGGTGATTGGTGATAGCCCCTATGCTGCCCCTGGGCTTGCCCACTATAGGCACCACGCTGACGCGACCTGTCCCTGAGTCCTGCCGGCGACCCCTCGACAACGGCGACGTAGCCAGCATCTTGGACGTACGCCCTGGCGACTGGTTTGGACGGATGCGCCGTACGGTATGCCTCCGCCAACTTAGACGCCTCCTGCACCGTCGCGGGTTCGTTCTCTTTCAGGAAAGCCACCAGATCTTTGTGGCACGACGCGTACAGCTGGTCACGGATCATTAAGTCTTTCAGTTTAGCAAAATCCGTGCCCACATGCGCCAAGTCTACCCAGTTCGCGAAATACTCCGTTAGTCTCGCGACGAAGGCAGCAAAGTCCTCCCTGGTATCTGCACGTGCTCGCCTAAACTGCTCCCGGAAATATTCCTCGGTACGCGCAAATCGGCGAAGCAGCAAAGCCTTCAGCTTATCGTAATCTTGCACGTCTTCGCGCTGTAGCTCTTTAAAGTAGGTTAACGCTCGCCCCTGCAATAGCGATGCCAGGTACGTGGCCCATAATTCCTTATTTTCCCCCCATTGCAATTGTGCGTTCAGTTCGAACCTGTAAAGGAAGGCGTCTATGTCGTCCTTCCGGTCGTCGAACGTAGGGAGCTTAATCCTAACACCACCTTTATTGTGTACCTGCCGCTCAACTGCTTCTGTTGGCGCATTCTTTTGGCTTTCCAACTCCGCGATTCTCATTCGCGTCTCTCTCTCCTGTTGGTTATCCCTAGCTTCTATCTCCCTTAACTTTATCTCCCTCTCCTGCTCCTGAGCCTTTAACTCCTTTAACTTAAACTCTCTTTCCTCTTCCTTATCCTTAGCCTCTTTTTCTCGCTCTCTATCCTTAGCACGCTCATCGCGCAAATCCGCCTGCTGTTCTTTGATCCAGCCGCGTAGCTCCTCTCCCTCCAGGCCAAGTTCCTTACCCAACTTCATTAGCTGTTGGAGTTCCGCCATTTCACAGATTTATGGTTATGGTATGTATACTATGAAAACGGCTACCCTGTCGGTATGATCACTAGCAACACGACCAGAGACCTGAGATCACACCAGGTATAACAATACCCAATTGTCTCAAATACAATTCAGAAATTTACGTACTTCCTAACTAATTCTATATTTATAAAATGTATTGCCCTATTAATAATAAAAAAGAGTAGAAAAGACAATAATAAGGAAATTCAGTAGAAGGACCACAAGTACGTCAAGGACAACGAACCAGACTAGGACAAGCTTCTACAAAAAAAAACTATAATGGAAAAAAATGCAACCTACTACGCCGATTATACTACACGGTACAAACAAGAACAGAGTCTGAAAAAAAAGAACGTATCTACAGATAGGGAGAAGAAGGACAAGAGAAACGTCTTCCTAAAACAACGAGGAAGATAGAACGCTACAATCTAAACAAAAATACAGGTCCCTATAGAACTGTTCACTGTGATGAACGAAGTTCCAAATTTAGCCCACCTCCCGAAGAGGACAAACTACGCTCACCACAGCAAACCCGCGCCACCGCCCGTATAACCTATAACGACAACAAAAACAGCAAAAACAGGGAAAAAGACAGATTAAAGGAACAGCCCACAATCCAGGGCACAAAAATTTTGACTTTTACTTAACTTTGACCCTAGATTTCAATTTCTCCCTTTCCTCGGAGCTCTGGCTGCTTGACCTCTACAGGCTGGCACGCACACTCTGCAGAAATTTAAGTACACATTAATACCTATTCATAGCAATACATGCATCAATACATATTATAATTCATAAACATACATAAATCATACCATCATGAAATTTCCATTCATACCACGAACAAGGACAACAGCACGAATTCCTAGCACAACAGAAAAACAACTAGATATAACGAATACACAATGTCAAAATGACCACAGGTAAACAGGACGAGCCCCCAGTGTCACAAATCCCAGACTGGGAGATGTAATAGTTTATGACAGGACAACAATCACGAACAAACAAGTTTAACACTTAACAGAACAACCCATCAGACTCACACATTTATTAGACATAATTATACATATAATAGCGCAATTACATACATTATATTATTGAAATGCACTGCCGTGCAACGGCCTTATTCTCACACACACTCTCCCTCGGATCCACAATCCGGTAGTTACTCCTAAAGGCACTTCGGCCTCAGCCTCTCCCCTCAGGGTCTTAACAACACATTAGTAATTTACTGGCACCGCAGTCTCTCAATATCACCTTCCTATTGTCATACACCTTAGCACTCCCCTAGCACCTCAGCAGGGCAATAACACATTATTATTTCCATAGCCATCAACATGGCAACAACATAATATCAGTTCACTAGCCTATCAACATGGCAACAAGATAGTATCTCATTCACTCTCATATCTACGTCCCTGTCCGTGACCTGACTGCCACGACTTTATGTGCCTCTACTGTCCTGCACTGACAGCCTCACTTCTGGCCTATGTGTGGCCTCCGGCCCTATGCTGGCCTATCCCCTGTGCTCATCGAGGTGGCTCTGCGGCCCGTCCCCGACACCAGTCATAACTGGAAAGACTCTTCCACTAGTCTTCTCGACTGCTTCCCCTTTATGTCCGCCCGATGGGCTTTTATTCACAGGTCCGATCCCTAGGACCTTCTAACTTGCAGTGATAGTAATACCGCGCTTTCGCCTCCTTCAGACCCCGCCCCCACTACTCACAACAGCACGCTTAACTTGCTGTCTACTGTGAGCCTTTCTTACTCTACACCCGCTCTGTAGCAATCCCCTTAATTGCACTCACTCCCCTCGTGACACACTCGAGCAAAATTCCGTCCGCGCACACCACCAGCGCCGCCTACCGAGTTGCGCAAACGATAGTACTTTCGCTTCCTGTTCAACGTGGCGACGCCCTTGCAGAATCGAGTGAGGAATGGAAACAGCCAACACTGTGCCGGTATAAACTGCACAAATGCAAGACACTATAAGCCAGAATTGTCATACTTTCGCTTTCCAACAATGTCAACAATGGTTGTGTTTTTGTATTGTGCAGATCTAGAGGTTTCCCACATAAGCAGAGCTATGTCATGTTTAAGCTGTCATAGAATGATACTGGTCTACAAATCCTAAACACTTATTTTCGTTCCGAATTTATTGTCATAACACCACTAACACTGAATTCAGATTTGTGTTCCTTACAACCATGTAAGGACAAGACTTTCCCAAATGACATCAACAAAAAGAATTGTACGTAGCAATTCTTTGTATGATTAAAAGGGTTATATATATATCATTACCATTTATTCATGCCTTGTATTTTTGCGCATTTTATTTCTCTGAGAATTTATTAAAGAACTACTGTATGGAAAAAGCAAAAATATATTGTTACTCTTCCCCGAATCTTTTGAATCATGCAGATTGCATAGCAAATTATCACGAGTAAGCAGTTCATGACCAAAATATCGAGAACAAATAAATGGATGAATGTAACAGTTCACTTGTTACATCATCTATAAGCTTTTTGCAGAATACAGGCTGCTATGTCAAACAGGATATGTCTCAGGGTGTTGAAAAGCTCGCATACATTGTGAAGTCTACATTATGATGAATTTATGTGTGCTTTTCATTATTGTACTTGGATGGATATCATTATAATTTTGCTTGATGTTTTTTTTTTTATTGTTCAAAATTCTGCTCTATGTAATTCTGCGGTCTCCCATCCGTAAACCTATAAAATTATGTAAAATGCTGCGGCCGTTTCAGGTTCAGAGATGAACTGAACAACAACAACAACAACAACAAAAAATGTTTGCATGGTTTTGTCGAGCCTATGAACGATTTGAACTTTAGATGAGTTTGTACTAGATCTTTACCTACAACAAACGTAAAACGGAAGGGCCGTGAAACATAAGAAATTGTTATCACGTTTGCTCCATTGGCCATAGGCCAGCACAAGCCTAGCAGACAATGCTCGCCGGCTCACTTCGCGTAAACAGTTAGGTGGCGCTGCAGCCTTGCAGTGGACGTTTTTTTCTTTTTTTTATAGGCACGAAGAAGCGAGTGAATCATCTTGTCACTCTGCTATCTTTGGTTATATTAACGGCTTTCCCTTACCCTGTCATTATTGTGTGGCATGTCCATGCGGCATATCCTTCTTTTGGTACTACCTGTCATGATGCCTATTTGTTTTGTCTCAGTAACACAAAACCTAATAATTATAGTCAGTCACTCTCTCATTTTTTTTAAAGGAGATGCAGTGCATGTAGCGGTTGGTCCAAAATTGTGCATTCATCTCCGCGTCAGCTGTTAACTCATCCTGGAAGTACGGAAATGAATCAATTTGTTCTGTCTGTCTGGTCTTTCTGCCTTTTCGGACAATTTCTTTATTCTATCTTTCTCTCGGTTTGTTTCACTTTCTGTCTCTCTGCCTGCCTGCCTACCTGACTGCGTGTCTGTCTGTTCTGACTCTCTATTCTATCTGTTTATTTCTCTGTATGCCTATGTGTCGTCGCTCTATTTTGACTGTCTGTCTATCGTCTCTCAATTCTATTTATCTGCCAGTCTGTTTCTTGTCCGCTTCTGTGCCTGCCTGCCTGCCTGCCTGTATGCCTGTTTGTCTTATTTCCAATTGTCACAGTGACATCAAGTTTATGTGTTTGTCTCTCTGCTTAAATATTTTTGATGGACTCTAATAAAAATCAAAAACATGTAAGGAAGTTGTTGAGTGTCATTTTATGTGAAACCTTACAGCAATATCGATTTTCATATCTCTATTTTTCTGAGTCCCTGTCTAGATCAGTAATTCCGGGCCAAACTTGTTTGTGCGTTTGTGTACAACTTCTTACTTGTCTGACGAAAACTCTGTTTATCTAACAGGAAACACTGCATACAATTTGTATGAAATTATGGCATGTTATTCACTGATGGAGAGAGGAAGAGAGAATCCAGAGGGACTTTAACTATTTTGTTGTAGAAATTCGTAACCAGTCAGAGAATGCGTAATTTTAAATGTCACATCGAGACAATAAAGAGGCATTTTTCATGTCAACAAAAATACACATCAGTATCATTTTGAGAGAGATTTATTTGTGAGCAGAGTAATCGAACATTCATGTGTTCACGTTTATCACCCGTCGCTGCCTGAAAGTTCTTGCAGACCTACGTCAAACCTTATCTATTTTGCCGTACCACATGGTGGTAGCACCAAGTGGGCGTGGTTGCAAACGCGTCCAGAAGGATTCCACACAGTCTCTGATAAATCATAAAAGAAGAGAAATGGTTAACTTTTTTTGAACTAACTAAATTTCTGATACAAACAAACTCGGATAATTTATGGCCGCTCTCGTAGGGCCGTATCTTTATGTACACATTTTCTTTTCTGGATGCTCCTTGCAGAAGTGGTGCGTACTTATCATTTCCATGGTGCGTTTTCTACATGTCCCATGAAATTGTTCCAGATGAAATGGTCGAATGCGTATTTTAAAACTACGCAAGTCTTTTACACTTGCAGTTCCTGTTCGTAAAACGTGTGCAAAACTCATCAAAACTATCAGCCGTGGGGAGAGGCCTTAAGACATTGAAAAAGTCCTTAGTCTCTCATGCCATAGTTGTTTTTCCTGGCGAGGAGAAAAATCTGAACGGCATTCATCTTTCCCTGTTCAAATGAAGATTATTGTAAAATTGTAATAACTTGTCCTAAAAGGACTGTAACTGATGGCATTCGGTATGGTACAGAGGTTGAAGCAGAAAAGTTGAATATTGTTTAGCACCCAATGAGAAAATATGACATCAAAATGTCACAATAAATCACCGGCGGCTCTAAGATGAAAACACACAAGTGTAATCACAAAACTGCACGTTATATTTTCCCCCCAAATATTCTACGTGCTCTCTGAAGAAAATTATTGATTAGGGCGTGTAGGTCTTCTTAAAAATTGGGCGAGTTTTCTTCTTTTTAAAAAAAAAATAATATGCATAGATTTTATAACTATAAATGTATTTTAAAAATGGAATATATTTCAAGTCAAATATATGTGTTTTTTGCGCTTGTGCGGTTGGCTGGGGCCAACAATAACACATGTTTTTAAAATACAGTCATCTGCTGCATTAAGATACAAAAAAAAAAAAAAAAATGCACACACACACACACACACACACAAATTGCTATACTTACTGGCTGGGCAGTATTGTCTACTGTTGGCCAAGTAGGCACCATCGAGACACCAGTAATAGGTATGACACGGGTTTGTGTCACCGTGCAGTCCATTAGACTTCCCGATACAGTCTGGGATGGTTCCACAGGCTGTGTTAGCAACTCCTTTGCTGAGAGGGTTTCAAGTTGTTTCTTGTTTTCATTGGAGGGACATTTTCATCATTAGGATATAGATAGATAGATAGATAGATAAATAGATAACTAGATAGATAGATAGATAGATAGATAGATAGATAGATAGATAGATAGATAAATAGATAGATAGATAAACAGACAGACAGACAGACAGACAGACAGACAGACAGACAGACAGACAGATAGATAGATAGATAGATAGATAGATAGATAGATAGATAGATAGATAGATAGATAGATAGATAGATAGATAGATAGACAGACAGACAGGCAGGCAGCCAGACAGCCAGACAGACAGACAGACAGACAGATATACAGACAGACAGGCAGGCAGGCAGACAGGCAGGAATTCAGACAGACAGGCAGACAGACAAACAGATAGACAGATAGATAGATAGATAGATAGATAGACAGATAGACAGATAAACAGATAGATAGATAGATAGATAGACAGATAGATAGATAGATAGATAGACAGATAGATAGATAGATAGATAGATAGATAGATAGATAGATAGATAGATAGATAGATAGATAGATAGATAGATAGATAGGCAGTAACGGACATTAGTCAGTGGATATATGGAGGATAAAGGGCCCATTGATGCGTGAGCAGGTAGGTAGGTAGATAAAGAGACAGACAGATAGACACAAAGAGAAATACGTGAGGAGGTAGGTAGTAGAAAGGTAGACAGACAGAGAGATGGATCGAGCCAGGCAGACACACAGATACAAAAAGAGACGCATAGGCATACATAGAGACAATTAATCAGAAAGATTGGTTTATAATAAGGTTTTCCTACCTTATCTACACAACAACGACAACAACAAACAAACAAGCAAATAGGTAGAAGATAAAAAACAATGAACATCTTTTGAATGTTTTCAAACCGAACCAAAGAAAGTTTGAGACACAGTGTTTTAGAGCAAACGGTCTTTAAGATATAAAAGGGATGCCTAACAGAACCACTAAGGCTGGAATAATAAGTTTTGTTCTTTGGACTGTCCCCCGCCCCTGCATCTCGTTTGTTGCTGCTGTCCTCGTCTACGACCTTGCTGTGACTCTGAGGCCACATGCCTCTAGATTCTGCTGTTTGCAAGCAATCATATCATTGTCAACTACAAATCACGTCAATTCATCCATTCATCATGTGAGTTGGCATTTTTTAGTTTTTAAAATATTTTTTAAAATTATATCATGTTTTTTTAAAACTGTAATTAATTTTGTTAGATCTGGATTCTCTATCTGTTTTTGTCATTGTTAGCCTTAAATGGTTTTGCTTGCGTTGATTTCGTTTTAACTCATTGTTTTCAAGGACTAAATCTTTTATTTCCGTTAACGGTGATGACATTTTACATGAGCCTTTGGATGATTCATTTTTAATCTTCACCGTTTTCTGTTGATTAAATCTAATTACATGTACCTGCCACCCGTTTCATCTTGTAAAACTTGATTACCTTGCAAAGTTTCTGTACAAATTTGCAACGCCAATGCTTGATGACATAAAAACGTTTTCTTGTCTTATTATAAAAATGAATGGCCCTGTGAGGAATCAATGCTTTAAATTTCCAGCTTTCAGAATATTAAGAAAACTCTACTATGAATCGTGTCTAAAAAAAATTGTTCTAAATGAAATATCCGTTGCGATTGAATTATCAGCAGCGAACAAAATCAATGGGAAGAAGAGTTGGAAGGAAATGTGTAGGAGTTCACGTTCTTGAAAACACACACACACACACATACACAAAACACCAGACAATTACATACTTTTTGCACGTCAGGCTGTCTCTCTCGAAGACCTGTTTACTATTGCAGAGCTCTTCGATTTCAGTTTCATCTTTGCAATATTTAAAGTTGAAACATCCAATGTAGTGAGGTTTCCTGCGATTATTAGGTTGTCTTCTACATATGTTCCAAGCTTGGACTGTTAATGTAGAGACACATACTAACGAGAATGTTTGAAAAAATCCTGTTATAGTTTCGAGAACATCATACTTATGTGGCTCGGTTGGTCGAATGGGTAATTAAATCGAATAATAATATAGTGGAATGGAGCATTCATATGGGAATTTCGTTCATTAAATAATAATAATAAATAAATAAAAACAATATACAATCTAGAACAGATACCGAGTGGCGATAATGAACCAAGAAGAAGTTCCAACATTAATCACTCTTGATTGATAAATAGCCACCCTTTCCAACTTCAGCCACCAGACACTGAGTCACATACCTACAAGAACAAAAAATGTTTGTTAGTACTTAAAATTTGTCATCATATCCTGGAACGAACAATTTTTTTTAAATATATTGTAGCTAAAATTGATGTCATTTGGAAAAGGGACGACTGGTTTGTTTCTCCTGACGTCACAAAGTTTTCCTTCTTCAAATGATTAGGCCTGGAGCGGACTCTCCGATTTTGATCGCTACCAGTTGGATGGTGACGTCATGGTATTGAGATTCAACCAAACCTCTGCACCAGCCAACTATGGGGCCCACTCAAACCCAATATCTTGACGTCATCTAAAAACTTGACTGCCGATCAAAATCGGATAGCGCACGCTTGGTCTTAGTGGTGGAACAATGAAGGTATTTTAACAGAGAGGGTTAAATCGTAGCTTCGGGTGTACAATCATTATTATAGGAATTCCCCCAGCGGCTTTGTCTGTCTAAACATGACATGAATCTTCATTCCAGAAGTAATCTTACTGTAACCGAAAGATGGTGGAGAGAATATTTCATTGTGATGCAATTTGGCCACTTGGTCTTTTCTGCTCAAGTCTGAAACCTGAATGATAGTTTTAAACATGGTGAAATTAATTTTCTTTAGTGCACTAAGCCAGCCGCCTTTGTATCGACCTACTGTTTTTGTTCAAGTTTCAGATATTCATTTAAGAATGTTGTTATGACCGGAAAACATAATGATTTTTTTTTTTTTTTTGATTTCTTCGATAAGCCCAGGTTAAAATTTATTCAGTGGCCGGTCATATTTTCAACCCAAAACAACCAAAATAATTTTCAAAAATGTTTTTAAAAACTCCAGTGTTACACTTGAAAAAAACACATATAGTCAAACTTTCATGTACAAACATCATCTCACTAAGAAACAATACAATGAGAACATTTAAAAAACAACAAAAAAAACAACAACAACAAAAAACAACAAACAAAAAAGGGTCGAGACGAGTGCAACACACTGCCAGCCATGAGGATTCTCTGTTATTGAAGTATAATCTTTGAGAATCTCAATTTTACAGTGTCTTACATCTATGGTGTCGCACTTTCCAAGAGAAGCCGAACAAACATTACACGTGATATACCGAGTCCTGGTCACTATTCAACTTTAATAATTTATTTTCTCTGTTCGGTCACAGGTGGAAACTAACAATTCGTCGACCGGCCCATCAAACTTCCTAAGTCCTGATTTACCTGTCTTGCTGATCAATCCTTTGTGCTGGACATCAGAGCTTTGCTCGCCTTCGATTCGGAATTTCATTTTTTCGGGCTAGATGAAAACTAGACGTGAATTTGTTTATGTCGTTGATGTTCCAGTATTTAAAGCACAGATCGATACTTACGTTTATTTGTTTTCAATATTGCTGGTCCTTTAAAGGAAAGAAAGATTTAAAAACTTGGCTTTGACTATTTTAAATTTACCAGTAGCAAAGGCATAGAAGCCCAAGATCCAAGCAAAGTAAAAGCTGGTCATCTTTGTCTGTTAGGCTAGATATGGTCCCAAACACGAAACTTCTGTACTTCAGATGATGGTCAAGTACAAACACCGCCAGTGCTGGTTGTATTACAGTTGTACTTGTGTCGATTCCTTTTTATAGATTAAAAGCGTTTAGAACTGAACTTTGGCCCGCAAGCCATGTTGCCGATATCGGGTAGTGTAAGATTTACGAACGGGGACTTTCTAGATCCCAATGCAGAAAAACAAAAAAACCACCGATACAATAAAAAAAAAATGCAAAGCACTGAAGGCCAAAGGGCAGATCGTACATGTACTATCAGAGCTGCCAAACATCACATATCCTCCTGACATTCTTAATTTTTTGGTGCTCGAACACAATGCCTACACATTTGATCAGTTTAAAGTTTAAAGTAGTCAATTCCCTTGTGATGGCCGAATGATGTTTCCGAACTGTGGAGCGGGAAATGTCCTTTATGTTTATTTGTTCTCGGTGGTCTTTGCGGCCGCAAAATTTCACTTTGCCGCAACTGGCAAATGGAAGCCGCAAGAGTTGGCAAAATTTGGCCAAATTCGAGTTCGGTAGCTTATAATAATAAGATGGCAAACAGTGCGGTTCAAAGCGACGAATAGATCTAGTCCCGACCGGAACCGGAGATTTTCTAGGGCTTGCACTTTTGCACCCTCCATTAGTTGTGAGCGATATCTTCCATAAAAGTATCGATAGTGACATGGATATTTTCCGACCCAATGATCGATATATCGAAATCGAAATAATCAACTAAAATATTAATACCCTTTCTGGATAGGGGACATGATGACAGAGTCATGTAATGATGTGTGATTACTGATATCGATTCGTATTTATTTATTTATATATTTATTTATCTATTTCAGGTATTTATTTTTATTTATTTACTAGATTAGGCAGTCGGTATTGCCTGGAATAGACCTGCTTCCTTCTTCTTTAACCCCACGCTCTCTCTCTCTCTCTCTCCCTGCCTCTATGCCATCCCCTCCCCGCCTCTCTCTCCCTCTCCCTGCCTCTATGCCATCTCCTCCCCGCCCCTCTCTCTCCCTGCCTCTGTGCCACCCCCTCCCCGCCTCTCTCTCTCTCTCTCCCTGCCTCTATGCCATCTCCTCCCCGCCTCTCTCTCTCCCTGCCTCTATGCCATCCCCTCCCCGCCTCTCTCTCTCTCTCTCCCTGCCTCTATGCCATCCCCTCCCCGCCTCTCTCTCTCCCTGCCTCTATGCCATCCCCTCCCCGCCTCTCTCTCTCCCTGCCTCTATGCCATCCCCTCCCCGCCTCTCTCCTTGCCTCTATGCCATCCCCTCCCCGCCTCTCTCTCCCTGCCTCTATGCCATCCCCTCCCCGCCTCTCTCTCTCCATCCACTTTCTCTATTCCTTACCTCCCCTTTTCCTTCCCCCTGTCTGTCTCTCTCTCTCTCTCTCTCTGCTCTCAACTCTCTCACTCATCTTCATCATCTCTCATGATACTTTCTAATAAATCAGAGCATATTGCTGGTTATTTACAGGCGCCTTTATTATTGTGGCTGTCACCGTTACCCTGCAATAAAACATGTCCATTGGATCATTAACACGCGCCTTTACTATTGTAGCTGTCAACGCTATCCTGCAATAAAACATGTCTAATTTATTAGTTAGTGAAAGGAACAGACAAAATGAAGCAGGTCCATACAATCACCCAGAACTGAAACTAATAAATCGATTTATCCCGGGCAGGGCCGGGAACTCAGCTAGTTATTAATACATGTATTTTCTCCGTTTACTTTAAGAGCTGGACTTTCTTCTATAATTCTAAGTATTGTTTCAGTGTATATGTTGAAGAGATCCGGTGAACGAGGGCAGCATGGTAAAATGTCGTAACTCAACTTTTTTTTTTTTTTTTTTAAAATTGAGCTATTTGGAATATTTGTAACCCTTGACAAACCACAGGATATGTAATAAGTTGGAGGTTGAAATCTAAAAACTAAGGGTGGGATTTTTTTTATTTTTTGAAATGGCGTAACTATTAATCTGAATAAAGAAAGTTATTCAAATTTTTTTGGCTTCTCCTGAAAAAATGATTAAAACAGAGTTACCGCCTTGCATTTGCAATCTGATTTCACATTTCAGACTTTTAAAATGACTATAAAATATCTAAGTAGGGTTGACGGCAGTGTAATAAATAACTCAATGTGGTCATTATACACCTCGTAAACCAATAAAAGACGTCCTTATCGGACGTTTACCATCACCTAGGATATCTACGTCAATTCCCTCGTTAACACCATACATTTGCAGGTGGTGAAGCGAACTTTGTTAGGCCTAAATAATACATAAGAACGAAAAAGAAATGATCTGAAAAGTCTATTATTTGCTGTCTTGTGCTCTGTCCATTTTGCCTTCCTTCCTGGAAGGCGAACTGCAGCAAACTGAATATTTATCAGATGCAGATTTCTTCTTTATCCCGGGTCCATTAGTGTGCGTTGCACACCTTTCACCTTTCTTGGGAGAGACGTTTTGAGAAGTTTGGGTTTGGAGAAAGCACGTCGACTATAATTATTATGGACATAGTTATTGTGTGTAAGAATGTCAGGACAGAAGGAGATTCTACCACCTGGGCCCATCAAACACCCGCTCTTGAGACAGAAAATGCACTGATCAGAAAGTTCTCGAAAGGGGAAAAAAACAACACTTCTCAAATAGAAAGAAGAAAAAGAAAATATTATTATGCTAACCGCTTTGTTATTCAACAACAACAACAACAACAACAACAACAACAACAACAACAACAACACACACACACACACACACACCGGTTAAACAAACGGCCGCAAATGGATAAACAGACAGGCTGACGGACACATACTCCTGCTGGTGAATTACCCATCCCCCCTCCCCCCAGTACCAAGTATTAGTCTCCCAAAGACAGCGGTTTGATACTCTATAATTATTGGAAAACCCGGTATATTTTGTATACTCTCTGAGGTACCCAGTTTTGCCGGGTATAAATCTGTTCAGTAGTTCAGGTGTACGTGATTATTAAAGGATCTGCTTCACATTGCCCGCCCTGTTAGGTTTTATCAGATATTACATAGGTTTGTTGTTTCTAAATAAGACTTACTACATTCCCTTGCCGGTCCAGCCTATATTCGAGGCGGAGCTTGTCCACAGAGTATAAAGTATGTTAGGTTTCATAACTGGTCGATTTGCACCGCGAGACACAGGAGGCTCTGCGAAACCAGATGGCGTATTACGCGAACAGTCAAACCGGATCGGTTTTGGATTTGAGTTGGTTGACAGTCGGCCTCCAGTCGAACTGCAACATGTAATAAAGAAACAGGACGAAAAACGTAGAAATTTGAAGTGGCCGACGGTTGCGTCCTGAAAATCGGGCGCTTTTCTCACTTTTCTCTGCCGGTGTAGCAGGCCAGATTATACCTCCGCCAGACTATATCCGGGGTTAAACTGGCCTAGCCCAGAATATGCCCCGGGGTATATTCTGGGCTAGGCCAGTTTATACCCCGGGATATACTTTGGGCTAGGCCAGACTATACCCCCCCCCCGCCCCAGTCCAGATTATACCCCCTAATTTTTTTTAAAAAACAAGTCAAGACCACAGTTTATTTCAACTTTAGTTTAAATTGTTCATTATCACTGTCATCAGGTATCATATTGAAGCATTTATTCTTGACTCTTGTAAATTATGATATACATTTAAAAGAAAATAAATATGCAGTAAAAAGCATTGATATACAAAAGGTTTGAAAATCCATTCAAATTGATTTGATTAGACTTTAACACTAATTTTACTTGTGTCCGTTGATATTATTATTGTTTTGTTTATTTTTTACAATTAGTTGTCCATGAGTTAAACATATATTGTATTTTTTTTTTTTGTTTGGCACCACTGACATATACTTAGTGGCAAGGTATGAAATAATATAAGACTCGTAAAGTCATCTGAATTTTATTTTAATTTTTGAAAATCAGAAATGTGCTTTATATGTCAGAACAATTAGATCTACATTATAAAGTAACAACAATTGCAGAGAGAAAAGGCCGGTAAAGAACACAGAGACAAAACAACAACAACAACATTTTAATAACTCAACTGACTGATGGTGCATGCAATTCCATCATCCAGCAGACATTAAATACTTCACACAAAACTAAATACATACTAAACATTTTTTCACATCCTGAACTGAACCTGTCCTGATCCACTTGAAACGTTACAGAATGCTAACCAGTAATATACAGTAATAAAAATAAGAACACGAAATCATCTTATTTACTCTTGAAAATAAAGAGAATATGATCAATATCAGAATCATCAACATCATCACATTGGAAAGATAAGAGGGAATGTAAAAATGACCTACACATCATTCTAGAATCTATAAGTAGTATAAGCAGCAAAGTGTGTGTACCAACTACATGAATATGTAAAAAAAAATGTTTTAAATCTTTTCAACTATTCAAGTACAACTGGACAGAAAGCTTTAATAAAGTAGCTTTGACAGTCGTGAAAAATGACATTAAATCCACTGAGACAACAGTGCATTGTAGAAAGTAATTATAGTATGTTACGGCAAAACTTCGATGGATCCTGTTGCGTTAACATTTCTTGTTAATAAATTCTTTGATAGCTTATTTGTAGAAAGGTATACATTTCATGTAGCTGATGGTTTAAGGCACTGGATTAGTTTGCAGGGCATTTGAAGGATTGCAATTATGTGTTATAGTGAATAAAGGCATGTCACTTGCGGGTGAAATAAAATTTTAAAAACTTAATGTTGTATCCTTGAATATTTTGCCTGAATATGGGAGTATAATCTGGACTGGTGGAATACTGTTTGGCCTAAACACCACACTTTATTTCAATCATAGTTTCATTCATTTTTTTATCACTGTCAACGGGCACCATAGCAATACATACAAACATACATTCTTGACCTGTAAATCATAATACAATTAAAAGGAAAAAAACATGCATTATTATGTATTGATATGCTATGGGGTGAATCTCCAGTCAAACTGATATGATTCAACTTTAACCCTCATTTCACTCACGTTTGTTGTCATGTTGTAGTTTTTTTTTTTTTTTTGTACATGTAGTTGGTTGCCCATGCGTAAAATTTGCACTGTATTGTTTGTTTGGCACTGACATACACCTAGTCGCAATGGATGAAATAATTAACAGACTCATAAAAATGAAGCCATTTTAGAGTATTTTTGTGTGCGAATACACAGTTGTTAAATCGTCTGGCAAGGGACGCGTCAAGCTTAGGAAGGTAAAGACAGGCAAGGTTTTTTGTTTTTTTAAAATTATATTTCACTCGCGAGTGACAAACCCTTATTACAACACCTAAGCTCAATCTTTCAAATGCATTGCAAAGTAATCCATTGTCTTAAACCATAAGGTACATGAAATGTATATCTTTCTACAAATAAGGTATCAAACAATAATATTCACTAACAAGAAATACTGTTAATGCAACATGATCCATCGAATTTTGCCTTAACATGCCATAGATCTAATTACTTTTTACAATGCACTACTTTTGTCTCAGTGTACTTAATCTGTCGGTCTAAACAACTGTCAAAGCTATTTCACAAAAGCTTTCTGTCCAGTTCTACTTGAATAGTTAAAAAGATTGAACACATTTTATACATGTAGTTGATACACACATATTGCTGCTTATAGATTCTAGAATGATTTGTAGGCCTACACTGCCGTTTCTACACTCCTTATATCTTTGTATTATTCCAAGATGATGATGATGATTCTGATATTGATATTTCTATTTATTTTCAAGAGTAATTAAGATGATTTCGTGTTCTTATTGTTATTATTGTATACTAGCTGAGTTCCCGGCCCTGCCCGGTGTAGCAGGCCAGATAATACCCCCGACAGACTATACCCGGGGCCAGTTTATACCTCGGGGTATACTTTGGGCTAGGCCAGACTATACCACCCAAAGTCCAGATTATACCCCCTACCTTTTTTAAAAAAAACAAGTCAAGACCACAGTTTATTTCAACTTTAGTTTAAATTGTTCATTATCACTGTCATCAGGTACCATACTGGAGCATACATTCTTGACTGTTGTAAATTATGATGCATTAAAGAGAAAATAAATATGCGGTAAAAAGCATATATACAAAAGGTTTGAAAATCCATTCAAATTGATATGATTAGACTTTAACACTAATTTTACTTGTCTCTGTTGGTATTATTATTGTTTCTTTTATTTTTTTTTTATATTTGGCGGCCCATGAGATAAACATATATTGTATTTTTTTTGTTTGGCACCACTGACATATACTTAGTGGCAAGGTATGAACTAATTATAAGACTCATAAGTGTAAAGTTATCTGAATTTTATTTTAATTTTTGAAAATCAGAAATGTGCTTTATATGTCAGAACAATTAGATCTACATATAAAGTAACAATAATGCAGAGAGAAAAGGCCGGGAAAGAACACACAGAGAAAACAACAACAACAACATTTTAATAACCCAACTACTGACATGGCGCAATTCCAGCATCAAGCAGACATTAAATACTTCACACAAAACTAAATACATACTACCATTTTTTCACATCACGAACATAACCTGTCCTGATCCACTTGAGACGTTACAGAATGCTAACCAGTACATACAGTAATCAAAATAAGAACTCGAAATCATCTTATTTAATCTTGAAAATAAAGAGAATATAATCAATATCAGAATCACCATCATCATCTTGGGATATTATTAAGATAAGAGGGAATGTAAAAATGACCTACACATCATTCTAGAAATTGGGGGACAAAGTGGTCCAGAGGCAAGGTGCTCGCCTCTCATGCCAAGGGTCCCGGGTTCAAAACCCGGGCAGTGGAGGCATGTTGGAAATTGGGATTTTTCTCATATTTTCAAGTCCCTGATCCTATTGGGGCGTAGGATCGAGTACCTAGTCTTCTCTGATAAGGACGAAAAATTCGGAGGGCCCGTGTGCACGTTGCGCACGTTAAAGATACCTTGGCAGTTGGAAATCGTAAAGAGCACGCTGAACAGGCCGCTGCTCGGGCAAAATTGAAATTAATAGATTAAAATTTATCCATATCATCCCCCTACCAGCAACAACAAAATTTATTGTTCATTATCAAATAAATATTATTATTAATAAATATTCAAATATTATTTGAGCTGTGAGTTGTGGACTGTTGTGAGTTGTAAACTGTGCCTAACAGGCTGCGTTACAATTAGCTCTGAGATAGAGAGAGGTGGAGAGAGTGAGCGAGACAGGGAGAGAGAAAGAAGCAGTGTAGTGTGTTGAGCGCTTCGCATGCGCTCCATTCTGCTCTGTGGTTGCCATGTTGTTTCTGTAAAGCGCATGGAGCATTATAAATGGATATGCGCTATATAAATGCCATCTATTATTATTATTATTATTATTATCTATAAGCAGCAATGTGTGTGTACCAAGTACATGTATATATGTAAAAAATGTGTTAAATCTTTTCACCTATTCAAGTAGAACTGAACAGAATGCTTTAGTAAAGTGGCTTTGATCGTCGTGAAAACTGACAGATTAAATCCACTGAGACAACAGTGCACTGTAGAAAGTAATTACAGTATGCCACGGCAAAAATTTGATGGATCATGTTGCGTTAATATTTCTTGTTAGTAAATTCTTTGATAGCTTATTTGTAGAAAGGTATACATTTCATGTAGCTGATGGTTTAAGGCACTGGATTAGTTTGAAGGACATTTGAAGGGCATTTGAAGGATTGCAATTATGTGTTATAGTGAATAAAGGCATGTCACTTGCGGGTGAAATAACATTTTAAAAACTTAATGTTGTATCCTTGAATATTTTGCCTGAATATGGGAGTCTAATCTGGACTGGTGGAATATTGTTTGGCCTAAACACCACAGTTTATTTCAATCATAGTTTAATTCATTTTTTTATCACTGTCAGCGGGCACCATAATAATACATACATACATACATTCTAGACTTCCATATAATAAATCATAATACAATTCAGAGGAAAAAAAAGTGAATTATTATGTATTGATATGTTATCGCTATGGGGTGAATATCCATTCAAACTGATATGATTCAACTTTAACCCTCATTTCATTTACGTTCATTGTCAAGTTGCAGTTGTTTTTATAGTTGGTTGCCCATGAGTAAAGTTTGCATTGTATTGTTTGTTTAGCACTGACATACATTTAGTCGTAATGGATGAAATAATTAACAGACTCATAAAAATGAAGTCATTTTAGAGTATTTTTTGTGTGCCAATACACAGTTGTTAAATCCTCTGGCAATTAAGGGACGTGCCAAGCTTAGGAAGGTAAAGACTTACAAGGTCTTTTTTTTTTTTTTAAATTTATTTCATTCGCAAGTGACAAGCCCTTATTCACTATAACATGTAAGTTCAATCTTTCAAATGCCTTGCAAACTAATCAGTGTCTTAAACCATAAGGTACATGAAATGTATATATCTTTCTACAAATAAGCTATCAAAGAATAATATTCACTAACAAGAAATTCTGTTACTGCAACATGATCCATCGAATTTTGCCTTGACATGCTATAGATCTCACTTTTTACAATGCACTACTTTTGTCTCAGTGGACTTACTCTCTCGGTCTACTCAAATGTCAAGGCTATTTCACTAAAGCTTTCTGTCCAGTTCTACATGAATGGTTGAAAAGATTTAACACATTTCAATACATGTACATAGGTGATACACACACATATTGCTGCCGTTTCTACACTCCCTCTTATATCTTTGTATTATTCCATGGCGATGATGATGATTCTTATATTTATATTTCTCTTTATTTTCAAGAGTAAATAAAATGATTTCGTGTTCTTATTGCTATTGATGTATATTACTGGCTAGCATTCTGTAACATTTCAAGTAGATCTGGACAGGTGGAATTCATCAGGGAAAAAAATTTAGTGCCTATTTAGTTTTATGTGAAGTGGATGATGCACTTGCACCATCTGTCAGAGTCAGTTGGGTTACTAATTATGTTTTTATTTTTTTTTTTCTATGTGTGTTGTTTTCCGGCCTTTTCTCTCTGCATGGTTGTAACAAAAAACACAATGCATGTTTTACTCATGGCCAACCAATTATCAAAATAATAATAATAATAATGATATCAACAGACACGAGTGAAATTAATGCTGAAGTCTAATCATATCAGTTTGAATGGATACTCAACCCTTCTGTATATCAATGCATTTTAATGCATGTTTGTTTCCTCTAAAATGTATCATGATTAACATTAGTCATGAATGTATGCATGTATGTACACCAATTTAAACTAAGGCTGAAATAAATTATTATTATTTCCTCTAAATTGTATTATGATTTACGGGTGTCAAGAATGTGTTCATGTATGTATTAATATGGTATCTGATGACAGTGATTGTCATGAGTGGAGTGAGCGAGATTCAAGGATTACGGGGGCATGGAAGTGTAGGATGGACTCACGGGATAGTGAGGCTGCTCACCTATATTGACTTCTGTTAGTTAACGTGGAAGCGTGCAAGACGTGAGTAAAGTGAAGGCGATGAGGTAAATCTTGTGTAGTGAAAAGTCACTGCAAGTTAAGAAAGTCCAAGGGGACAGACGTGAAGAGAGCAGTCGGGAGATTGTTGTGTGTTTTCCAGTGATGACTGGTGCCGGGGTCGGGCAGAGAAGCCACCCGCGGTGAGCGGACTTGTGCCGGGGTCGGGCAGAGAAGCCACCCGCGGTGAGCGGACTTGTGCCGGGGTTGGGCAGAAGGCTACCCACAGGCCTGCCTGAGTGAAGCTGTCGCGCAGGACAGCGGGAGCACATGAGTCGTGGCAGTCTGGCCACAGACAGGGACGTTGTTATTAAGATGTTAATGTGCTTTTGAGATACTAATGTGCTATTGATATATTAATGTGCTATTAAGACATCCAGGGGAGATTGAGATACGGAGATTAGGTTGAGCAGGAGCCAATAAAAGAGGCCAGCAAGTAATATGGATGTGAGGCTGAGGCCAGAGCATAGTTAGAAGTATTATCGGGTTGTGGACCCGTAGAAGAATGAATGTCGGGAATACTGACCATTGAATGGTATTTGAACTGAAGAATGTAATGCACGTATATCTTTATTTTTTATGTATAATAAATGTGTGAGTCTGGTTGGTTGTTCTGTTAAGTGTTATACTTGTTCGTTCGTGATTGTTGTCCTGTCATAATTATTACATTTCCCAGTCTGGGATTTGTGACAGTGATAAAGAACAGGCTGAAATAAACTGTGGTCTTGACTTGTTTTCAAAAAAAAAAGTAGGGGGTATAATCTGGACTTGGGGGGGGGGGGTATAGTCTGGCCTAGCCCAAAGTAACCCTGGGGTATAAACTGGCCTAGCCCAGAATATACCCCTGGCTAGGCCAGTTTAACCCCGGGTATAGTCTGGACGGGGGGGGGGGGGGTATATTTCGGCCAGTTACACCGGGATAAATCGATTTATTAATTTCAGTTCTGGGTGATTATTACGGATGTCATGATTCAGATGTTATTAAAACTCACGCAGAGAGTGAGTTGTTTTTTTACCAGGGCCATGAGAAATTGGCTGGTGGCCTTGAACGGTCCTCGCCAATTATAGTTGGTGAGTAAATAAATGTAAAGTTAAACTGTTAGATGCACGCTTGTCGGTTTTAATTTTCGTGATTAATAAGTAATGGAGTAGGGGTGAAACAAGGTGGGGATAGTTGACATTGTTAAGTATGACTAGACAAGTTTTTGCACGTTAACTGGCTGGTAGAATAGTGCAGACGTATTACTACAATTAAAATGGTGGGAGGTTTCGACCTATGAGATAGCTGAACTAATAGGGCCAGCGGACTAGCACGCTGGGTAGTTAGATATAGTATAAAACATCGTGTAACGTTCAGATTTGGTGAATACAGACGAGCAGAAGCATCGTGTCGTGAAGTATCTCCGGTTGGCCAGTACCTGAACTGTGTGCTTTGAAGACAAGAAGTCCTTGCTAACGGACTGACTGAGCTCTAGAAAGAAAGGTCTGAGTGGGCTGACCTTTGAAAGCCCACGCTGCGCTATATTGATGTTCGCGCCTACCAGTAGGCGTGACCAATGGTACTATATCTTATTTGTTCAAGCATAATAGAGATCGGAGATAGAGAGAGAACTACAGCCTCATAGGAAGACTAAGGAAACCCCAGCTGGCACTCGACCACGAGTGTCCTGTATCATAGATCTATTGCCATAGTATGATTGGAATAATATAGCACATTGTTGATGAATTGAATAGTGATTGTGCATAAAATATAGTCTTTTGGCAACTGCTTAAATTACCTACAAGCCGAAGAGTGCTTCTGTAGGCTTTGAACGTACTGGGCTCTCCTAACATTCAAGCCCATATGATTTATGGAGAGTTTGCCTGGCGACTGGCCAGTGGCGACTCAACTGTCACTTTAAATTGATATCTAGTTTCGTATAATATACCTATTTGCTATTGATTGCAGTACCCCCATAGTTACATGAATATCATTGGTTAAGTTATTAATTAGAGTTTTTTTGGTTTGAATATATACCCCTATTGTCTTTTGTTTTGTATTAATATTTATGTAAACTATGGCCTGACCAGCCTGACATATATACGCTCTAGTTATTTAATACTTTTCTTGTGTGGTTGTGTCCGAGTGTGAGTTAGCTGCCTCTCGTGCAGTCGTAACATCCCCAAGACCCTAACTCTGCTCGTGACAACGGACCTGCTTCATTTTCCCCTTTCCTTTAGCTTTATTTTATTTTTGTTTTTTTGTTTGTTTTTAAATACGTTTTACTGCTCTCCCTTTGCGCGTTGACGTCCTGCGCGTCCCGCCAGCATCCGTCAAATGGCTACGAATTGCGCACTGTTTGCACATCACAGGAAGTGATAACGTCATGTGTTAATGGAAAAGAAATATGATATTTTCCTAGGAATAATATTGAAAACACAAGCCTGTACTTTTGGCCCTGCAGCGTCAATCTCCCAATTCCTGACCCTTTCTTTTTCCCACTCTAGGCACATTGAGAACACACATGACATACAAAGTTTCATACTTGATAGCCTTAGAACTCAATCTCATCGTTCAAACCAGTCCTTACCGGAAGTTGTTTTGTGAGTGTGATACAGTCTATACCGGAACCAATCTTAGTTACATTAATTTGCCGAAAAACTAGACTGAACGCCAATGTGTCCCAACCAAGAAACTAATACAAACGTTTTCCGAGTTATTAATTATTTTTTTATTTTCTGTGCCGGGGACACGACGACAGTCTATACAAAGCGTTGTATAAAATCTGAGGGCCACCGAATCAGCATTAACAGAGGAGTAGCGAAAGGCGCGCTGCAATTGTCGTAAGGTTTCGCTTTTATTAATATACTAGCTGAGTTCCCGGCCCTGCCCGGGATAAATCGATTTATTAGTTTCAGTTCTTGGTGATTATTATGGACCCGCTTCATTTTGCCTGTTCCTTTAGCTTTATTTTAGTTTTGTTTGTTTGTTTGTTTTTAGTCTATACGTTTTACTGCTCTCCCTTTGTGCAGTGACGTCCTGCGCGTCCCGCCAGCATCCGTCAAATGGCTATGATTTGCGCACGGGTTAGTTTGTTTGCATATCGCAGGAGGTGATAACGTCATGTGTTAATGGAAAAGAAATATATTATAATATTTTCCTAGGCATATTGACACACAAGCCTGTACTTTTGGCCCTGCAGCGTCAATCTCCCAATTCCAGACCCTTTCTTTTTCCTAGTCTAGGCACATTGAGAACACACAAAGTTTCATACTTGATAGTCTTAGAACTCAATCTCATCATTGAAACCAGTCCTAACCGGAAGTTGTTTTGTGAGTGTGATGTTGTAACGGGAACCAATCTCAATTACATTAATTTGCCGAAAAAATAGATCGAACGCCAATGTGTCGCCACCAAGAAACTAATACAAACGTTCTGCGAGTTATTAAATCATTTTTTTATTTTCTGTGCCGGGGACACGACGACAGTCTATACAAAGCGTTGTATAAAATCTGAGGGCCACCGAATCAGCATTAACAGAGGAGTAGCGAAAGGCGCGCTGCAACTGTCATAAGGTTTCACTTTTATTAATATAGATTACTGGTTAGCATTCTGTAACTTTTCAAGTGGATCTGGACAGGTGGAGTTCATCAGGCGAAAACATTTAGTGCCTATTTAGTTTTATGTGAAGTGGATGATGGAATTGCACCATCTGTCAGCTGAGTTATTAATATGTTTTTATCATTTTTTTCTATGTGTGTTGTTTTCCGGCCTTTTCTCTCTGCATCATTGTAAGAAAAAATACAATGCATGTTTTATTCATGGCCAACCAATTATCAATATAATAATAATAATAATAATAATATACACGAGTGAAATTAATGCTGAAGTCTAATCATATCAGTTTGAATGGATACTCAACCATTTTGTATATCAATGCATTTTATGTATGTTTGTTTCCTCTAAAATATATCATGATTAAAAGAAGTCAAGAATGTATATGTACACCAATCTAAACTAAGGCTGAAATAAACTGTTATAATTATTTCCTCTAACTTGTATTATGATTTACGGGGGTCAAGAATGTGTTCATGTATGTATTAATATGACGTCTGATGACAGTGATAAAGAACAGGCTGAAATAAACTGTGGTCTTGACTTGTTTTAAAAAAGGAAGTAGGGGGTATAATCTATCTGGACTGGGGGGGGGGGTATAGTCTGGCCTAGCCCAAAGTAACCCTGGGGTATAAACTGGCCTAGCCCAGAATATACCCCTGGGTATATTCTGGGCTAGGCCATTTTAACCCCGGGTATAGCTTGGGCGAGGGGTATATTCTGGCCTGTTACACCGGCTGACTTCGCGTAAACAGTTAGGTGGTGCTGCAGCCTCGCAGTGGACGTTTTTTTCCTTTTTTTTTTATAGGCACGAAGAAGCCAGAGAATCATCTTGTCACTCTACTATCTTTGGTTATATTAACAGCCTTCCCTTACTATGTCATTACTGTGGGATATGTCCATATCGTTCTTTTGGTACTAATACTACCTGTCATGATGTCTGTGTGCTTTGTCTCAGTAACACAGAACCCAATATAGTCTCATTTTTTTAAAGGAGATGCAGTGCATGTAGCGGTAGGTCCAAAATTGTGCATTCATCTCCGTGTCAGCTGTTAACTGATCCTGGAAGTACGGAAATGAATCAGTTTGTTCTGTCTGTCAGGTCTTTCTGCCTTTTCTGGCAATTTCTTTATTCTATCTGTCTCTCGGTTTGTTTCAATGTCGGTCTCTCTGCCTATCTGTCTGCGTGTCTTTCTGGCCTGCCTGTTTGACTGTCTGTTCTGAGTCTCTATTCTATCTGTTTATTTCTCTGTCTGCCTGTCTGTCGTCGCTCTATTTTGACTTCTGTCTATCGTCTCTCAATTCTATTTATCTGCCGGTCTGCTTCTGTGCCTGCCTGCCTGCCTTTATGTCTTATTTCCCATTGTCACAGTGACATCAAGTTTATTTGTTTGTCTCTCTGCTTAAATATTTTTGATGGACTTAAATAAAAAACAACAGCATGTCAGTAAGTTGTTGAGTGTCATTTTATGTGAAACCTTACTGCAATACCGATTTTCATATCTCTATTTTTCTGAGCCCCTGTCTAGACCAGTAATTCCAGGCCAAAATTGTTTGTGCTTTTGTGTGCAACTTCTTACTTACCTGACAAAAACTCTGTTTATATAATAGAAAACACTGCATAAGACTTGTATGATAATTATTGTGTCATGTTAATCACTGGTGGAGAGAGATAGAGAGAATACAGAGGGACTTTAACTATTTTGTTGTAGAAGTTCGTAACCAGTCAACGAATGCGTAATTTTAAATGTCACATCGAGACAATAAAGAGGCATTTTTCATGTCAACAAAAATACACATCAGTATCATTTTGAGAGAGATTTATTTGTGAGCAGTAATCGAACATTCATATGTTCACTTTTATCACCCGTCGATGCCTGAAAGTTCTTGCAGACCTTCGTCAAATCTGATCTATTTTGCCGTACCACATGGTGGTAGCACAAAGTGGGCGTAGTTGCAAACGTGTCTAAAAGGATCCCACACAGTGTCTGATAAATCATAAAAGAAGAGAAATCATTAACATTTTTGAAATAACTAAATTTCTGAGACAAACAAACTCGGATAATTTATGGCCGCTTTTGTAGGGCCGTATCTTTGTATAGAAATTTTCTTTTCTGCATGCTCCTTGCAGAAGTCGTGCGTACTTATCATTTCCATGGTGTGTTTTTCTACATGTCCCATGGAATTGTTCCAGATGAAATGGTCGAATGCGTATTTTAAAACTACGCAAGCCTTTTGCACTTGCAGTTCATGTTCGTAAAACGTGTGCAAAACTCATCAAAACTGTCGGCCGTGGGGAGAAGCCTTTTAAAAGACATTGAAAAAGTCCTTAGTCTCTCATGCCATAGTTGTTTTTCCTGGCGAGGGGAAAAATCTGAACGGCATTCATCTTTCCCTGTTCAAATGAAGATTATTGTAAAATTGTAATAACTTGTTCTAAAAGGACTGTAACTGATGGCGTTCGGTATGGTACAGAGGTTGAAGCAGAAAAGTTGAATATTGTTTAGCACCCAATGAGAAAATATGACATCAAAACGTCACAATAAATCACCGGCGGCTCTAAGATGAAAACACACAAGTGTAATCACAAAACTGCACGTTACATTTTCCCCCCAAATATTCCACGTGCTCTCTGAAGGAATTATTGTGTAGGTCTTGTTAAAAATTGGGCGATTTTGTTTTAAAAAAAATAAAAAAATAATATGCATAGATTTTATAACTATAAATGTATTTTAAAAATGGAATATATTTCAAGTCAAATACATGTGTTTTTTTGCGCCTGTGCGGTTGGCTGGGGCCAACAAAAACACATGTTTTTAAAATACAGTCATCTGCTGCATTAAGATACAAAAAAAAAAAAAAATGCACACACACACACAATTTTATACTAACTGGCTGGGCAGTATTGTCTACTGTCGGGCGCGTAGATACCTTCGAGACACCAGTAAAAGGTATGACACGGGTTTGTGTCACCGTGCAGTCCATTAGACTTCCCGGTACAGTCTGGGATGGTTCCACAGGCTGTGTTAGCAACTCCTTTGCTGAGAGCATTTTAAGTTGTTTCTCGTTTTCATTGGAGGAACATTTTTATCATTAGGATATAGATAGATCTATAGATAGATAGATAGATAGATTGATAGATAGATAGATAGATAGACAGATAAATAGATAGATAAACAGACAGACAGACAGACCGACAGACAGACAGACAAACAGACAGATAGGCAGATAGATAGATAGATAGCTATATATAGACACGAAGAGAAATACGTGAGGAGGTAGGTAGTAGAAAGGTAGACAGACAGACAGATGAATCGGGCCAGACGGACACACAGATACAAAAAGAGACGCATCGAGACAATAATCAGATAGACTGGTTTATAATAATATTTTCCGACCTTATCTATGTCAACAACAACAACAACGACAACAAACAAACAAGGAAATAGGTAGAAGATAAAAAAAAATGAACATCTTTTGAATGTTTTCAAACCGGACCTGTACCTACCTAATAGATACATCTAAAATTTGAAATTTCCCAAACTCCGAATTTTCGATGTAACGTCTGATGTCATAACTGATTTCCGGGCTTTCTTTTCTTCTTCTTCTTTTTTAAAAAATAAATTTCAGCGTTTTATTGTGCAACATTTCATCTGTTTTATCGAAAGATTTTGATTAAAATTGACATTAAAAAACTTCACACAGTTTTCTGCTGTTTCATTGTGTTATGTATGCCAGAACTTTTTTTTTTTTTTTTCGTCTGAAATGTCGTCATTACATTTAGTGTTGAAAAGTCACACTTAAACTACTTGGTCATCATTTTATGTCTTAAAATACTTGGTTATAATTTAAAAAATTTTTTTTTTTTTTTTTGTGGACTCAATGTTGGCATAATTCAACAATGATTTGAAAATGCACCGAATGTGTTGGTCCAGAACAGTGTTTCTCGGGGTGGGGCGTGAGAATCTACAATGGGGCGTAGGAATATAATATACATGTACAGTCAGTACTAAAGTTGTCCGATCATAGTGGGGCTCACATTGAAGTGGGGCGTAGGGGAAAGAAAGTTTGAGACACAATGTTTTAGAGCAAACGGTCTTTAAGATATAAAAGGGATGCCTAACAGAACCACTAAGGCTGGAATAATAAGTTTTGTTCTTTGGACTGTCCCCCGCCCCTGCATCTCGTTTGTTGCTGCTGTCCTCGTCTACGACCTTGCTGTGACTCTGAGGCCACATGCCTCTAGATTCTGCTGTTTGCAAGCAATCATATCATTGTCAACTACAAATCACGTCAATCCATCCATTCATCATGTGAGTTGGCATTTTTTAGTTTTTTAAATATTTTTTAAAATTATATCATGTTTTTTCAAAACTGTAATTAATTTTGTTAGATCTGGATTCTCTACCTGTTTTTGTCATTGTACGAATAACAAGATGGTTCACTTGCCGCCGAATGCGACATCGGATATCAACGGGAACGGCCAGAGCAAGCACGGTAAAACGGTAGCCAAGTAGAGGGGTGACATAGGGTTTTCATTGCAGTTTGTGTACAACTTGCTTATTTCAACAATATAAACCGCAAAATCTAGATATTTACAATGTCACTGGTGTTCAGCTGTGAATTGCAACTGTAACAGAAACAGTAGATCCGATCTATCTTTCAACCGTCTCCTTAAAAGAGACCTGAACGGTTTCCTCTTTTATCTATAGTACCATATAACAACAAGGCCGAAACAAGCATTTTTAATACGCCCATTTGATGAAATGAATCTACAATTGAGTTGTTCAGTGAGAATATACTTTACCAATCTTTTATTTAGTTACTGAAGTTCTGTACCAATCTAAAACTTAGCTGTTGCATGAGAATGTACTTTACTTAATTAAGAATAAACTTTACCAGTCTATATCTTAGTCAATGAATTGAGAATGTACTTTATCATTATTATCAATGTGTAACTCAGGTACCAAAGCATGTGTTAGTCAATGAATGAGAATGTACTTCACCAATCTATAACTTAGTTGATTAATGAGAATGCACTTTATCAATTAAACTCGGTTGTTGAATAAGATCATTAAGAATGTACTTCAACAATCCATACTTATTTTAGTCAATGAATGAGAATGTACAACACCAATCTATACTCTAAGTTTAAATGAATAAGAATGTACTTTACTAGTATCTGTACTTTCTCTCACCTCCATCTCTGAGATATTGTTTCGTTCACAAAATGCCCTGCAATAAATGCATTTATTTCACACTGTCATTTTAATTGCTGTTTTAAAAGTAAAAGGGCGTAATGTTTGTTTCTATTATAAGCGCAACAATCTTACCAATCAACAATATTATTGTTGCAGAGAAGATTTGGAATGGTTATTGGTAGATGCTTTATCTAAAGGAAACGCATCATGTTAAAAAAAACACTTTTAGACATCTTTTCTAATTAAAACCAAAGCAACACAAATACATTGTATTTAGGTCAGATGCTTGAAAAATGAAAATATAAAAATAATTTACAAATGAGCACGTAGCAGTCTTGATTATTGTTGGTCTGAGACAGTCATTATGTCCTAGATTCTGCAGCAATTCTTCTACTATTTTCTATTAACTTTCCCTTTACCGCCTACCAACCGGGTATTGTTTACCGCGCTTCCTAGCTAGCAAGACGGTTCGCACCGATGTCGCTTGGCGCTAGTGCTAAAGTAACGGGGAGCGCCCGAAGTGAAGCTTCTTGTTACTTCTACATTCTTTGTTGTGAGCCTAAAATGGTTTTGCTTGCGTTGACTTCTGTTGATTTCGTTTGAACTCATTGTTTTCAAGGACTAACTTTTCTATTTCCGTTAACGGTGATGAGATTTTAAGTGAGCCTTTGGATGATTCATTTTTAATCTCCACCCTTTTCTGTTGATTAAATCTAATTACATGTACCTGCCACCCGTTTCATCTTGTAAAACTTGGTTATCTTGAAAAGTTTCTGTACAAATTGGCAACGTCAATGTTTGATGACACAAAAATGTTTTCTTGTCTTATTACAAAAATGAATGGCCCCTTGTGGGATCAATGCTTTAAATTTCCAGCTTTCAGAATTCAGAAAACTATGCTATGAATCGTACCTAAAAAAAAAAAAAAAACTGTTCTAAATGTAATATCCGTTACGATGGAATTATCAGGAGCAAATAAGATCAGTGGGAAGATGAGTTGGAAGGAAATGTGTAGAGTTCACGTTCTTGAAAAAAAAAAAAAAAAAAACACACTAGACAATTACATACTCTTTGCACGTCAGGCTGTCTCTCTCGAAGACCTGTTTACTATTGCAGAACTCTTCGATTTCAGTTTCATCTTTGCAATATTTAAAGGTGAAACATCCAATGTAATGAGGTTTCCAGCGATTATTAGGTTGTCTTCTACATATGTTCCAAGCTTGGACTGTTAATGCAGAGACACATAATAATGAGAATGTTTGAAAAAATCCTATTATAGTTTCGAGAACATCATAGTTATGTGACTCGGTTGGTCGAATGGGTAATTAAATCGAATAATAATATAGTGGAATGGAGCATTCATTTGGGAATTTCGTTCATTAAATAATAATAAAAATAAATAAATAAAAACAATATACAATCTAGAACAGGTACCGAGTTGGCGACAATGAACCAAGAATAAGTTCCAACATTAATCACTCTTGATTGATAAATAGCCACCCTTTCCAACTTCAGCCACCAGACACTGGGTCACATACCTACAAGAACTAAAAATGTTTATTGGTACTTAAAATTTGTCCTCATATCCTGGAACGGACATTTTTTAAAAATATATTGCAGCTAAAATTGATGTCATTTGGTAAATGGACGATTGGTTTGTTTCGCCTGACGTCACAAAGTTTGCCTTCTTCAAATGATTAGGCCTGGCGCGCACTATGCGATTTTGATCGCTACTAGTTGGATGGTGACGTCATGGTATTGAGATTCAACCACTCGTGCACCAGCCAACTATGGGGCCCACTCAAACCCAATATCTTGACGTCATCGTCAAACTAGACTGCCGATCAAAATCGGATAGAGCACGCTTGGTCTTAGTGGTGGAACAACGTAGGTATTTTAACAGAGAGGGTTAAATCGTAGTTTCAGGTGTACAATCATTATTATAGGAATTCCCCCAGCGGCTTTGTCTGTCTAAACATAACATGAATCTTCATACCAAAAGTAATCTTACTGTAACCGAAAGATGGTGGAAAGAGTATTTCATTGTGATGCAATTTGGCCACTTGTTCTTTTCTGCTCAACTCTAAAATCTGAATGATAGTTTTAAACATGGTGAAATTAATTTTCTTAAGTGCACTAACCCAGCCGCCTTTGTATCGATCTACTGTTTTTGTTCAAGTTTCAGGTATTCATTTAAGAATGTTGTTATGGCCGGAAAACATGATGATTTTTTGTTGTTTTTGATTTCTTCGATAAGCCCAGGTTAAAATTTATTCAGTGGCCGGTCATATTTTCAACCCAAAACAACCAAAATAATTTTCAAAAATGTTTTTAAAAACTCCAGTGTTACACATGAAAAAAACACATATAGTCAAACTTTCATGTACAAACATCATCTCACTAAGAAACAATACAATGAGAACATTTAAAAAAAAACAAAAAAAACAACAACCAAAAAACAACAAACAAAAAAGGGTCGAGACGAGTGCAACACACTGCCAGCCATGAGGATTCTCTGTTATTGAAGTATAATCTTTGAGAATCTCAATTTTACAGACACGAGAAAGTGCTGCGGTGTTTACAGTGTCTTTACATCTATGGTGTCGCACTTTCCAAGAGAAGCCGAACAAACATTACACGTGATGTACCGTGTCCTGTTCACTATTCAATTTTAATATTTTCTCTGTTCGGTCACAGGTGGAAACTGTAACAATTCGTCGACCGGCCCATCAAACCTCTTAAATCCCGATTTACCTGTCTGGCTGATCAATCCTCTGTGCTGGACATCAGAGCTTTGCTCGCCTTTGATTCGGAATTTCATTTTTTCGGGCTACATGAAAACTAGACGTGATTTTGTTTATGTCACTGATGTTCCAGTATTTAAAGCACAGAGCGATACTTACGTTTATTTTTTTTTCAATATTGCTGGTCCTTTAAAGGAAAGAAAGATTTAAAAACTTGGCTTTGACTATTTTAAATTTACCAGTAACAAAGGCATAGAAGCCCAAGATGCAAGCAAAGTAAAAGCTGGTCATCTTTGTCTGTTAGGCTAGATTTGGTCCCAAACACGAAGCTTCAGATGATGGTCAAGTACAAACACCGCCAGTGCTGGTTGTATTACAGTTGTGCTTGTGTCGATTCCCTTTTATAGATTAAAAGCGTTTAGAACTGAACGTTGGCCCGCAAGCCATGTTGCCGATATCGGGTATTGTAAGATTTGCAAACATAGCGTCTTATAACGGAGACTCGCTAGATCCCAATGCAAAAAAACAACAAAGCGCAGACGGCCAAAGGCAGATGGTACTATCAGAGCTGCCAGACATCACACATCCTGACATAAACATTTTTAATTATTTGGTGCTCGAACACAATGCCTACACATTTGATCAGTTTAAAGTTGTGAATTCCCTTGTGATGGCCGAATGATGTTTCCGAACTGTGGAGCGGGAAATGCCTTTTATGTTTATCTGTTCTCAGGGGTCTTTGCGGCCGCAAAATTTTCCTTTGCCGCAACTGGCAAATGAAAGCCGCAAGAGTTGGCCAAATTCGAGCTCGGTAGCTTATAATAATAAGATGGCAAAAAGTGCGGTTCAAAGCGACGAATAGATCTAGTCCCGACCGGAACCGGAGATTTCTAGGGCTTGCACTTTTGCACCCGCCATTAGTGGTGAGCGATATCTTCCATAAATGTATCGATAGTGCTATCCCCTCCCCGCCTCTCTCTCCCTGCCTCTATGCCATCCCTTCAGCGCCTCTCTGTCTCTGACTGCCTCTATGCCATCCCCTCCCCACCTCTCTCCCTGTCTCTATGCCATCTCCTCCCCGCCTCTCTCTCTGTCTCTCCCTGTCTCTATGCCATCTCCTCCCCGCCTCTCTCTCTGTCTCTCCGTCTCTATGCCATCTCCTCCCCGCCTCTCTCTCTGTCTCTCCCTGTCTCTATGCCATCTCCTCCCCGCCTCTCTCTCTGTCTCTCATTGCCTCTATGCCATCCCCTCCCCGCCTCTCTCTCTGTCTCTCCCTGCCTCTATGCCATCCCCTCCCCGCCTCTCTCTCTTTCTCCCTGCCTCTATGCCATCCCCTCCCCGCCTCTCTCTCTGTCTCTCCCTGCCTCTATGCCATCCCCTCCCCGCCTCTCTCCCTGCCTCTATGCCATCTCCTCCCCGCCTCTCTCCCTGCCTCTATGCCATCCCCACCCCGCCTCTCTCTCTGTCTCTCCCTGCCTCTATGCCATCTCCTCCCGGCCTCTCTCTCTGTCTCTCCCTGTCTCTATGCCATCTCCTCCCCGCCTCTCTCTATCTGTCTCTCCCTGCCTCTATGCCATCCCCTCCCCGCCTCTCTCTCTGTCTCTCCCTGTCTCTATGATATCCCCTCCCCGCCTCTCTCTCTGTCTCTCCCTGCCTCTATGCCATCCCCTCCCCACCTCTCTCTGTCTCTCCTTGCCTCTATGCCATCCCCTCCCCGCCTCTCTCTCTGTCTCTCCCTGCCTCTATGCCATCCCCTCCCCGCCTCTCTCTGTCTCTATGCCATCCCCTCCCCGCCTCTCTCCCTGTCTCTATGCCATCTCCTCCCCGTCTCTCTCCCTGTCTCTATGCCGTCTCCTCCCCGCCTCTCTCTGTTTCTCCCTGTCTCTATGCCATCCCCTCCCCGCCTCTCTCTCTGTCTCTCCCTGCCTCTATGCCATCTCCTCCCCGCCTCTCTCTCTGTCTCTATGCCATCTCCTCCCCGCCTCTCTCTCTGCCATCTCCTCCCCGCCTCTCTCCCTGCCTCTATGCCATCCCCTCCCCGCCTCTCTCTGTCTCTATGCCATCTCCTCCCCGCCTCTCTCCCTGCCTCTATGCCATCCCCTCCAGGCCTCTCTCTGTCTCTATGCCATCCCCTCCCCGCCTCTCTCCCTGTCTCTATGCCATCTCCTCCCCGCCTCTCTCCTTGTCTCTATGCCGTCTCCTCCCCGCCTCTCTGTTTCTCCCTGTCTCTATGCCATCCCCTCCCCGCCTCTCTCTGTCTCTCCCTGCCTCTATGCCATCCCCTCTCCGCCTCTCTCTCTGTCTCTCCCTGCCTCTATGCCATCTCCTCCCCGCCTCTCTCCCTGTCTCTATGCCGTCTCCTCCCCGCCTCTCTCTCTGTCTCTCCTTGCCTCTATGCCATCTCCTCCCCGCCTCTCCCTGTCTCTATGCCATCCCCTCCCCGCCTCTCTCCCTGTCTCTATGCCATCTCCTCCCCGCCTCTCTCTCTGTCTCTATGCCATCTCCTCCCCGCCTCTCTCTGTCTCTATGCCATCTCCTCCCCGCCTCTCTCTCTGTCTCTATGCCATCCCCTCCCCGCCTCTCTCTGTCTCTCCCTGCCTCTATGCCATCCCCTCCCCGCCTCTCTCTCTCCATCCACTCTATATTCCTTACCGCCCCTTTTCCTTCCGCCTGCCTCTCTGTCTCTCTCCGCTCTCAACTCTCACTCATCCCCATCATCTCTCATGATACTTTCTAATAAATCAGAGCATATTGCTGGTTATTTACAGGCGCCTTTATTATTGTGGCTGCCACCGTTATCCTGCAATAAAACATGTTCACTGGATCATTAACACGCGCCTTTACTGTTGTAGCTGTCACCGTTGTCCTGCAATAAAACATGTTTATTGCATCATCGTCACGTACTTAAATTTAAATTTTGCCCCGTCGCCATTATCCTACTGGGAAAACGTTTTATTCTGACATGAATACCTACCTTTTTTTTTTGTGGTCACCATGGTTACGCAATATCAAGTGCCGGATCTGGAACAGATATCGACGACCATGGTTCGCCATTCATTTCTCCGCTCGGATGCTCTGAAAAAGCCCATAATTTTATTGTCCTGGTTTTCACTGTCGTCCATCTGTTCAAACTATCTCTGCTTTTTTTGCTCTCTATTTTTTCAGTTACAGCGAGGTGTTCAAGACCTTTGTGTTGATTCAGGTGTCCCATGAACTGCAATTGCCTTCTCCTAATTGTTTTTATTAGTGATCGCTCCGTGTTGGTGTCTTTCATAACCATATCATTCGATTTCCTTTCCTTCCATGAAATCTTTAGGAGTCTCCTTAAAAACCACATTTCCGTTGCTTCTAGCTTGCTTTCCATGTTCTTAGTTAATGTCCAGCATTCACATCCGTACAGTAGGGTTGACCACACATAGATATTGAAAACCCTCGTTTTTGTTGACATTGGGATGATTCTGTTCTGTATGATTGAGCTCATTTTATTAAAGCTATCTTTAGCCATCGCAATTCTTCTGTTTATTTCTGTTGTACATTTGCCATCTGGTGTAATTGTATATCCTAAGTATTTAAACTTTTGAACTTGTTTAATCTTCCATCTTTACTTATGAGATTACAGATAGGATTTACCGCCCTTTTAGGTATTGCCTTGTATTCTGTTTTCACCCTGCGCGGGGCGGCCATAGTCGGTATTGACTTGCAAGCGCTCACGCCGCACGGGCGGCAAAAGTCGCCCAGGTCAAGCTGACCGCGCCACGCGCAAGCCCTATTTTCAGGCGTCGGGTCACTGACCTTTTTGAGACGTAACCACCGTGTTATTGTTCACTGTATCTCTTCTAAATCAAACACATTGTGACATGGACATGTTAACTAGTGAACCACTGGTCTGAATCACAAAGACTAAGCTTTCAAAGGCTCTCCCCACACTTTCAAGAGATGTAACATCGACATGCGAACTGTTGCTCAACAAATTTGCAATATTATCTCATTTTCTCACAAGCTGACCACCATCTGGAGTTGTCTGTATCTAAGAACCAATCAGAAACAAGCTCTGAAATAATCTTTGCCCCAAATGCCCACATTGGTTTATTAGTATGTGTCAATCAGGATGAAACCATTTGTGTAGGGCTTGGGAGGGCGTGGCTAGTTATCATGCTTCGTTCTCACGAAAACTACAGCTGTCAGTTTGGAATCATAAGTCAGCGTGATAAGGCATAGCAGCGAATGTTTTCATA
Source organism: Onchidella celtica (assembly GCA_963931925.1). NCBI lineage: Eukaryota > Metazoa > Mollusca > Gastropoda > Systellommatophora > Onchidiidae > Onchidella > Onchidella celtica. The sequence goes on along the minus strand of OZ007576.1, from coordinate 31,787,543 downwards.
CCGATCAATAAAAACCGAACCACGTGGACAGCGTATGTGGTCATCGTCTAGCGGCACGGGTCAGTGACCCCAGAAAAAGTTCTCCGTGAGTAAGGTCACTGACGGGGCAGCGGGCTTTACGGGTAGCGCGCAGGGTATGGGTTAATGATAACCTCTTACGTTCACTTTCAGTCACCACAGTATCCAGAAGCAATTGAAGGCCTCTGTCTGAACCTGCCATTAAAACAGTGTCGTCAGTATATTTATCTAATACATGTATCTATATTAATAAAAGTGAAACCTTACGACAATTGCAGCCCGCCTTTCGCTACTCCTCTGTTAATGCTGATTCGGTGGCCCTCAGATTTTATACAACGCTTAGTATAGACTGTCGTCGTGTCCCCGGCACAGAAAATAATAAAAAAAAATTAATAACTCGCAGAACGTTTGTATTAGTTTCTAGGTTGCAACAAATCGGCGTTCGGTCTATTTTTTCGGCAAATTAATGTAACTAAGATTGGTTCTGGTATAGACTGTATCACACTCACAAAACAACTTCCGGTTAGGACTGGTTTGAATGATGAGATTGAGTTCTAAGGCTATCAAGTATGAAACTTTGTATGTGTGTTCTCAATGTGCCCAGACCAGGAAAAAGAAAGAGTCTGGAATTGAGAGATTGACGCTGCAGGGCCAAAAGTACAGGTTTGTGTTTGCAATATGCCTAGGAAAATATTATATTTCTTTTCCATTAGGGGCTGTTCAAATACATTATTACACCATTTTGGGGACTTTTTGACCCCCCCCCCCTTATTACACTTTTCTTACAGAAGCCAAAGACCCCACCCCCCCCCCCCCCATTCTGTATTATTACAATTTTACATACTCGGTACTATTTTTTTTTAGCTTCACTAGTATAAGTCTATATAACAGTGAATAGTATGTAATACAGCATGTATTAACGTTTTATTGGAAACAAATATCACAAAAATTCAGCAGTGAAAAAATCATCTGTAATGTGGTGGACACATACAGTCAAAAAACAATCTTAATTAATAGTGACAAGAATACAGTTGTCACAAAAATGCATGTTGAGATATCGCAAATCCACTATAAGTGAAGTCAACTGTGAATATGGGCACATAATAGGAAAATTTAAAAAAATAATTGGGTGATCAATAGATAATAATAATGATAAAGATTTCTTATATATAGCGCCTTTCCCCACCAAGTGAGCCCAAGGCGCTGTACATATCATTGACATGTTTACATAATACAGAAACACAATTACACATATCACATACATCTTAATTAACAGTCAAGACATCTTGTAATCATACACTCATATATATCTGGCAAGGACATGATGCTAATGAAAATATTTCCTAAATAGGTGCGTTCTGATATGCCCTTTGAATGCCTCTAAGGTATTACATTCTTTAATATCATTTGGAAGAGAGTTCCATACTGTTGGATCTGTAAAAGTGAAGGCTCTCTGTCCATACCTTTTCAAATGAGCTCTAGGAACTATAGGTTTGAATTACTGGATCTAAATCTCCTTGATGGTGTGTATGGGACAATTAGGTCAGTTAAATAAGATGAACAATCATTCCTTAGCCTTAGATCTACGAGTATTGTAAAATGAAAAGAATCATTAGGAATGTGACTAGAAAACTGTCTCAATAATACAACTGGAGTCAACTGTGAATATTTAAGAGTGTGACTAAAAAGTTGTCTCATAACAATAATACCAGTGGAGTCAACTGTGAGAAAAAAGTAGGAATGTCATTAGAATATTGTCTTATAACAATAATACAAGTGGAGTCAAATGTGAAGACAAAGTTCATTGTACTGGTTCTTTGAGGAAGCCATTTTGATTGCTAGGCTACCAATGTAAACAATGGCAACACTGGTGAAAGTTGGACTGGATTGACAGGTTTAGTAAAAAAAAAAAAAAGCCAAAGGTTGAGCCAAAAATTATACACTGAATAAAAATATATATTCTGTATTTAAGATTTTATTCTTCATTAAGATAAAAATAGTTTAAAAAATAAATGACAAATATTTTTTTTCTCTCAGCTACCCAACCTTTTTACCTCCTAGGGAGCAAAAAGTGTAATATTACACTTGGGTGACCCCCCCCCCCTCATTACACTTTTCTTACAGGAGCCAAAGACCCCCCCCCCCCCCTCCGAGGTGTAATAATGTATTTGAACGGCCCCTTAACACATGACGTTATCACTTCCTGCGCTGTGCAAACAAACTAACCCGTGCGCAAATCATAGCCATTTGACGGACGCGCAGGACGTCAACGCGCAAAAGGAGAGCAGTAAAACGTATCTAAAAACAAACAAACAAACAAAAATAAAATAAAGCTAAAGGAACAAGCAAAATGAAGCAGGTCCATAATAATCACCAAGAACTGAAACTAATAAATCGATTTATCCCGGGAACTCAGCTAGTTATTAATATTTTCTCCATTTACTTTAAGAGCTGGATTTTCTTCTATAATTCTAATTATTGTTTCACTATATATGTTGAAGAGATCCGGTGAACGAGGGCAGCATGGTAAAATGTCGTAACTCAACTTTTTTATATTTTTAATTGAGCTATTTGGAATATTTGTAACCCTTGACAAACCACAGGATATGTAATAAGTTGGAGGTTGAAATCTAAAAACTAAGGGTGGGATTTTTTTAATTTTTTGAAATGGCGTAACTATTAATCTGAATAAAGAAAGTTATTCAAATTTTTTTGGCTTCTCCTGAAAAAATGATTAAAACCGAGTTACCGCCTTGCATTTGCAATCTGATTTCACATTTCAGACTGTTAAAATGACTATAAAATATCTAAGTAGGGTTGACGGCAGTGTAATAAATAACTCAATGTGGTCATTATACACCTCGAAAACCAACAAAAGACGACCTTATCGGGCATTTACCATCACCTAGGGTATCTACGTCAATTCCCTCGTTAACACCATACATTTGCAGGTGGTGAAGCGAACTTTGTTAGGCCTAAATAATACATAAGAACGAAAAAGAAATGATCTGAAAAGTCTATTATTTGCTGTCTTGTGCTCTGTCCATTTTGCCTTCCTTCCTGGAAGGCGAACTGCAGCAAACTGAATATTTATCAGATGCAGACTTCTTCTTTATCCCGGGTCCATTAGTGTGCGTTGCACACCTTTCACCTTTCTTGGGAAAGACGTTTTGAGAAGTTTGGGTTTGGGGAAAGCACGTCGACTATAATTATTATGGACATAATTATTGTGTTAGAATGTCACGGCAGAAGGAGATTCTACCACCTGGGCCCATCAAACACCCGCTCTTGAGACAGAAAATGCACTGATCAGAAAGTTCTCGAAAGGGGGAAAAAAACAAAACAACACTTCTCAAATAAAAAGAAGAAAAAGAAAATAATTATGCTAACCGCTTTATTATTCAAACAACAACAACAACAACAACAACACACAGACACACACACAAAACGGTCAAACAAACGGCCGCAAACGGATAAACAGACAGGCTGACTGACACCTATTCCTGCTGTTGAATTATTCCCCCTCCCTCCGTACCAAGTCTTATTCTCCCAAAGACTGTTTGATCCTGTATAATTATTGGAAAAACCAGTATATTATGTATACTCTCTGAGGTACCCTAGGTTTTATCAGATATTAAATAGGTTTGTTTGTTTCTAAATAAGACTTACCACATTCCCTTGCGGGTCCAGCCTATATTCGAGGCGAAGCTTGTCCACAGAGTATGTACATGTATGTATAGAGAGGTTTCACTATTGGTTGATTGGCACTGCGAGATAGCCTACGGGAGATGCCGCGAAACCACTGCTAGCATGGAGCAGAAAGTAAGCCGCTGCGGCAAAGAATACCCGTTTGTGCATTTCCATGGGGCTTAAGAGCTTATAAATGGCTCTAAATACATGTAGTTTCAACCAGGCACAAAATGTGAACAAACCGTAGCAAACAGATATGGATAGTGTCTTTGGTGAAGGCGGTATCTTTCAATTCTTGTTTACCGCAGCGACCTCGTTTCGCGATTTGGCGGAAGTGGGATCTCTCTAGTATAAATACATAATATAGGGCCTACATTATACATACTCTCTGGCTTGTCATGAAATCGCCGGGTATTTTCCATTTTGTTGAATGTGCATTTTTGCCTTTTCGAGAAAATAAGGATTGGAACTGGATCGGCAAGAGGGCCAAAACGCATACAACATCACGCCACAAACAGAAGCCTTTAGATAATATCGTGCACTAAATCTCCCTCTCTCTAATGTAGCACATTCCACGTTTATTACCCTCGCCTTTGATTACCAACGTTTAATATGTTATGTTTGCTCTAAATACCTGCATCTGATTTGCACTACTTTAGTACTTATGTGAGATTATATTATGCTTGTCTTGTTGTTAATTTTATGCTCTGTGACATCATACTTGTCTTGTTGTTTACTGATAGGTCTATACAGTTATAATTATGACGCCTGCATCTCTTCCCCCAGACCAGAGCAAGTGTTCTGTTTCAAGAAATGTCTTTTTTGCCCGACGATAGACCTGTACAAGACGCTCTTCTTTTCACAGTGTACCGCCCTGGGACACACAATATGAATGTCGCAGCCAGAACTGCCGCTGAAGATTCTCAGAAATCCCAAGAATCTCACATTAAAAAAAAAAAAATCCAAAATGAGATAATCTCAAGTTTTTTTTTCCCGACCCCCCAAAATACTTACAACATTCACAATTTCGTTATTATATATTGAATTTAAACTAAGCAAAGCAGAGATTAGCTCGCAGACCAAGCAAAAATCTTCTCATACAGGAAATCTCAAACTGCCCTTTAGGCCACCGGGCTTTAGTTTTACCTTTTAGGTCACAAATGAAAGGACCATTTTGTGATTTTTCGTCCCTTTTTTTTTTTCCAAAGAAATAATAGCAAAATGTAGAGTCTACCAAAACCCCAAATCCCAAGATCTGTAAAAAAATAAAAAATAAAAAATAAAAAATGCCAAGATCCCAAAATGTAACCCTCAAAACCCCAAGGACCAGAACGCTGGTCGCAGCGTGACAATTCCTGTCTAGTTGAAGTAACAAGCAAAACTCCTAAACCATATCTTGTTACAAATTATGGCGCCTGTAGGCTATTTGATTATTTAATGGTTTGGGTTCTCATCTCTTGGTATAGTACGTGGGCAATTGGTATTCCATAGACAGCTCTCGCCTTCAAACATTTTTTTTTTTGGTGAAAGTTTCATCGATGGTTCGAACCAATGCCATTTTACACCGACGAGATGATCGCGTGACGCTTAGCCTTTCCGAAATCGGAATGAAAAAATGGGCATGTGCCTATTCCAGTTTTTCAGGGAGAAATGGGAAAGGAATTAGGAATGGGTCTGATTCCATTCCATTTCGGAACAGTGTAAACTAAATACAGTGTGTATTCATAAATCTAGATCAATAGTTCAGCTGCCCCATGTTATTTCACATCAGCTGACCTGGCAGCACCCACCCAAGGACACTACATTGTATTTTCAAAAAGCATACACGTAGGCCTACATATTGTAGCCTACATGTAAATTTAAATGTGTGTAAAATGAAATTTATGGTAAGCTTTATATTGATGTTTTACCTGGCAGACCCAGCCGGTTGAAAAAGCGTAGGCGCCTACATGAGACAGAAGGAAGGCGGGTTCAGTGGAGCCTACATGACATAGGCTTTTGAGTAATGGTAATACCAATAAAATAGAACATTTTTTAAAAAATCATGCCAATAATAATTGATGCAAATATGTTGTTTAAAGTTTTGAAACATCAAGGCTTTATCATCGAGATTCAGCATACTAATGGCTGTACTCTCGTTCAAATGGGGAAAGAGCTGTTGGGGCCAAGTGTCCATTAGGGGGCGGAGGGGAAAAAATTAGCCAAAATCGCGCATACGTACTTAATCCATGGCCCCCAAAATGGAGACGCATCATGACCGCTGAAACTCAAGCATGGTGAAAAAGATGGTGCTGATGCTGAATGAGATGGTGTCAGTGGTGGCAACATTCAAGCTACTTCCGCTCTAAGATCGTTTCTACATCTTTTTGTTCATGTTTGACACGATTCTACGATTGCCCTGATTTCTATAGAATTTAGCAAGAAACCTATTCTCATCTGCCCCTTCGAGAATTAACCGTGTACAATTCCTAACGTTCCAAGAAAAAGGATTATGTCTTGGCACTGCACAGCATTTCCTTAATCTGATCTGCCTGGAACGCAGAATATGCGAAACTTCTACTGAACCCATATATTTTACATGTATAGTGTAAGTGTCAAAGTTGCTAAAATTTCAACAGTTTTAGCTAATCCTGTTTTGTGATGGTTGTATCAGGTCGAGTATGTGCATGCTCAAAGGCGTTTATAAAAAATAAAATGAGAATTAATGTGTGCAGTATACAATCATGTACCCTCCCGAATGAAGGTCACAAGGAAAACATTATTTATGCAGGTCACAAAACCTAACATAACCTGCTCCACTCAATTGCTTTAATTTTTTTTTAAAAGTTTATTTCCAAACCAAAAGAAGTGAACATAACAATGAAAATCAGCATTCAAGTGAATTTTGCATGAGGCAAACCATACTAGATAGCATTTTACAACTTAGTATTAATGTATTCTTGTGTTTGGTACATGTATCTAGCTCAATTTGAGTGTTATACCAGCCACCCAAATTTAGCTCTTAAAATGTTATTGGCACAGGGTGGTATATTATATTATACAAGCCTGATTACCCGTTCTACGAACGGAATAGGAAAGAAAGAAAAGGCAGTGTGACAGTGACAGATGATGACAATGGGTTAACTATTGTGACATACCTTCACTGTAGAACTTCTGGATAGACGACGTTGCGAGTCTGATATTCCGCAGCCAACACAAAGACAGATTTATTTGTTCCTGTCCTGGACAGTGCCACATATATATAGCATTCCATGTGTGAATACTGGAGATGTTAAATCCAAGCCTATGGTTTTTAAAGTCTGGCCCTGAGCCTTGTTTATAGTTATGGCAAAACATGGCTGAACGGGAAATTGACGCCGTTGAAAAGTGAAGGGCAATGCACTGTCAGAAGGCTGCAAAATTATCCGTGGAATGGCATGTGTTTCCCCCTTATACGGTCCTGATGATATCTGCACTATTAAAGCATTGGGGGTAGATTTGCAGACAGTGCACCTTGTGCCATTCATTAGACGTGGTGGGTTGAGAGACCGCATAATCATAACTGGCATCCCAACTTTAATGGTAAGTTTGTGAGACGGAAGCCCAGCGACCTCTACTGAATTAAGAAACTCTGTGGGATAATGCACTGCCTCCTCTTCCGTAACAGTGCTATCAAAGGAGGTGTAAACTTTGCACAGCCCAGGCATCATTTGAGTAAGTCTGGCATTGATGGTGGCTACAGTGTCATTTAGTGGTGCCAATATGGCCCGTTCTGCCAGCCATGATGAGCTAGTATGGTTCTGCAAAAAATCTGGATATACAGAAGTAATTAGGTCATTTGTAGTTAATACTGTGGTTCCAAATGAATTCAGAGATATGCTGTCTGGTTCCTTGCACAATGGATATATGTACTACTGCCAAGATCAAGCAAGAATTCAGCAAATTGACCAGCTTCTGCTTCACCACCAAGATGAACTCTCATGTTTGTTTGAAGTTTTCGAATCTTGACATACTGCCATAGATTGGACATCTTTAAGCAATGTTGGCCCTTGTGCCACCACGCACTACAGGTAATATTTGCCTGAAGTCTCCACATAGTAAAGTAGTAATTCCACCCATTATTTCTTCCCTTCCTGTGATGTCACGAAGTGATCTGTCAAGGGCTTCAAAAATCAACTTGTTACTCATGGGCGCTTCATCTACAATGATGGCACAACAGTCCTTGATGAGTTTAGCGAGGGAAGTTCCTTTCTTGATCGAACACATTGGAACATCACACTGCGTCAAGTTAAGGGGTACCTTGAAAATGCTGTGAATAGTGCGGCCTCCAGGAATGAGGGTAGCTGCAAGACCACTGCTGGCTGTGGCAATAGCAATTCTTCGTTGTGATCTTATAGATGCAAGAATGGTGTGGATAAGAAATGTTTTACCACATCCCCCAGGCGCATCCAGGAAAAACAACCCTTTCTCAGAATTAAGTGCAGCTGTAACAAACTCATCATGGACAATACGTTGCTCTGTATTAAGTAACTGGATATTTCTCGCAGAGACTTCCTTCTCCTTCACGATGTCATGTGTCAGTTCCCGCCTGTAGTCCGCTCCAGCTCTCTGCACAGCATCTCTTTCATGGTGATGAAGGCCATAATGTGTGAGCTGAAGTCCTCCCATGTCCAACACCATATCTTCTATCTCTGCCAAAGCAGCTTGAAGAACAATATCATCATTGCGGTCTGCACCAAGACTGTGAGCAAAATCTTCTGACATGGTTTCAGTATGCCTTGACCATAAATCCATAGGGTTGCTTGGGTTGCAGTGCACCAAAATTACCGCAAACAGACTACGCATCTGTTTGGGCAACATACTGACTGATGCTTCTTCCAAAGTTAAGTGGTGGACATTGTCATCTAGTAAAAGCCCTCTCTGCAAACATGCATCTCTGTAGGTAGGGTACACATTCTGGTCCACAATTTTTAAGTCATTGTAGCTCCTTGGACTGGTCACGTGATGAAGCAGCGTTTCCTGCGACTCCATGTTTTGTTGGCCCATGTGTAAAAACGTGGCACATCTATATAATATAAAGCAAAGTAGCAGCAAAGGGGTCTATCTGACAGAGCTGAAAAAAGGCTGTGAGTGTTGATGCTGGTGGATCAGCTGTACCCCTCTCTTGTGCAGTATCCTCAGTAAAGTATACCCGTTGGCCATTTTCCAAGTGAACGGCTAACTGAATAACTGGCGGGTAACGTTCGTGAATTGGCATCTGGAAAATTCTCCATGCTGCCTCGGTACTGCCAATATACCTGGCATTGATAAAATCACTGACTTCATCCCTTTCTCCTTGGTCTGTTACCTGGAATGTTGCCTGGTCAGAACCTTTATGGACATATTTCAAAACATATTTTATGCTCTTGACAGAGCTACAGAGTTCAACATTCAAATGGCAATTCATTTGACGGAGAAGGCAAGGGTTATAAGGGACAACCCATCTGTTATCTACCACTGTTTCTGTTCTTCTTCCTTCTCGTGTGCATTGCAGGACAGCGGTATGGCCTCCATCACTTGGATGTCTCCGCCGATACTTGGGATAAGAATCAGTGCCAGTTTCAGTGTGGTGGAGAAATGGTTTTGGGAATCCTTTAGAGCATGTGCCATTTTTTATGCATGGTGCTGTTACATTCTGTTGACCACATGGCCCATGGATCATGTTTGATGTAACAATATTGTACAGCTCAGGATCTTGATTCTTGTCAGGAATTTCTGCAACAACTGCTTTATCAAAATGCTCCGGTGTTATCTTGCTGTCCTTGGTCAGCCACAATAGAATATGTGCATGGGGCAGACCACGCTTCTGGAACTCAATGGAGTACAGCCAAGCTTGCAGTGTACCGAAGTCACCATTTTTTAAAATTTCCATGAGATGCTGTAGCTTTAGCCTGAAGACGCGCACAGTCAGGTCAGGTCGATCATGTGCTTGTTGTCCTTGACAGAGGTTGTCCTGAATTTCCATTTGGGGTTTGTCGTCATGGTAATAAACAGATCTGGCTTTCCATATTGTCTGACATATATGTCATTGCATCTTGCTGTCGCTCAAACATGTAGCGGGGTCCCCCAGTGAAACTCGAAGGTAATATTACACGTTGACCAACATTCCGAGGGTCACCATCTCCAGAGGTGAAGGTATCTCTCAGAGCACCATAACTGTCTGCCCTCAGTCTGCCCTGTTCACGCCGAATGTAAAAAAAGGCGTTCACTTTCAATTTTGGCATAGACATCAACTAAAAATTGCTGCAGTAGCCTTCTGCTGAGCAAAATGTAATTCCCTGGTCGTGTCATAAAGTGAAAGCTGTAAAATTTCAGCATGGTGAGTTTGTTATTGTTTGTGAATTTCATCTGCAAATTCCATCCATGTGTACTTCTTGGAAACAGTATGGGATATTGCATGGTATCATACGCAGGGTGAAATTCACTGATGCGTTGTAGGGTATCATCACGCGTCCTCAAGACGATGTCTCTCTCACCTACAGGATCATTGGGCATAAGCAGACCTACCTCACTCGTCTCGGGGGCATTATAGCGTCTTTCATGCTCTCCAGGTGGACAGTTGTGATTCGAAATACTGATGCGGTAATTTTCCAAATTGTTGTGTAATGCAAATTCATGCACTGCTTTCAGTTCACGAACATAAATATTGTGTGCATGAAGCTCCTCTTGAATTGCCCTCACAATGTTTTGTCGAAGACCATCAACAACACCCATTCTGGCAGTTACCTCAGACATTTCTCCATCGATGAAATAGATCTGAAGAAATTTTGCGTCAACACTGGCGTCAGTATTTGTATTTGGTAGAAGTCCACCGATGCGATGACAGACTTGGCCCTGGATGCGGAATTGGGGATTCCAACCTGGAACATTAATTTCACTGCATCCGAAGGATGTCAGCTGGAAAGCACAGTTGTATTTCCGGATTTGATAAAAAGTGCACTGCGTCAGGGGTTTCCTGGTGAAAGAGGGTGTGCAAATATTCAGTTTGAGGTGGATAAGGAGTCAGAGTTACCTTACCGTTTCCACAGCACATTCCAGGAGTTTCCAATTTAAATTTTGATGCATGACAATGGGGACATATCTTTGTCATCCCTCCAATGGCATTGTTATGCCTTTGAACAAATGCATGTGGTGCATGGTTAAGAGCCATTGGAATTCCTGGATCTAGAGCAGGGACTGGCCTTTCCTGTGGGTGTGTAGTTAGGGCAGGGGGTGGCCTTTCATGCGGGTGTGGAGCTGGGGCAGGGACTGGCGTTTCCTGTGGACGGCGTTCTGGAGCAAGCTCATCAGGCACTTGAGGCACTGTCTGAATAGCTTGAAGAGACTGCATGGCAATTCCATCTTCTTCAGTTGCCGAATCTTCATTGGTGGTAGCAGATCCACCCACATGCAACAATTGTTGCCGCTTGAAACGTTGGCCCTGTGGCGTCAATCTCCCTAATCCAGACCCTTTCCTTTTCCTAGGCATATTAAAAACTTAGATCTAGTCTAGACTAATTAGAACAAAGCTGAAACCTAACCAAAGCCAAAAAGGTTTGCTGTTGAGCAACGAAATGAAAGTCCTGCTGTTGGGCGCTGCTTTAAACAGTTAAAATGTGTAATGGCCACCCACGTACAACAATCGTTGCCGCTTGAAACGTTGGCCCTGTACTGTGGCGTCAATCTCCCGACCTAATCCAGAATCTTTCCTTTCCTAGATCTAGTCTAGAATGTAGGCATAGGCTATTGAAAACACATTCTAAAACACAGATATATAGACCTAGTCTAGATGTAAACTAATCAGAACAAAGTTGAAACTTAACCACAGTTGTGCACTGTTTTAAAATGTGTGACGGCGGAAGTTGGTGGTAATCGTTGGCGTAAAACATCATGAGTTAAATAGGTCTGATTACTTCAGTCGATGAAATATTATGAGAAAATGTATTCTTGAAGGTACAGTGCACGTAAATCATTAGATCTGCGTCCTCATGATAAGACATGTAGATCTGCGTCCTCATGATAAGACATGTAGATCTGCGTCCTCATGATAAGACATGTAATTTGGGGGTCTATTCCGAGGCAGTTTAGCACAATCGGCTATATTGCGAGGCGATTCAACAAAATCGGCGACTGTAATCGCTCAAGCAATTTGCGCACAGGATACTATAATCGATGACAAAAAATTGCCGCAAATTTGCCGAAAATTTGATGTGTCGCAACACAAAAACGGAAACAAACGTTCTGTTATTTCTCAAATATATTTAAATTTTATGTGCCGGCGACACGACCACAGACTATACTAAGCACTGTGTAAAATTTGAAGGCCATAGAATCAACATTAACGGAGGAGTAGCGACAGAGGCGCGCGCAATGTCGTAAGTTTCTCTTTTATTAGTATAGAAGAAGATAGATACTTGTACAGACAGAGAGAGAGAAAGTGAGAGAGAGAGAGAGGTGAAGGGAGGGCGAGAGAGAGAGAGAGAGAGAGAGAGAGAGGGACTCAGAGAGAGACAGAAAGAGAGACAGAGATAGAGAGAAAGTGTGAGAGCCAGAGAAAGGGTGGTACTTTAGCACACTATCAGTATCGCCATGAATAAGAAGACACAAATCATACAGATGATCCTCAATCTAGCATACCAACATTGTAATACTTCACGAAATAACACCTATGAAAAACCCTGTAAAGTCAATGAATTTTCTGAAGGCAGTTTTATTATTTCTCATCTTCCTGAGTACTACCAGTACTTGAGGAAAACTGGTACTATGTCTACAGTTTAGGCTAGGAAATATGACAGATTACATTTTTTGGCTTTGAGGATCCATCAGTTTTCCCACATTTCACATTTAAATACATGTATAAAAATACATGTATTTCTTTTTTTTTGTATACCTCTTTAATCTCATTTGGGAAAATTGCCTATTATTTTGTCACTGCAACTCAGTTACAACTGGAGCAGGCATGTCGTTGCCACTGTGCAGCGCCGATTGACCGTTTCTTTTTTTTGCTGGGGTAGGGGCGGGGCGGTGAGTGGTGGGGATAATATATTGTATCAGTTTTCTGTTTATCACAATGTGCCAAGAACCTCCCAAGTTCACAATATTAATAACTGACTGAGTAAAGAAAATATATTGGCACAAGATAAAATTATTCACCTTGGTACCAGGTGTCAGGTTTTCATTAAATTTACTGGTCAATGATCTCAGACAACTCACAATTTTAGATGCAAACAGAAGAGATGACCTCATTCTATACCATGTGCAAAAATACGCATCTCACAATAGAACACAAACATAAACAAATATTGTGATCAAACCATGTCAGTTTTTTGCTCTTTCCATTTCTTTCTCCTGTCATTTGTAATGTTCCTAGGCTTGAGCAATTTGTGCATGACATCACTGATTACATATGTACTGAATGTATAATAGGGGCCTACATGTAAATATAGTGTAACACATATCAATAACCACTAACATTTTCATTCTATTTATCTGTTTGTATCCTCATAATATACAGCCATATCTGCACTTCTACTAACCACTCTTTTTGTGCTGGTTTCGTTCAGTCTGAAGCGGTGCCTTTCGAACAATTGATGCAATCTGGTGCCCTCCCATACCATCACTCCTTTTGCTGCAGACATTCAAAGGGAATCACTCGATTAAAAAATGGTTCTCATTCTTCGGTTGTCTCCCCTCACCAATGAGCCAGCCAAAGACGTGTAAAGTTTGGACTTGCAGCTCAAGCCACTGATTTTTAAAAAAAAAAAAGGGGGGGGCCATCATTGCTATCCAACAATACTTTCCTTTTGGACGTATAATCTCAAAACACAGACATTGTTCTTTTTGCTGTTAGAATGAATGTCCAAGTCCTGGCAAGAAAGCTGACTCTCTAAAAGGATAATCCAACAGGTCACAGGACTGTCTACTGTGCACACATTATTACTAGAATATTTTGCAAAATCTTTGAATCAGTTTACCAGTGATCCAGTTTACCTCTTTCCATCTCATGTTCTAATCATCCAACCCTTACTTATCCCTCAAAGATTTAAAAAGAAAGTGACCCAAAAAAGGGTGATGCACCTCAATGCCATTTATAATGAAGCTCCTCTTTTATTAACAGAGATGCATTGGAAAACCTTCACAACAGTTAAAGTCACATATTATCAGTATGTACACAATCTTTGACTATATATAGTAATTACAGTGTCAAACAGTTGAGTAATGTCATCAAAGAAGAGTGCATCTGCTCTTTGTAACCTTCTTGGGCAAGGTCCACAAAGACTGCTGCAGTTTCAGCACTGGGCAGATGAGACAGAAGTATTTCTCTTATGCAGTCAGCCCCCAGAGCATCTATCTTATAGAAGCAGGCTAAACGGAAAATTTCTTCCGCCGTATATGGACAAAGACAAACATGCGACAAGACGGAGGTAGGATAAGCCATGAGATCTGTAAGCAAAAATCTGTCAGCCATTGCCAGGATGTCTGCACATTTGTTGATCAGCCCTACAATTCTCTGTACCTTCAGCCTTTCACTTTTGTCCTGTGTGCAAACATCAACATCACTTTCAATTTTTCTGCTTTCAGCACTGTCTGATGCTGTGCCTGGGGAGATCTGAAACTGTAAGTTTATAGATGTTTTGACACTCTGATGATTTTCTGCTTTACTTTCACAGCTTACACTGTTCAGTGGATCCTCAGACAGTGACAGTTCTGACATGGGTAATGTGCCAGACTGGTTGCCTTCACCTTTCCGATCACAAGCAAGTAGGCTTACTGTGCCTTCTGGTGTCTTTAACAGGTCATCATTGACATCTGTCAATCCAGAATGTATTTCAGCAATTTCAGCAAAGGCTCCACAGGTTTCACCAATAGTTTCATGCTCAGGTTGACTGCTTGGATTTGAAGCTCCTTCCTCTTCTAGATTTCTAATCACTGACAGATGAGTCTCATTGTTGGCGCCAACATCTGTTTGATGGCTTATATCAGTGGCCATAGATGAGTCAGATGTAAGGGGAACAGATTTCTGGTCTGCTAAACTTAAAGAGTCAATGATGGGGCAGCCAGAAACACAGCCATGTAAGTAGTGAATGATAAATTCAAAGCTATCACAGTTCACATCACATAATTCAATCTCGGTCTTCTTAGACTCAATATAAGCTCCACTCAACATGGCTGCAAATACTTCTGACTTCCTTATCATCAATTTCCTACGTACACCCAGCTTATGAAATGTGTCTCCTTCTTGGACGATGAAGTGGACGTCGTGGTTATATAACAGATATGGGCAAGCTTCATTATGACCTGATTTGAAATTCATTTCCTTATCCCCCCCCTCACACAGATTTTTGACACGAAAATTGTCTTTACAATCACCAACTGTGCCTCTGATGCCCTTTTTGGAATGTTCCAATACAGGCAGTTCTTGCAGTGTTTTCTGTGAAGAGGAACATTTTCTATCATCTTGTGATGTGCCCTGACGATCAAATGCATTGTCCTGTACTTCAGAATCTGATAGAGTAGTTGTGCCACTTGTATGATCAGAACATGACATCAACCTGGGGATTTCTTTCACTTGTTTGGATGGCTTGTCCAAGTGCAAATTTACACTGATCCCTGCAACTATGGCTTCTCTGACAAGTGGTGCTTCAGACATCAAGAGATAGGGCAAAAGGCGATCACATAGTTTGTATTTGAGAGTAAACTGACGTCGTGCAAAATGATCCCTGAAAAATTGTAACATAATTATGCTGAATTAGAGGAACAAAAACAAAAATACAAACAAACCTGTACACCTACAAAACTAAATATATCTGATGATCTAAGCAATGTAGAGATAGCCTGATATTCTGGTGTCTGCTTTTTCATCATTCTATTCTGCTTTATGATATATATGATGTTCTGAACAGCCTTATGACAGCATAGAAATAAATGTTCATGTATGTGAAGAATGGAATCTTCCCCAGATTAATAATAATAGCCCTATCTACATCATGTCTTTTCAAATCAGATTCTTCATCTCTCTACACATCACTGGTCATATCTGCCAGTACAACAGGCATGCAAGTATATCAATAATATCTCTCCTGCTAAACATAATCTTAGAAATTAAATTACTGTAACAGTTTCTTTTTAACATTAATATTTTCTATGTGGAAAAATCCAAGTTTCTCATTCTATATCATAATTCTATCCAGGTCTTTAGTTTCGCAATGAAAATACTTGACTTAAAACGAAACCAAGGGATGTAAGTGGCCTTTCAGTAAAATGTAGGAAAATCGCACGTGGAAAACATCCATACAAGTAACTGTTGCTTTACGTGGCTGCCATGAACCACATCAACACCTGATTTCCAAAAAGCTACTCATTTTTCTTTGCTCATGCTTAAGGCCAAAAAATCAGAAAACTGATGAAAGTGAGCAGACTTACATCCCCGGAAATCAAAATCCAAACCATTTGTTTGGAATGATTTGTGTCATTCAAAATGCACAAAACTCTCAGACTGGGCATATCCAGCAAAGGATCAGCCCAGACTGCATTTCAAATGTTGTCTACAATAAAATGTCTGTGAGTGCAAATGAAAGATATAAATTTCTTTCTCTTAATCCACAACAGCTGCTTGAGACAAACCTTCAGTGTTAAAAACACCAAGATCACTGGTTATAAATATTAACAAAATAAGGGCGTTTTAAAAGTAATAAATGGCAGTGCAACTATAACCATAAAAGATGTAGAAGAATGGAAGAAGACATGTTAAAGTAAATTAAAGAGCCAAATGATTTAGCAAGTACTCCACTGATGTTGCAGCTTGTTGATCTTCTGCTTTATTGAAGTTAATAGTAAGTGTCAAGAAGCCATTCAACCCATCAAACAAACAAACAAACTTACCAACCAATTCTCAAATGCAACAAACTGATGGTACATGCCAGTCTGCCTTGCAGTGAGTGTCTGGCCAAGATGTGCTCTATCTCTCCTTCACCATATGGAGATATTGCTATCATTGCCATAGCATGCAGAAGTTCCAGACCTATAAGGACACGAGTTTCTTTCCTAGATGTGCTAGATGTGTCATAAATATCTCCACTGCCATGTGAGGCATCCCTTGCAGATTGGCTGTCAACAGAGATGCTGGGTCTGTCTCGGAAAATTGCACCTACACCTGACTGGTTCCGAGACATCATTCGACTGTAGGCATCACCACCAAATTCAAAATCCATTTTCTTGCCAAATTCTGAAGCTTGAGAGCTGCTACCTTCAGAGCCTTGAGATGATGGAAACAAATCACTTTTAATTCTGCTCTCTCCTTTCACTGGAAAGACTGTGTCTGGGATAGAGCCATCGTGTTCAAATACAAGGGATTTAACTAACAACACAGGCATCTGCAATAACACTAATTTGTCAAAGCTGAGAGGATTACTGCACAGTCTGTATAAAATTCGGCAGCAACGTCGAATAGGGTTTGGTGCTGATGCCATGTATCCCAACAAGCATCTCAACACTGAAGTTTCAGCCAAAAACTGGGCAGGGTTTGTCTTGGTGGAAATCCTGGCCAGAAGTATCAAAATGTTAGATTCTGTTGTACGCCGTATTTTCTGTAATCTGATATTATCTGTTTCCTGGACAGTCCTGCTACTGGATGTGGAAGTGGTAGGTGTGACAGTAGTGGGGTTTGCTTTTTCAACCACCTCTGATTTGTTAACTGCATGAGCTACTCTGGTTGATCTACTATCACCAAATTTACATTTGTATGAAGCATGACTTCTGGTGACTGCAGCCTTGCCACCGATGTCTGAGCTGTCTATTCTGGGACTCTGAGCATACTCTGTGTAAGGTGATCGGTAAGGGCTGTCACTTATTAGGGGTGATGATCCATGTCTTGAGAACACTGCTGCAGATGAACAAGAAAAAGAGTCATGTCTGGTTATGGGATATTCAGAAGATGGCGGATGTTTCCCGAAAGCTGTGGAGAGCTTCTCTGGTAAGGTGCCCCTTCCAGGAAAAGATGACATCCGTTGTAACAGTCCATGCTTTGCAAAGTGTATGGATGTAGTAGTTTTATCCTGTAAATGAGGCATCTCCTTGCTCTGAAATGATTCACTACCTTTCAAGCTGCCATCTTCCTGTCTGTCACAATTTACGGTAATACCAAAGGAATGTTCAACTAATAATGTTGTGCCTGTTTGATCCAATGATGTCTGATTTTTTCTTTCAGTGGTGGTAAAATCAGATGGAATGGAATTAGACGAGGAATGCCCAATATTTGTGGAAACTGATACATCTATCGTCTCCGTATGGCATAATTCTGCAGTCTGGTCCCACACTTCAGCAGTGTTTGATAGAGCAGGGTCACTGATTAACTTTCTACGTTTCTGAGTCCCCTCTTGATATACCAAGCCTGTGTGATAAGGAACATGCTCTTTGGGAATCGAATTTTCTACAGCTGCATGTCTTTTCTGGACTGAAATTTCATTTGATTTCTCTGAAGTAATGTTTTGCCCTCTGTTTGCACCAGTACTAGAACTACCTTCAAATGTCTCAGCTGAAGAGACCAACAGTGTATCGGTAGATTTTAGGTTTGTGACAGCACCTTGTGTCCTTTCTTGCTTACCATCACGTACAGAAGAATTTACATTTATACCAACATGTCCTGACACTTCCCGCCCACCATAATCTGCGCTGGAAATATCTGACAGTGTTTGCCTTACTTCTGTCCCCATCTGGAAATCCTGTTGGTCCTGGGATAGCGATTTCAGATCAGAATCCCCATTATCATCTTCACTACTGTCTTCATCTTCTGATGCAGAATAGACTGGAGTGCCAATTGTAGTGGCTGAATCTTGTGAGAGTGGTACAATGGCAAATCTTTTGCCACTACCTGGAATGTTTTTGGGCATAGGTATCTGATCAGTATAATCCAGAAAGTGCATACTGCCAGGACTGTCCTGAAGTCTTTCAACAAACTGATTATTTGAGTTAGTAGCTGTCGTTGTTTGTGAAGAAGTTAAGGGGCTCTGTGAATCCCTCTCTTCAAACAATTGCAGGGGTGAGGCTGGAAATGTATTGCTCAGAGGACTGAACTGATTTTGATATACAGGGGAATGATGGTTCTGAGAGCCAGTATTGTTTTGTGGGCTGAAACCATTACCAGCATACCTTGGGCTTGATGACTCTGGGCTGGACAAGAGCCATGCTGGACTTGCTGCAGCAGAAACAGCAGATGAAGCGAGAGAGTGAGGGGATGTTGACCGCAAAGGTGAACCATAGGCACTACGAGCAGGTGAGGACTGGGCTGGGGAATAGTATGATGCCCCTGCACTGAGGGGACTATAGGGTGTCAGAGGCATACCTTCTGTACCTCCAAAGTGCTGCTGATAAGGTGGAGTTGTTATGACAGGCTCTTGTCCCTGACTGAAGTCTTTGCAGGTTACTCCAGAAGTGTAATCTTCCATTCTCCATGAGGTCTCTGCCTGGTAGGTTGGACTATTGATGCTAAATGTGTGTCTTGAGATAGTGGTAGGTGGCAATGGTAGCTGATCTGAGCTCTCTGACAACATGGCATTTTCAGGCTCATTTGAAGTGTCATCAACTATCATTCCTGTACTATCTGTTGCTTTGCTGCTATCAATGATCAACGGATCAACATCTTGGCTGATCACATTAGCATCATCTGTAATTTTGTTCTGAAGGCCTTCTGGTGCCACCAGCTGAAAATCAGGACTTGCAGAACCTGAATTATCTGGTGCCCCAAAACTGTCAAATAAGGGATCATCTTCCACATTGCCCTGTTGAGCCTGATCCACACTTTCATGGTGCCGGTAGATTTTAATGTCAACTTCCTTTTCAGAATTTTCTGATGGCCCTGTCTTTGAAATAAAATGCTCAGACTCTCTTGAAAGGACTATTGTGCCCATATCTTTCTGGCCATCCCATTCTGTGCATGAAAAATGGCAACATTTTTTAAGATGCTGTGTAAGAGTTTTCACAAGTCCGAGTTCTAACAATTTTGATAGGCAATCTTCATTGTACAAGAAATTGACGAGAGAGCTTATAATCCTGTCATGCAGTACTGTAAACTGGTCTTTTTCCTGGTTCTTTAAGACTGTCATGAACAACTGTAAGGCTCCTGCATCCCGTATCTTGTTCCTGTTGACTGCTTCTTTGGTGCATAAACACAGGGCGTTCAGAACTGAAACCTTGTTTATGAATACCCTGTTGCTATTAAATAATTTTATGAGGTGAGAAATGACTCCAGCTGAACCCAGTGCTGGTCTCATCAGCTCTTGTTCACACAGTCGTAGCAAGATTGAGAGGGAGAAACCAGCAGCACTACTGTCATCGTCATCAGAAAGGCTGACTAGTTCCTCCAGAATATTGGCAGCTAAAATCTGACCAGAAAAACTTGAGCAACATCTGAAAGAAAAAAAACAAAACCCCACGTCTCTTTACAAAATTTCATATTTTTTACATATCAGTAATATTATTAAGTATATATGATATTTGTAGAAGATCATGAATAAAAATTAACCATCATGTATTTCATCAATTTGTGTACTTCAAATTATAAAGAACTGTTTCTGCACTGTTGGCCAGTTTCTCTTGAGGAATCCATAAATACCCATGGAATAATAAAGCTTCAGTGCATTGGAGTCAGCCACTATTCAAATGGCAATAGCTATGAACATAATATGATAAAGAATACTTAAACTTGAAGTGCTGGAAATAGATAACGAATAAACAATTATGGTAAAGAACACGAAAGAGAAGCTCCATCGGACTCAATACTGCTGAAAGAAACTGTTTACAGTAATTTCAGACCACATAGTACCAAAGAAATCTGTGCCAATGGTATTCTCTAAATATGCTATTTTCCATCTGAAAATACACAAAGTGTTCAATTATCTTTACAAGAGAGCATCCATAATATTTTTTTTAATTAATACTTTAATAATAGACACCATATGATGTGGTGATATTGTTTCTCTTAAATCATGTGGTCATACTTCATATTTCATCTCATCTAGAAAATAAGCATTCCTCCGGTCCTTTATCATGCTTATTTTACAATTATGCATCGAATGCTGTCAAAAATCATTATGGCCATCATGATTAACTTAAAGGAGATGCTGAAACTTTACATAACTTCCATTCCTAGTGCTGGTGGTATTAAACTTTTAATCCCTTAAAAATTGTTATTTCCCTTTCTGAAAGCCCGGTTGGAAGCAATTGGTCAAATTGGGTTTAATGCCGGTCATGTTCCCGCATGTCTTGCATATGCACTCACCTTGATGCACTTAATTCTGACAATACCCTCAGACTTTTCAGAGCCAGTTTCCTGTTGTCAAGTTTAAGCAAAGCAGCAAGGGCTTGGACTGCTTGTGTGTCTTCCAACAATCTCTTCACCCCTTTGCTTGTCTGTGCAAATAACCTGTTCAAATGTTCCAAAGAAAAATAAGATAGAAAAATGATCATGTTCGGGATAGGATGGCTCTGGCAATAATGGAGTACGCTGAATTAAGCCATGATCATGATGACGACCAGTGAAATATACACAGAGAGTCCAAAAAGTCACTCGGGAGGCATTTCTCCCTGTATATAAACTGGAATTTTTTTCATTTCAGATCCAAGATGGCTTCGAAACTACTGAATGGAAGATCTGATTGAACTCGTTCTCATACATCCTGAAGTCCAAGGCCATCAGTCTGAGCAGTTACAGGGAGAAAAAAAGTTACTTTTGCCCATGGATCCAGACTTGTGGGAAACCATGTAAACAATTAACATAGAAATGCACTGTTATTCCTGCTTTTCTGCACTCCCAGGTCACTACTTACAACCATGGAATTTACTTCATGTAAACGGACATAACACTGTATAGGAGAACTCTGCCTTGTAAAATATTTCCAAACCAATATAAAATGTACAAGAATTTCCTGGTTTACTAGGCATTATCACTGAAGTGAAAGAGATAATAGGAAAGAGACAAGAAAGACAAGTGATCAAGATGGTTCAGAGAGTTGTTCTTCCAGGCAAGGTGGTAAATACTATAGCAGAGATTGTGGGTTCGGGTCTCGCCCAGGTCATCTGCCTCTCTTTCTTTCAATTCCACTTTTCTTCTAGGCACACGTTTCTAAAATGCCTCTCATGGAGAACCTCAGCTTCTGCTTAACAAAGCTTCTCCATATGCTAGCCTTCTCACACACTGGTGGATTTAATATTATGATGTAAACAAGCCAACAAAAAAACAAGTATAAAAGACATGAAATTATATCATCATCATCGTCAGTTATCCTGTCTGGAACAGACATTGGCGATCATGGCTCTCCACTCGACCTGTCATCAGCCAACCTCAAGAAGGAGTTGTTGTTGTGACATTTATTTGTTGACCATGAATTAAGACTTTCAGTGAAAGTTTTCCTCTGTCTACCCCTGCTTTTCTTGCCTTCGGTCTTACCGGTGTCTGCTAGATGTTCAAGGCTACTGAAGCGACAGATGTGTCCTAGAAATTTCAGCTGCCTTTGTCTTATTGTTTTATTTAATGATCTTTTCAGATTTGAGTTAGACTGACTCATTTGATTTTTTCTCCATCCATGATATTGTCAATACTCCTCCAATAAACCACATCGCTGCTGCTTCTAGTTTCCTCTCTATTTCTTTGTTCATTGTCCAACATTCACATGTGTATAAAAACACTGACCATACATGTTTTCAAGACTGATTTTAGTGGTCGTTGAAAGATTTTTGTTCATTAATATTGGTCTCATTTTTTGGAATGAATCTTTGGCCATTATTATTCTTTTCCTTATTTCACTTATGCTCCTACCATCTGATGTTATCAAATAGCCTAGATATTAGAATTTTAAGCTTGTTTGATTTGCTCTCCTTTGCTGACCAGATTACATTTCGGGTTGATTGTTTGTTTTGGAGACTACCATACATTGTCTTTTTCATGTTGAGAGACAGTCCCATTTTTTCACTTTCCATAACCAGTGTGTCCAAGAGTCTCTGAAGTTGTTGTTCTGATTCTGCCATTAAAAAAAAAAAAATGAGGTGTAAATGCCAAGGGCAGCGAACCTCCTAAAATAAAGACCTCAAATCAGATTCTGCCATTAAAACTGTATCATCTGCATATCTAAGGTTGTTAAGATTTTCTCCATTTTATTATATACATTATTATATTAACAATTATAATAAAATAAAATTATATCATGCACATGTATTCATACATTCACTCAACAAAGGATCCGTCAAGATCAAATCTAATGTGATCACAGTCTGTACTCAAGAGATTAAATCAGGTAAAAGTGTTGAAATTAAAAGAATATTAAATGAGTTTATGTAGGCTAACATGCACAATGTGGGAGTTCTCACCATATCTGGGAGAAGTGAAGTGGCTTACCTGAACCATGATTAAACATGGCTACTGAATTTTTGGTTGAGATAAAGTGTTAGTGTGAAAATAGTTTTACAGTGCTTCAAGTACAATTATTATTACCTAGTTGTTACATATTGTATCTGTTACTTACAGTACTGAAACATGACCGTCTTTATGACTACAAAGATGGAAAAACGCTTCTAACAATTGAAGGGACGGTGGGAAAGATTGATCGAAAAAGAGTGATCGAAATGGGTGACTGAACACATGTATTTTGGCAAGAGTGCCGAAGGTTCTGTACTGTCTACCCAGTCAAAAACCCGCTTAATCTAAACCTATCCCTACCCTGTCCTCAGCCCTATTCCTAAACTTAAATCTTATCCCTCAACCTATCCTCTACCCTTTCAACCAGAAAACAGAAAGAAAATCTGTAAAGAATTGTATGAGTTCAACGTGGTATGGAATACTTTCCAATATGTTGTTAACTTCACTTTATCATCTATACAAAAAAAATGTAAGAAAACCCCTTTGTTCCCTATGGACTCAAAAACTACTGGACGTATTGAACTGAAATTTGGCACACACAATTGTACGATACTGACCAGTGTTCCTATGTACATAGGCATAAAAAAGCTTATGGGATTCGTGAGTTATTCCAATAATGCGATAAGAATGGAACAGTAAATTTGCGAGAGCGTTTGATCCGAATTGTACGTTCATTAACCTATGACCTCTTTCTTTGTTAATCGCTTTTCCACTTTCGGCCCCGGAATTCGATTCATAATCACAGTAGTGTCTGTGAGAGCTAGATCTAGCATGCACTGATGTAGCATGCCCCCTAAAAAACGTACTATCGGAAGGCATACAAGTCTCAAATCGCTGTAGTTTTTTTTATTGGAAATTTATTGTTTCGCCATCATTCAGATCTATTTCGGGTCATGGTTCGCCATTTTAAGGTTTCGTTATCATTACCTGCGATGTGTTCACTATCAAACACACTAACCCGTGCGCAAATCATGCAGTTGTACGGGATGCGCAGGGTGTCAACTCACAAAGGCAGAGCAGTAAGACTTATTTAAAAACAAACAAACAAAAATAAAATAAACAAATAGGAACAGGCCAGATGAAGCAGGTCCATAATAACCACCCAGAACTGAAACCAATATTCAAACCGATTTATCCCCAGCAGGGCCGGGGACCTCAGCTAGTGCACAAAAAAAATGGATCCATTGTTTTGTTTCACAACTCAGATGGCTTGCCTTGGAAGGTGCTTATGTGCTATAGTTCATTTTGTTGACAGTGGCAGCAGTTGGGAAAACGTAGGGGGGCAACTGATTACCACTGGCGCGCAACCCAAGGCCAGAAGAGAATACGTATATTATCACACACAAGCATGCACGTACACAACTTAATATCTAAAGTGACATAAATATCGACCTTCCACTAGCTGGCATGCCATTCCCAGAATAACTACGAATGATCTCGTGACAGGCTTTTAGGGCCAGAACAACACCCTCGATGACTATAAAAAAAACTGACATACTTAATTTCTGTGATCTTTAAACTTTGGGGCTCTGGCTTCTACTTGGCTGTTTTTTGTTGTTGTTTTTTATGAAAAAGCCCGCATTGAAAGCACAACCGTTCAAAACAGCGGCGGGACTAAAAAAAAAGTGTTCAAAATATTGACTATGTGCCATGTGATCGACTTCAGTATGTGGAGTTTGGCAAGTACATGTACATGTACTTACAGATCACTTTCCCGTTTAAGGAGAACACACATTTTATAGTGTATCCATTTTGAAATAAGCAGTTTCAAAATCGATTTTCTTTGAAAGTGTCTGCTGGATTTTTTATATTCCAACACTTAAACTTAAGCGACTGATTTTTTTTTCTTCAAATTATTATTATTATTTTTTTTTACTGCAGCCTGATTTTGAGTTTGCTTCTTTGCGCCCTGCAAAAAAAAAAAATAAAAAAAATAATTAGACTGAATTATTAAAAAACCCATACCTACAGTACTACTGTACCAAACACTATGTAGCGTTAAGAATACATGGATGTATACTTCAGTGCAGGAGTGATCATCCATTTTTGCGCAAAATGTTTCACATTTAAAGACAAGTAACTGCGTTGTCAGAACTGATTCTACCTCCATTGAAAGCACAACAGGTAAAAAAAACAAAAAAACAAACAGAAGGCCGCGTGATAAACAATTGTAACTTGGCTTTTACAATTTTTTCAGAGTGAGAAAAAAAACTGAATAGCTTACGATATTAAAACAAAACAAAACAAAACAAGCAATTAGCACAACCTGAGGGTTGACAATGGCTACAAGCATGCCAAATGTACCTCAATTTCCAAGAAAGTCGAGTTACGATAGTTTACCACACGGCCCTCAACATACAATCACGTTTAATTTTATTGGCCCTCCGCTATTTTAACTACATGTATTATCTTTTCAGCGTGGGTAGAATCAATTTTCATAACGCAGTTATTTTGTCTGGTATGGCGACTTTAAAAATTAAATACCCTGCATAAAATTTAATGATCATGCAAATATCGACAAAAGCATTATGAAGGAGTTAATTCCCTCGAATGAATTACCGAACTGCTCTGAACAGTGTAAATTCTCCACAGGGCATTTGAAGAAAATCCTTTGGCTTACACAACAGTAACATTTGCATAACGCTCTATACGTTTCTAACTTCTTCCCACACTCAACACGCTGGTGGTTGGTGGGGGTGTCCGACATTGGTAAGGTCTTCTCCTGCCCTATCAATCTGCTTATCATCTTACTTTTTGCCTGCTTATTGTGACAGTTACCGTGCCCATGTGCTCGCTCCAAACTTTTAACTCAAAATCAACTCCTCCAAGCACTTTTTCGATTGGTAAACATTTCTGTCTAACCAGTGGCTTCGGACGGTGTAATGGCACTATTTCAGACTGAAAGGAATATGCACTAAAAGCGAGGTTAGTATATTGATACATGCACTGGGATGCGAAGGGCCATCCATCAACAGACAGACAGACAAACAGACAGTTGCATTTCCACTGAATGGACACAATGTTTTGTGATGTCTTTTCCGTGCCTCGTTCATAAGTATGTAAAATAGCAGAATACTGCCTAGAACATTCTTTTTTTTATGGGCCTACATTAAATTAATGGACTACAGCATCGTACATTCATGTTCTGGTTGGGGAAGCAGAATGTGTGTTAGAGAGTTGGTATTATGACTGCATTTTAAATCGAGAGGTATTTACTAATTAATCTTTCGTACCATGCCACACACTAAGAACAATCTGAATAAGTTTCATAAACAGACCTGCAGGGCCACAAATTTAATTACATTAAATTTCCTAACAATTTTGTCTAGATCTATTACATACTAAAGACAACATCAGCAGCATCAAATGAAAATTCAATAATATGTCACTAGAAGTCTTCTCTAGATTCCTATATTGTTATGATCATTCTGACTCACTAACAATTTGAGTACTAGTTATATATCTCTCAGATATAGTCTGCCTACTATCTATCAAGCAATATACTAATATCGTCTCTGGCGACGATGTCATCTCAGCTATTTGTGCCTACCGCTTATAATGGATCAAGCTCGTCAGTATAAACTGACGTAGTTAAGTCTATTGGATCTACTCTAGGATGGGCTGGCAATTCCCAGCCTCATCCAGACAAATCAATCCCAATTCACAGATGTGTATGCCAGACATTCATACTAATTGCAAGTCAACATAAATCTCTGTCTTGCATTCTTGGGCAGCATTCCTAGTATATGCGGCAATCCTGTCCTACTGGATAAATTATGTTCAGCTCCTCGTTCATTGTTGAATCATCAAAGGACAAACACTTACGCTTGGTCCCTGGTATTAGAAAAACCAGGGAACAGTAGACAATAGCAGTGGGCATATCTCATTCAAGCATATGGCTTCATCTCAATGTCTATAGTGGACTAGACATGAATCGAACAGACTTATGATTCTTCAGGCAGAATCGTGCCGACGCCTGCACAGATTGGAATTTTCTGTATGGAGTAATGGACATAGGTATGGCTACACTTTTATACTGTGCAGCCACCTGCAAATTACCGTCCAAATCCCTAGATTTGATTGGTGCATCCATGCGAGCTCATCTCGCAGTATTAATATATTCTACGTGGGAGTTGGTCACGGCCTTGTACTAAAAACAGACAAGGTCAATTTAAAATGTCAAAACAATTACTGAAATCTTTAAACCCTCGTGCTTTCTACATTTTATGTACGAATTTCTGAACGCGACTAAGCGTCTTAAACTATCTATCCTTATTCACCCCTTCTCTTCCCTTCTAAGTGTTCATCAAAATCACGGGGTCGAGAATTGCACTGTCACTCCTAACTTATCCATTTATTCTATCTCGCCCCACTTTCTTTCCATCTCTAAGAAAGAAATGTTTCAAAAACAAACTGTTCACGAGAACAGTTCAAGGACAAAATTACGCTGGTTATAATCAACGAGACCGTGAAAAATCAACTCCTTGCAAGTCCGTGACCCAGC
The DNA here is from genome assembly GCA_963931925.1 of Onchidella celtica. NCBI lineage: Eukaryota > Metazoa > Mollusca > Gastropoda > Systellommatophora > Onchidiidae > Onchidella > Onchidella celtica. The sequence continues at coordinate 31,759,926 of OZ007576.1, read as the reverse complement.
ACGGCATTTATAGCATTAAACCCTGACAATGTGCATTTAAACTTGAACCAGACAGGCTGATGTCAATGGCCTCTCTGCTATGAGTGAAATAGTACTCTGCTCTCCGTACCGTGGCATAACTTCAAAACATCAAATGCCAAGTACAAAAGACATGAAAAAAACCGTATCAAATTGTGAGGGTGTTCAATCACTTTGCATTGCACCACGCAGAACAGTAAAACGACGAAATTTCTCATACACATTTACAAACCTCTTTTCAGATATATATATATATAATACAAAACAACTTTTGAGAATTTGCCAGTGTAGTACAGGTACAATTAATATTTCTATTAATTAATTCTGTTTGTGAAATCTAGAAGATTTGGATATCAAACATGAATACTACAGGACCAAATAAATAGACAGTGAAAGGCACAAAAGCAGCTGTTATCGTACTGTAGTGCCATACAACTCAAACTTCTAACTCTCATCATAATTATCAAGGGGCTGGCAGAGTGCCATTACTTCTGCGCTGGCGAACTCGCTTAGAGTGATTGCTGCAGAAATACTGTTCTGTGTGGAGCGCCAAACTACCAAAAGAAACACGCTGCATCTTCCTTCTGGGCTAGATTTGACAACAAACAGGTAAAACCATCATGTTGTGATAAACTTGATTCCTAGGAGCCCAGCAGGTAATGGACCGATACCCTGCACTGGCAAACACGAGATTCAATGTTACTGTCAAGGCACGATTGAGGATGCAACGATTCCCCAGCCTGAGAGCACGGTCCGGTGTATCGGGATGTGAAAATTAAGTTGGCAGTTTGTAGGAACAGAAGAACAGCTGTGCAAGTAAGGCATTGAAAGTGATGATATCTGTTCCAGGAATGCCAAATTTTTTAGGCTCCATCAATACTGACTGGGCATTGCAAATATCAGACTTTTCATAAGCTCATCTCAAAAGTAAGTTTCGTTACGCACCCCACAGGGAAACTCTGGTTAGAGCAGTAATCATGACTCTAGTTCGATGGTTAGAACTCTAGTTTATGGTGAGAGTAGGCCTAGTAACCATAACTAGTAATGGTTAGAGTGTGTAAATAAAATGTTGTAAAATACTGCACATCTTTTATGCAGCCATCCTGTTTCGTTCTCCAAAGGAGTTTCAATTCTTCTCTTTGGATCAATTTTAATTCTGCATGCCAAATTCGTCCTTTCATTGTGAGAACGAATCAAATATTCAGTCCCTCCCACCAATTTATATTACCTTCAATATACAATTGGTGGCAATTTCTATAATAAAAATATATATATATTTTTTTTTTAAGTAGGCAAGATTTGAAATAGCAACACTAGTTATCTGCGATTGTATTCTACTATTTATTTTTTTTGCACTTTGCTACTAGATAAGGTGTCCGGCATTGCCCAAAATAAACTTTTTTCTCTCTTTCTCTCGCCGTCTCTTTTTCTACAGTAGTCTGTGCCAGGGCACTGCGTACCAAATTGAACGCGTGTCAAATACGGCCTACAGTGCAGCAAGCTTATCAAATGGACCCTCCCCCTACCCCCGCAAAAAAACAACAACAACAACAACTGTATTTGACATTTTTACAACTTAAAAAAATAAAAAATGTCCGAAACTTGAATAAACCCAATATGTCGATACAAAAAGCGATTGGGTTGCATCATAGATCGTGGAATACCTAGATGATCCACTCCCCGAAAATAGCCTCCATGCTCGCCCCCGGCGCACCCTAGTCCGCGCATCAGGCACTGCTGTGTTAACAATGGCGATTTATGATACAAAGAGACGCTCAAAAAGTCAACACTGTGGAGCTATCGGGTGCTCTAATTCAAGACAGCATCATCCGAATCTTTCCTTCTTTAGATTTCCTAAAGATCATGACCGGTAAAAAGTAACAATAACATTCATTTCGTTGATCTAATGATAATTACTTTGCTAAATCTAGTCTAGTCAAGATCTCTACTTGCGAACAGCATTAGGTCCCATTCATGCCTTTTTAATGGCCTTGACATAATGTGTCAGCCTGTATCCGAGATCTAGACTAGATGATTGTTTGTGTTTTGTGGGTTTTTTTCCACCAATCCTTCACTAGAGTTGAACTAAAGAGGAACAGAAAAAAACCTCAACTCACTTACTGCTAAAGTTAAAGCCTCGTGTGTTTCATAAGCAAATTTTGAACTGTCATTGTTAAGATTGCTTTAATTAGGTCTAATGTTTTATAGCTTACTTGCGCTTCGTAATAATTTGTCTTTTGTCCATCTTCTTTTTGCCAATTTACCAAGTTCAAGAGTTGATTCTTCTTCTTTCCATACCAGACTTTGTCCTTAGTGCATGCTTTTTTCTTCTTCTTCTTCTTATGGATTTTTTCCCATCTTTCATTATTCTTATTATTTTTATTTTGGCATGCTTTCATTTGATTTTTTACTGTCCTGTTTGCTCATATGCCTTACATGCTTGATCATGAAATATTTAAACAGCTGATATATTTAAGTCATAAACTTTTCAGTTCAATCGGTCTCTATTGAACACATTTCTATAGTCCTGGAGGAAAAATAAGGAAATATGATACGGTCATTTAGTGACTGTGCAGTGTCAACAAGTAATGGGTCAGTAACTGTTGCCAAAAGGTGCCCCCAGACCTGAGACAAATTGAGTAAAAAACAATGTTGCCCAAAATGTCCTGTTTTGTGTTGATCTTGTGAATAATGTAGTGTTTTTATGATTTTTAGTAGCCTACTTTCAAAGCAGTTCGTGTTATAGGAAGGTGTTATGTATACATTTGCAAGGAACACAATGATCAATGCATGCACCTATGGCTGAACAATTTTTTTGACAGTGTTAATCTAATTGTGTTTCTGGTTGGGCTAGAGAACTTTCAAAAGTTGGGGGACGAAGGAGAGACAGAAAGAAAGGAAAAAAGTCACCTCTCATAACGCTCTGTACATAAAAACCATGACACCTGAAAGGCTCATAAATGGCTAACTACGTCAAAATGTTCCGTTTCGGTTGATATTTAAGTTCAATATTAGCATTACTTGCCATGTTCATCGATTAAATTATGAAAATTCCTGCATTTCTGTAAAATTGAATAACCATTTGGTGTCATGTACCATACATATGGTGACAAAATTTGATCAACAACCAGTAACATGTATCGAAAACAGAACTGAGGTGACACATCTCTTTATAATTAACTCATATTTTCTAGTTTGTTGTCTCAAGTCAAGTGTATTGGCGTGTTTCTGAGGCAATCTGCATGTCATCAGGAACACCACTGACTTTTCACCTAGTGTGTTTAAAGCCTTCTACAATATGTTTGGCCCCTTCAGGTATCCTGCTGGATGAATTATCATTTTCAAGTAATTAATGAAGCTTTACGTGGATAATTATAAAATGGCTGTGTCTTCAATTTTAAAATTTAATGGTCATGGAACAATTTGTGGACTAGCTTTTGAGAATGACTAATATATTACAATACTTTACAAAATCAATTTATTATGCATGGCAATTATTTTACAACCAAACTGCCCGAAAACAATACTTAGTAACCCATCAAAAATTCACCCTACTGTGCGCTGAATTTTTTTTTTTTTCTTGTTTCGAGCTAGTTCATTGGTGGGGTAATTAAACTGACGTGGCAGCTCTCCATGCAACGTGCACAAAGCATTTTATTGATTCAAAAAGTTCATTTGATCTCCACCCCCCTATAATATTTGACTGATGAGTAAGTAAGAATCTAGGAGGATGCAGCACATGTTCATGAAAATGTGCAAGTCGTTGGAAGAACAACAATGCAGTTAACCCTCACGCACCCACAGACTGCTTTTAAAAAATGCATCTGAAATGGCCAAATCAACGGGAGAAACAATAATTATCACACGATGTTGTATGTTATTGAAAAAAAAGGGGGTGGGGCTGTAAACAGGTTGGTTTTTTCTGTATTTCATGGTCAAATTACGGCCGATGGCGCACTCAGTAAAGTAGAGCGTCCGTTTCGACTAACTTGCCCGAAGACTCTCTTCCCGCCTGCTGACAGTTTGACGCACCCTAACTAGTGAATGAGACTGTCTTGATTCAGTTTCGCCAATGCGCGAGAACTCCAGACCTCTCCTTTCCGCGTCTCTTTCCTACTGTCTTTGTACAGGACTTTGTTCTCAACCGCATATATCGGCATTTGATGTTTGCAGTCGAAAAGGTCCCTGTGCTTTCAAGAGATTTTCCACTGCTACTGTCCTCGAGGTTCAATTAATTATATCTGTTGTTCTCTGGGTTATTAGAACCAGAACGACGGATCACACGATTGGGATAGTATCTTGCTGTCATGGGTCCTAATGTCATACAGATCAAATCGGCAGGCATCTCCGAAAGCACACTTTTAGAGTTGGTATAAAAATAAAAACCGATTCGTTGCTGTACGGTCACTGATCACTCGTTTACAAAAACTCAAATTTTATATCCGCGTGAATGCAGTGATTCAAGACAAATCTATTCCAGTTTAAAACATTTGACTAAGCTAATGATCTTAAAGCTTTGCTGATGCATTACTGACTTCTTACATTTTCTTGTATCTTCGAGATGATACAAAACCTCTTGGCGACCTATTAAATCGTCACGCTGCCTACTTTTGACGCGTCTGCTGACTGGTTGAAATGTGCAACACTTTATTTATTGATGAAGCTCGTAAAAGCAAAGCCATAAACCATTGTTTATTTCTTTTTTGTTGTGAATAATTGGTGTAACTAAAACACGAAATGCACCAAATATGATACACATAGACATAAAAAGAGTGAGAGAGAGAGAGAGAGAGAGAGAGAGAGAGAGAGAGAGAGAGAGAAAGAGAGAAAGAGAGAGAGAGAGAGAGAGAGAGAGAGAGAGAGAGAGTGAGAGAGAGAGAAAGAGAAAGAGAGAAGAGAGAAAGAGAGATTGATTTGATTCTGACGCAAGGGACTGTTGTTGAAGTGGTTGGTATTACTTGTGGTCGTTGTTGTTGTTGAAAGAAGAAAATGGTAACTTTACATTACAGCTAAAAATATTAAGAGATCCTATGGATTGAAACAGGTGGATTGGTGGTTAATTGGTTACGTTCTGTTTCACTTTAAAATTTGTTTATTTGTATAGAAACACCAACCTTATCAGTTAGTCGACCTAAAAACTGACAAACATGACAGAGTTAGATCTAGTCAAGTGTAACTGCTATGTCTACATTCCTGTCGAGACTTGGGAAACCCTCTCCTCAGACCGAGCAACATGGCGCAGACTGATAAAGAAAAGGGCAAAGTCAGCTGAACAACGCCGCGAGGCATCCGCTGAAAGTTAAAGGTTAGATCTAGGGCGCAAAGCACGAACAGCTAGCTCTTCCCAGCCACCCACGGGCCGGAGGTGCGCCATACACTGTATGTGGCCCCAAACTGGACTTATCAGCCACCTCAGAAGAGACTCCGCAAACCAATAGAAGATGAAATAATGGTCATCATCGAGAGCGATGGACGAACATCAAATCACACCTGTTTCACTTGAAAATCTGTTTGTCTGTATAGAAACACCAACCTTATCGGTTAATACGCCTAGCCTTTAAACTGACAAACATGACAGAATTGGATCTAGTCAAGCGTAACGGCTATGGTTTGTTTACAGGTTTTAAAAAGGGAATATTCGCTACTTAAGAATTTGTTCATTGTGTTTTCAAGATTAATTGTTAAAATTCCCCCAAATCTTCATTTTTGCCGAAAGATGGTAAAGGGGGGTTACTATAAAGTATATATTTGGGGGAGGGGCATCTATAATATAGTTTCTATTCCCAAGGAACCATCTACTAAACAGCATTTGTTCCGAGTGGGCCATCTGCGATGGGGGAACAAATACTTCACAGCTGCTGCCACAAGCGTGAACCACAAGTATTGTTCCCGGGGAACGTCTTCTGTGGGGGAACAAAATAATGCTTCATCACACCAGCTTTTGGGCATAATTTATGACAAGAGTTTCTCATGAATTATTCTTAATTTGCTATAGTCGCCTGTTTTGTTTTAGTCTTCTGTTTACACTCTTTCACGAATATTCACATAATTATATTTATTACTTTGATTACGAAGCCAGTCAGCTCTCATCTAAAACAAACCCACCGAGAACCACGACTAAAAATGTTGCAAAAACAAGCACAAAATAGAGTAGCACACCACAGAACGGTACCAAATGCATTAATTAAGGCAACTGAAGGCATTATTTTTTCTTCTAAAAAAAAAAAAAATTACCATAGTACAGTAACCATTCATTTCGCATATCCACAGAGTAGAATGTCAAAAACAGTGCATTTCACAACTGCTTAATTTAGTTTAGCACCGTTACCAGTAATTCAGGTCAGATTTACTAAGGTGTAAACCAATGGCATCATCTGCAATAATTGACAACTTAACCATTCTTATTCACATGAAGTGGAGATTTCAGTGTTCAACTCTCAATTTCATGTGAGATGAGCAGACCCTAAGAGACCGATTATAAACGCGTTCGTTTTCATACTGCTCCCTAACTTCTTCTGGGTCTACCAACAGATTGAGATTGGATTTTAAGGGATGTCATTGTGGGACGACTGTACTGCAGTACTTGTAGTTTTCCAAGTGAATTTTATCCATTATAACAAATACCATACTTAAACACACTGCATTAGCGATAGATTCTCCCTGTGATACAGAACATGCAAAATCTTAAAAACACAAATATGTGAGTGTGCATGAGAAAACCCACAATATGTCGACAGAGCTGATTTTGAGAAAAACGGCTTTGAAGTGAAAATATGGGTCCGACACAAACTTCCAATTTGGCTGTTGTTTAGGGGACCGTGGCATGTTACAGGGTAAACTGTAGACGAGCAGTGAACACTAATCCCTATGATCTCTACAACGGCTTTGTAATTAGACTACGGTCTCCCAACAAGATCCAAAAACTTCCAACTTGGCTGTTGTTTAGGGGACCGTGGCATGTTACAGGGTAAACTGTAGATGAGCAGTGAACACTACTCAGTATGATCTCTATAACGGCTTAGTTATTAGACAATCACTCCAATATTAATAGGTCAATTAGCTATTGCCACTTTTAGGATTAAATGCCGTTTTCTCAAAATCTTGTTTTAGGGGGCTCTCTCGCAAAATGTCACAGGTTCCCAAGACGTGGTCTCCTGATCACAAAACAACAAAAACGAACAACGTTTACCCCGAATAACCCATCTCCCACAACAACAGAAAACGCAAAGCTACTATGCTGAGGAAGGATAGAATAGACGAGGATACACAAGATAGACAACACACTATGACGATACAATCATAAAACGTGATAAACTACTTCCCTCACTCCAAGACAACATGAGTCATACGCTCGAATTCATACCCAATTTATACACTTTATCATTAATTTTAAAATAGAATTACACCTAAAATATTTATCAATACAATCACTCACCACCCCTTCACATATCATTATCCTCTATCGTACTTATGGACATCACTCACCACCCCTTTCGCATATCATTATCAATCTCTCGTACTTATGTCCTTTCTCCTGTCCTCCAAATACTTAACTACTATTCACTGTCTTCTATTATTCACCACTCGAGACGACCTACACTGCCGTCAGCATTCACCACTCGAGACGACTGACACTGTCGTCGGAAACACCACGACTGGGACGATCTACACCATCGCCAGCATTCACCACTCGAGACGACCTACACTGTCGTCGGAAACACCATCACTGGAACGATCTACCCTGTCGCCAGCATTCACCACTCGAGACGACCTACACTGTCGTCGGAAACACCATCACTGGAACGATCTACCCTGTCGCCAGCATTCACCATTCGAGACGACCTACACTGTCGTCGGAAACACCATCACTGGAACGATCTACCCTGTCGCCAGCATTCACCACTCGAGACGACCTACACTGTCGTCGGAAACACCATCACTGGAACGATCTACCCTGTCGCCAGCATTCACCACTCGAGACGACCTACACTGTCGTCGGAAACACCATCACTGGAACGATCTACCCTGTCGCCAGCATTCACCACTCGAGACGACCCACACTGTCGTCGGAAACACCATCACTGGAACGATCTACCCTGTCGCCAGCATTCACCACTCGAGACGACCCACACTGTCGTCGGAAACACCATCACTGGAACGATCTACCCTGTCGCCAGCATTCACCACTCGAGACGACCTACACTGTCGTCGGAAACACCATCACTGGAACGATCTACCCTGTCGCCAGCATTCACCACTCGAGACGACCTACACTGTCGCCTTCAAGGTCTACAACCAGAATCCTCCAGTCCCCCTACATGTCGTTGACTTTCCTCATTCTCCCCGTTCACTGCCAGTGCCGTCCGTGTTTTTCAAGTGCATCAACTTTAACTTTTCACGCTTTCACTCACCCTTCCGTTCCTCCGTGCACTCACTCGACTTTCATACATAGGTGTACCCACAGGGGCGTCACCCTTCCATTATTAATGAAAACCTCTCTTGACAGTCACTGACTTCAATTTATCAGAAATGTCTTGTCTTTTATTATATGTACAGAACTCAAAATGTCATGTTGCCGACTTATTGTGGGTTGTCTCATGCACACTCACATATTATATAATTATCTCGCGATGAACTATTGTTGAAAAAAAAACAACACTTTCCTTCTATTAGAGCTCACAGAGATGACAACCGAAGACAAACACTGGAGAAGATACAGCACGTTTGTAGGATGTTTCTGCGCACTGCTGCCGGTTTCTCTGCCATGGTACTGGGGAAACCTATCAGTCTACATCAACTCCTATGCCAGGGCCACATTCGGACTCGACAGCGGACTCGAATCCACTTTGGTCGGAACTATACATATGGCCACCACAGGAATAGGAATGTCATTTACTGATTTTACGTACAGGCGCCTTGGATATAAGTGGACATTCCTTGTCACCATCTTCATTTTTAATATATCAATGTCGCTCAGTTACTTTTGTGTTCAGAAATCAGTGTATTCACTAATCGCCACTTTAGGCGTAATATGTGGATCATGCAGCGGTATAATAAGCGGAGCAGCAATGCTTGTTGTCAGAGACTGTGCTTCAGCAAACCGACTGGGAACAATTACTGCTGTTATTTTTGCAGCCAGAAGTGTGGGACCCCTGTTTGTGAATCAGATAATCACGTTCTATATTAATCCAAAAAATCATTTGCCCAATTTGGTCCTTGGCAAAAAGGCATACTTTACTGGTAATCAAATTCTCAAACGAGTGCCTAGTTCATTTCTGATCGTCAGCGCCACATGCCTTGGATGCCAATTACTGGGTGTACTGTTAATGAAAGTAAAACTGGAAGACAACCATTATAGTCAAGAAGATAAAAGTACACAATATAGCGACTGTCCAGCGGATCCCCATGAAAATGCTGGTATCCCACTGAACAGTAGTGTAGCAAAAACTTCCTCTTTGAAATTAACTGCGCCCCATAACCAAATAAACACCAGGCATGGGTCACCCACCATAAATCTAAACGTCCCGAGGCGCATTATGTCCAGACTAGTCAAAAGTCTAAGGAACTTTTCATGTAAACAATGTAATACCAATGACAATGCAGACCACTGCCATGAGGTAGAACATTTTGATGCAATGAAGGAAAGCCAACATAAGAATATGAACTGTTGTGGTGTTCAAGATAGGCAAACCCGTCACACACAGCAATACGAGGGCAAAACTTCGGATGCCAACTTGACCATTTTGCAATTATTACGAAATCGATGTTTTGTTGCTCTGTGGTTCTGTAATTTATGCACCGATTACAGCTATATCATTATAACAACATACTACAAGATGTACGGCCAAGTAAGAATACATGATGATCATTTTCTTACTAATGTAGGGATGGCAACTTTAATCGCAGCTATATTCGCAAGAGTTTCTTGTGGCTTCCTCGCAGATATCTGGGGTGTCAAGTTCACGTTTATCTTCACAACCGCAGGTACCAGCATCGGGTCGGCGTTCTGGTACTTTACTCCAATGGCAAGTAAATGGCTGTACATGTTTTGGACAAGCCTAAATGGATGCATGAACTCGCCATTTCCACTTCTGTTTCCATTAGCAACACTAAAAGCCTTTGGTCCCACCTCATACACCAGAAATTACGGAATGATCATGTCGGCAGGTGTGGTCGTGGATATCGCTGGACCTCCTATTCTAAATGTGATTCTCCAAGATTCTGGCTGGTTTCTTCTATTTTTTTCCAATAGCGGATTGCACCTAATAGTGTTGTTGCTTCTCATGTGGATCCTTCCCAAAATGTAAAAAAAAAAGAATGGGAGTAATTTTAAACCGTTGTCGAGTACAGATAACTTTTCGCGTTCACCGCACCTACTGAATTATTCCCATGCATCGAAGCCATTATTTCAAAGGGGAAATAATCATCAATACTTCTGGGGTATATATGTCTTGCGACCAGTGACTATGAGACGTAAGTCGCTGACCTGGAACGGAGGAATCGGGAGATAAACATAATGGAGGAGTCAGATATTGATTTTTTTTTAATTCTGGAAATGAAAAGTACAATCATTTCTGAACAAGAAAATGTTAATCTTGTTGGCGAATTATGACTATAAATTGGTTAAATTAAGGTTTTCCTGAGGTAAGTATGACTCCTAGTGTTGCCAAACTGTTCATTTTTGCCGTCATTTTGACTCATTTCAATCAGCTGTATTCGATATTCATATATCCCCTACCCTAACACAACAGGTATCGTTGGAAAGCTTATTTACTGTACTTTCATCTCATTGGCTTTGTTAAGGAGCCAAGTTCAAATCCAGCCAATGGAAAACGATTTTATAGCGTAAACAAAAAGCAAGGACCTTGGGTCTTTGCCCTAGCAAGGCGATCTTTGATTGGCTGGATCGTGTCACATGACCAAAAAGAGTTCCAATCTTTTTCATTTTGACCACTTCCGCTCCACTGTTTCGGGTTTGTTTTCACCCACATTCAGTCATTTCATTCACTGCGACACGACTTATTGTATACGCTATTACTTATTTTATCGAATTTGATCATGGCCTCACGCGAGGAGACGATAGCCAAACTGTTGACTTCATCAGTCATTGGGAATGAGGACAATAATTTTAATAATCATTAACTTGCACTGTTGGTGAAACTACTGTGTTATTTCAATTATCTTTAACTCACGCTGGTGGTGAGAATGTGAATTTTTGGATTTTGGAGTTTGTAATTAGATATCTACTGCTGTGTACTTCCTGAGGTGTTTTTCACTGAGGGGTAAGTTGGATCTACATTTATTACTTTTTTAAGTTCTGCAAGTAGTACTTTGCTTCCTACATCTGCACCTTTTAGTGTTTCATTGTTCCCCCTTCCCTTTTCCCTTGCACTAATCTTCCACCTTTCGTCCTCTTCCTGCGTTACTTGCATTGCGCGTTGACAAAACTGCGATCCCTTTTAGCATTTAAATCCCTTTAAATCTACTCTATATTGGATCATTGTTTTATCATGCTTTGCTAACTACTATAGTTTACTACTACCAAGGTGGTCTGCATCCTCTATTTTTTTCCTCAATTTTACCATTAGAAAATGGATGGACAGGGGGAAGGGGTACTCTCAATTCTGCTTTGCTTTTTAAGGTGTGAAAGGTGATTTCTACTGCCAATGCTGAAAATCAGTTAGTAAATATATTACTTTAGCAGTTCAACTTCAACTTTCACACTTTTATTCATGGTTGCTAAGGAAAAACCTGATCTGAACATGCCCGATCTTTAATCGCGATTTTCTCGGAATTTCCGCCATTGCATGGAGGCCACCCCCCGTCTCTTTAAACTGCTATATCTCGGGCTACAATTAAGCTAGCTCAATTTTTTTTTCATCATATGAAAGTACAATAAATAAGCTTTCCTATGACACCAAAAGCTCAGTTACAGTAAAAATCGACAAACGTCTCATTTTGACTGGTCGCGAGACATATCTATTTCAGGACTCGCCAGTGCTGTGCAGCACTTCTTGACTAAACTGCAAAAAGCATAAGCTTCAAAGTTTTTGTACAGGTTACAACAGATACTCAGATCATAACGCGACCGCTGATAACTACTGAGGCATGTATTTTTTGTGTTAAAAATGTACTTTTTCATTTCACATTCCCCTCTCATGGTGATCTTCTTTCGGCCTTAAATGGTTTTTATTTGACTGCCTGTCAAGAACATTCAATTTGGTGTACTTTTCCCGAACAGGAATAGCATACGTTGAACACCAATGCGCACGGAAGACTGTATTGGGGAAAGAGAGAGAGAAAAAAAAAGAAAGCGCTGGGGGGTGGGGTGGGGGGGAGGATAGTGAAAAAAAGGGTGACGTCCACAGAGAGGGATGGAGGGATGAAGCAAATTTATCCCAGGCAATGCCGAGAGCCTCAGCCGGTAATTTATGTTTCACACGACAGATAAAACAATAACAAACTTACTAGTGAAGCAGTAGTGAGTGTGACTTGTTGTACAGAAGTGGAATTATTTGCAACGGAGATTTAATGTGCTCACTGTCCCCTATTCAGAACTTGCAACAAAAATTATGAGGGGAAGGTGAAATGTGCTTGACAAAAAAAAAAGAAGAAAATACTAATGGTAAAATTACTCACTGAAGGGCTCTACAGTATGTTGAACGACACTCCTCGTCTTCAGTTTCCATAAGCCGTTTCGCCACAAATACTGGGATTTCCAGGTCAACAATTTTTTCAGAAATACCAGCATCCTGAGCTAGGTTGGCTAAGGCTCTGATCCCTCTATTCTGAATGCTTTCTTGCTCGGCACTTAGAGTAACCCTGGCTGTGACAGGAAATAACAGAAGCAGACCTGTCAATACACTCACAATCCAGCCTGCAATGCAGTGCTCTATATAAGTTATAACTGTGGCGGTGCAACAAAATATTTTGATCAAATAGTTAAAAAAGTAATAGAAAATTATGAGCTTCAAAATTAGTTCCAAGCTCAGTAATTGTTATATAAAGGATGTGAAATTTATGATTGCATGTAGCTATTAAGAAAGAATGTTTCCTCTTAACGTCATTTATGTCTCCCTTTCCGATAAGGATCCCTTTCATTTTGCTGAAAACCATTACAGCACTACCCTGACTGGGAGAAATTTCTGGTTTATCATATGTACATGAAACCTGGCATACTGAATTGCAACATTCAAGAAAGCTGGTAAAAGGTTAAAAAAAAAAGTTAAACTATGCCTCTTTTTTTCTTTCAGGTTTATGAATTGTAATTAAAATGACTGAGCTTTAAGTAAAGCAAAATTTTCTAATTCCATGAGTTTTTGTTTTTCCTTCTTTGTTTTTTGTCTTTTTTTTTTTTCATTTTAAAGGACGTCGAAAGTAACAAAGTGGTCAAATGGCATTGCTGTCTCTATCTTCCAAGGAGGCACTCCTCTTAAAATACACAATGTAAATGTAACACTCATATTCCTGAAACAATTGTGCAAATAATAAAAAGATCTACTATTTCACTATCTCAAGGCTCCGTCCATTTGATCTGTATTTCTTCTCAAGCATAGACGGAAATACAGGTTTACTTTCAACAAGTTCACATATCTATTTAAAGTGGTAACATAACATTGCAAAGGGGAAACAAAAAAGTAATCAAGCTATTGGGAATATTTTCTTTTTCAAGATAGTGGAATACCATCAAAGATGTCATTTTTTTTTTTTATATACCAATTTTGGACATTAAAACAGAAACTGCTTAAAGACAAATGGAGTCATTTACCCACAGTGACCATTGCTCTCTCAGCTGATCTTGTAATGTTGCATTCACACGATGGAAATAACTAGTTAGCCAAATCTTTCAAATACAGGCTTCTTTGCTTAGTTTGAAAGGAAAGAGAAAGTCCAGTTACTTCTTTCTTTTTTTATTCCTAAATTATCTCCCTCCATTATAATATGCAGAAGTTATGTTCCTTCTTCTTCCATCTCAAATGCCGTTTCCCTCCCTATCAATCAAAATTTCTCTCCTTTTGAGGCCACCACTTAGTGAACAATGTCGTCTCTTATATGATTTCAACAATTTCTTCCCTCAAAATACTCATTTTTTGTTGCAGCACATCGTTCAGTGAATAGTAAAATTAAATGCTCATATGCTGCTGCAAGTCAAAAAAGCTATTCCAAAGTGGTATAGTTAGTCATCAGTTTGTCTCCGTCCCCAGAATTTCATGTCCAGAAGCAAGCGGACCACACTGGCTATATTTGCCGATTATTAATGAATCATATCACTCAGTAATGAACCATTGATAATTGTGAATACCACAGGATAAAATAACCACAGTCACAAAAACTGTGGAACTGAAAAAAATCAGCTGTCACTATTTCAAAGTCCGCAGCTCCCCTCTTGCAATTGAAAGGGTGAGTTTCTAATATTCTGTGAAGGCAGCTCTCTTTCCAAACTTTGGTTTGACAAAGATGAAGCTGAACAACCATGCCTGTATTTATATGTTCAAGGGATGACGCTGAAAACAGCTTTGCTGTATGGGCGTTTTCCTGTTTGATTTTTAATTTCACTTTTAAAAAAAATCTTATTTATATGAAGCTGAAAAATAACCCAAAGTAAGATATTGAAGACACTGTGAAAGGAGCAAAATGGCCATTATCATGCCAATTCACTGTTAAACCCAAACTCAAGCTCAGAAGCACTTTTTGTGATGATGGATTGTTTTTCCTCTTTGATCTTCAATTTATAGCTAAGAGAGTGGATCAAGGCAAACTAAACATTAAACAAAAGTGAAAGCCGATTTCTTTGGGTTGAAATGATCTACGATAATGGAAAGAAATACTTACCAATCACAGATAAGCCGTCACAACTAACAATCTGTAATTAAATGATATAAGAACACTGTTTGTCATATACCTCAAAGTTTATAGATTGTAAACTGTATACTTATATGATCCTCTCTTTCCCCTGTATTAGGGGAAGACATTTTCATAATGTAACTGAACAATTCCAAGACAATAATCATTAGGTATAACGTGACATGTTCTTATGTCTTCCAAGATATTTCAAATAACAAAAGATTAAAAACCATTTCAAACTTGATCTTCCATTTCTCCTGAATTCTAGAATTATAAATGCAAACATGCTGTAAATCACCAGGAATGACCTGAAACACAAAAGAAAACATCTCAACTGAAGTCTCCTGCACAGTCCATATTTCGGCATATTTATAGATCATATATTGCTGCCTGTCCTTAGAATCAAAAAGATTAAAAATTACAGTGTATGCAGACATTTTAAGGAACATTTCAATATATCTGCTATGACAGAGAAATAAAAAACTGTATGCACCAAAAAACATATAATTTGCAGAGGATGCAAACAACATTTTGAGTTGCACCCTGCTTTATTAACTTTCAACTTCCATTTGTGATGATCAAAAGAACCAAAATGAACACACAGAGCTCCGATCAGTTATATGCTGTTGATCTGCTGTTGGAACCTCATAAAAACTACATGAGTAGGTAACTTGCAAAACCTGCTAAGTCACATTTAAAAAAAAAAAATGAGCTGTGGTCCTTAACTTCAAATCAGCCGTGAAACCTGTCTACAGCTAAAACATTATGGCAGTCAAAACATGTGAAGTCAATGTATTTTTCATTCAAAATATAACCGCCCTCTCAGATTCAGTATTAAGCTGTGTCAAAAGTAGCACGTTTTCTCAAAATAAATATAATGGTCACTTAGCAAGTTTGCAAGTTACCTCCCCATATCGTATTAAACCAGCGAGTATAGATGTATAGAGAGGTTTCACTATTGGTCGGTAGGATCGAGTAGTTCTTGGAAATTGGATTTTTCTCATATTTTCAAGTCCCTGGTCCTATTGGGGGGTAGGATCGAGTACCTAGTCTTCTCGGATAAGGACGAAAAAATTCGGAGGGCCCGTGTGCACGTTGCGCACGTTAAAGATACCTTGGCAGTTGGAAATCGTAAAGAGCAGGCCGAAAGGCCGCTGCCCGGGCAAAATTGAAATTAATAGATTAAAATTTATCCATATCATCTCCTCCCCCCCCCCCCGCCAGAACAAGAAATAATAAAAAACAAGTAAAGTGAGGTGTAAATGCCAAGGGCAGCGAACCTCCTAAAATAAAGACCTCAAATCTAACTATTGGTCGATTTGCACTGTGAGACACGGGAGGCCCTGCGAAACCACTGTCAGCATTGGAGAGGAAAGTAGGTCGCTGCGGTAAACAATACCCGTTTGTGCATTTCCATGAGGCGTAGGAGCTTACAAACGGTTGTAAATAGTTTCAATCAGCCCAGAAATTATAATATGAACAAACCACAGTAAACAGGTATGCACACTATCTTTGGAAAAGGCGGTCTCTTTCAGTTCTTCAATTTCTTGTTTACCGCAGCGACCTAGTTTCACCATTTGGCGAGAGTGATATTGCTCTACACATCTATACTCTCTGATTAAACTCAAAGGATGTAGTTAGGGGACTGTAGCCTAATTGCAAAGCCAAATAGAGAAAATACTGAGTTGTGTTCACTGCCCAGCTATAGCTTTCTATGTAAAAATTTTATGATCCCTTAACAAAAGCCTTTGGGTTTAGTTTCAAAAAGGTTCCAATAGCAGGTTGGCAAAATCTGCCTGCTTATTTTGAAAAAAACAAAAAGAAAACCAAATCCTTCAGGCATAAAGAAATAACGATTGCCACACAAACCTTTTCTCTCACATCATCCTCCATACACATGTTTGCTAGAATGCTCATCACAATATCAGCCGTCTTAGTCCCATTGACATGACGTCGACGTTGTTCCAGCAAGCTGACCAACAACTTCACAGCTCCCAGATCAATCAAATGGGTGAGTGCACTGCGTGATTTAATAAGAGTGGTACGCAGCATGATGAGCGCCCCATATAAGCTGCTACCTCTTCCTGAACGCAGTTCTGACACGACATTGTTAACCTCCTTTTCGTTATCCATTCTCAATGTTGTCAGCCACTAGATGTCCTCTTGTGTTATTCAGTTTCACACATATCAAATCTGGTAAAATTGAATGCAACAATCAGTTTTTGAAGATTCCATAGACAAAAGCTTTGAAAATATTGATGAATGAAATTCATTAAAATCCCTCAAAATTGTACAAAATGGCTTAACTGCAAGCTCCGTTATTTTTATCCTTTTCAGACTGCAATGTGCTGTCAAGCTAAGAATTGCTAAAATCAAGCTCAGATCTCTTATTGAATACCATTTCAATAACAAAGCCGTACATGGATTCAAACAGATATATGACGCATCACTACAGTTCGATCCAGAAGGAACAGTTGGTCAAATTGATATCAAAATGAGTGAGTGCTGGTGTTAGCATTTGGAAACAAAAGCCTGAAATACTATGTCTATCTCCAAATGATGATGAATGAGTGCATGTGTTTAGCATTTGGAAACAAAATCTTGAAATATTATATCTGCATCCAAGATTATTTTAGATAAGTACGTTATAAATGATTTAAACTTAAACTGAAATGAAGGACACCAGTCCTACTTTCTCCATCATGCTCCTCAAAATATCTGGCCTGTTAAATTCCTATTTGGAGTATTCGTTAGGGAACTTACAATTTGCTTTTGATGATTGTGTAGCTTGCATATTTTAGTTTCACATTAACAGTCTGCATTGCAATTTCTCACATCTGCCATCCTTGCAGCAAATATCTTTAAATTTTTAACTTTTCTCCATTTCATGATAACAAGAATCTAAAAACAAAAATACAGTAGATGTCCTATTTCTATAAACTGCAATTTACAGCAATATCATAGCCATAAGTAAAGATACCAGTCGTTACGTTTTCCTAAATGGTTGTATCAGTAAAAACAAAAAAACTATTATTTTATGTGGCAGCTCTTGTAGAGAATATGAGATGGCTATAATTCCACTTTAATAATGGGGCTTGCCAAATTAGCTTCTGGTCAGTGTTTTTGGCGACTGGAAGATGAAATGCGGATAAGATCAAATGACATGAACTTCGCAAATTATAATGATTACACAGTTTTGTATGGGCACGCGCGTCTTGTATACTCTAGCTCTAGTTAATTGATGAACTTGTGAATCAGTTTACTTCTCTTGCCAAAAAGATTTTTCATCCCATCTGTTCTAAATCCTGTACAGGCCAGCAATCTCTCGTTTCTGAGATGAAAAAGATTATTGAGAGTCAGGTGCTTTCTGAAAGCCATTCCCCATCTAAAATTGGAAACTAGAAGGGCAAACCAGCAGATTCCAAACTGTAGCGAACCCCTAAAGAGGTGGTATTTTTTAATGGCAGGTTTGACTTTCTTCAGCAAGCAAGGGATAGTGAGCAGTTCTTGTCCACCCTAGATTTTAAATTTAGACAGCGGTAATTACTGTGTGACTTCAGCATCCATTTAACATTGGGTAAAGAAGCGGCAACAGCTCCTGACTGATTGATGTTGGCGGTGAATCATTGTGCCATTGTCTTTGCCTTTACTTCTACCTCCACTGTATGGTGAAAGTTCTGCCCCCAAAGGCCCTTTTTGGGAGGGTTCCAAAACTCGGAAGGTTTTCAGCAGAGGCAACAATTTCTCAAGGTAAGCGTACCAGGAGATGCGCTACCTGAAGTGATCCTAACGCTGTCTACTCATACTGGCTATGGTGAGTTGACAATCCCAACTTTGAATGCTAGAGAGGCAGAAAGGGGCCAATCAGTTGTTTAGAAAAAATACAAAAACCATTCTCTTGAAGAAGTGTGGGTAGCCGTGATTCAGTTCAGTGATTGGTCACACTGGGGTCTGGTGATCGCAGAAGGGTTATTTAGCTTGGGTGCTGCCGTTCTACAACTAATTGTGAGAGTGTGGCTCTGCAGAATTATTATCATTGGATTATAACTTAGATTCACACTGACCAATAAAAAATATATTGCTATCTCAACCAAAAGTTTAAAAACTCATAAGTCAACGAAACAAAACACTGTAACTGTTGAACAGTGCAAAGTGATCTTGTCTGATTAAGGTGAGCATTTCAATTTTCATCTCAAAACACCCCCCCCCCCAAAAAAAAATGACGTAAGCAATTGTGGAATAACCCTGATGATATTATTATGATGGTCTGCAACCATGTGATTATTTCACTTCGGTAAAAGTGCAGATTAGCCCCCAAAACTTTTCCTGCGCAGGTCATGTGTGTTTCAGTTGTTCCGTCAAGTGTGCGCCCTCCCGATTTCATTTAAAAAATCATTTGATTATATTTTCACACGGCCCATAATTTGAGGAAAAGTCAGGTGTCTTTATTCTAGGCAGGGAATTGCTGAGCCGGGCATTTACTATAAAAAACATCCCTATAGATTGTATAGAAGACAAACTCACCAGGGGGACTCTGCGCCTCCCCGTTCCTAAAGTCTTGTCCTTATGGGGATCCATACCACCCCACCCCCCCATCCCCAATTTGGAAAATGAACCTTAATGGAGGGAGTTGGTTTAGCTCTGGGAAATGTGGAACATGGATGCACAGAAAAATGGGAAGCTAAAGTGCACTTTGGCCTACACTTCTTAACCCTAGTCCTGCGGGAGGCCACTATATTGGCCTCCCCGCGCAACACGCGAGGCCGTTACTTTGTCCGACACGCTTAACCGCGGGTCCTGCGGGAGGCCACATTTTTGTATAGCAACAGTGCGCCTCGCGCTTTGGTTATTCGGTTGCCAAGGCTGTCGTTGTTGTTGCTGTTTCACGTTTTTTTTCCACACTATTTTCGCGTGTTTATCTATCCTGTCACCCCTACTATATCTAACAAAATGGTATCGTCCGATTACGTTTATTACGATGCAACTATTCGTCATACTCGTGTAATAGTACTGACGGTCTGAAGTTTGAACTGGAGAAAGTCTTGGGGAAACTTTTACTTTGATGCTGGCTGTCGTCTACATGTGAAATGAGAAGAAAGGGGCCATGTGCGTATTTGAGACGCCGTTCTACGTCTGTAATTATGAATTCCGATGTAATATTAGGGCATGCTGCATAAAGGCGTCTGTCAGTAGGTTTTTCATCAGGGAAAACTGGGAGAAAATGACCGACTTTGTTGTTGGTCGTTGTCTTTATTTGATGTGGTAATTAGAGAGATACTGTGTTCCTTTGATTAAACCGCTTTTCAGTACATGTATGTGCTCTACGACCTGGAACTGGAAATCAAATCTCTCGCTAAAACTAACATTATATAAGTGAACGCTTTACATAGTAGAGGAGGGAGAAGGCAGTGTCACGATACATGTGGTTAGTAAATTAAGCGAATGGCTTAAAAAATAATTTGTTCACCTGAATGGCCTGACATAGGGACAGAAAAAGCGCAGAGGTCTTGGGAACATGATAAAACATGTGCTAAAAGGCATGTAAATGCAGAAAATTCTTGATTTGGGGCCTTCCATTTCACAATAAAACCTACTGCATATCATCACAAGTACTTTATCCAAATAGTATCATAGGGGTCCCTTACGATTTATCCACCACTATTGTTGTTATTGCGTTCTGAAGTATACGCGATACAGGTGTTCACACGGACCCGATTGACCCGACCGCCGAGGTTATCGGCAACACGCGAACGATCGGCTGACTGGCCGCTGGCTATCCCCGCACGGGGCGTTACGTGGATTAATGCCAAATTTCAGAGTAGTTTTCAGATTTTTTCATAACAAAGGACTTTTGTGTGTTTTTACCTGAAAACCCCAACCTCACAACTAGATCTGGATCTAGTTCAAATATTCCTCATACTAAACTGCCGAGTCGTCAAGTTTCCATTGCTAATATTAGTATCTTACTCTCTCTTATCCAAATCCTAAATCTTACCGAACTCCGGACCCTGTTTAGATCTAGAAACCAAGTCTCATCGTTGTACTTCATATTTCATCGACTGGTGGTAAATAAATTTCAGAAGAACGTGCTGTTTTGAGTTAAAATAAAATTACAATGATCCAGTAGATCTAGAATCTAGCTCCAGATCTAGATCTACATCAAATTTGCACACAAGAAAGCTGCTAAGTAAGCAAGGCGCTGTTGTTGTCTTGTGCTATGAATATGTTGAGAGTTATCCCACTTAGAATTGGATAATAGTAATAGACAGCACAAGCAGTACAGAAACAGTACAATTTTAGGCCAAAGGTAGTAGGCTAACTCGACTATCTTTGGTTAGGCGAACCCACATAGTTCTGCCTACAGAAACTACTTAATAAACATGATAAGAAATTTGTGAATTAACAGTAGCAGGGTCAGTTAGCATAAACACTATTCATTTGAGTGAAAAGGCACCAAACTTTGCATTGTTGTTGTATGTGGGCATACAATTCTTACCAATGTAGAAAAATCGCAACATTAGGTCTTGTTTGTCCCGACTCACACTTTTTGCACAACTGATAAATTACTGAAAAATTCGACGTTAAACATTTGCGGCTTTACTATTATGATATGAAGTCAGAATAAATCCGAACTGTGATACAGCTTGATAAATGCCACAAAACATGTTGAATAAGTGTCAAAGTGTGCATTTGTTATAAATCTTCTTCTGAAAGATTTCCAATTTTTTGTCAGAAAACGGAGATAGAACAAACAAGAACCATTAAGGCCGCGAAACAGAGAGTAGGATTTGCAGGGGTCCAGCTCCCAAAAATCATATTCTGTACTTTTTGTCCAGTCTGAGTAAGGTTTTAGAAATTAATCTTGTCTGTCTCCATGCCAAAGACGTCTTGTGTAGTTGGGCAAGAAAAATGAGATTCTACATAGGTCCACCCGAAAGACCATAATTAATTATTATTCTGTACTCGTTGATATGACCCGAGTGAGACATAGACATCGTGCGTATAGGCCCAATAATAATGTCCGAATGCACTGCGCAGTTCTTTATGTAACTTATTGTTCCCTTTGATACCTCCCCCCCCCCCCCCACACACACACAAAACAAAAAAAAAACAACAACAACCACACAGGAGATGTGACGATGTCATTTACATACTAAACGGTTGAATGTAGTCTACCAATGAGCATTTTCCCGTTTCTCCGATTAACTGTTGTGAGAATATACATGTAGTGCAAGGAGCTTACACTCCTTGATGTACTGTTAAAGTGTGGCCAACCTACATCAGGTTGACTCGCTTGTAACATGGGTGTCTTTATTCTACGGAGGGTGGTTCAGCAAAGTACTTACAGATAACATACGCCCTACACAGTGTGTCCTGTGAGTGAAAACTTCCCTAAAAGTAAAAAAAAAAAAGGTTTTAAAATCAGGCGACGATTAAGAAGACTTTCAGAATTGTTTCTGTTAAATCATTGCCATATGATTGGATTTGACCAAAGTAATGAACTCTGTAACGGATCCCCGTGCAAAGTCCAGTTCCTGGTACGAAGAATTCACTGAAACAATCTGTTTTATTTAACAGAAAGGACATGAAGTGCAAAGTAAAAGCAACAGAAATAAAATATGACCCCCCCCCCCCACACTTTATTCAATATTGAGTGCTCAACTGGTTTTTGATAAAGCCAGGCAGAGGTTATAATTTTCATAATTATATCCGCGAGGACCATAAGAAGTAGTTGGGCCTACACAGTAGAAAAAAGTGACATATCTATCAATATAGCTGTACTATTATGGTCTTTGTCGATGTGCTGTTTCCGAATGTCATCTTTCATCCTCCATCTTTTTTCTTTGTTAACTGAAGGATGGATAAAACCACTTTTAAAATGTAGCAGTACGCCTACTTATTTAATTCATAGCCTACCATTCAAAACATGGAAGATAAAATATTTTTTGCAGCTATCAGGCTTTCAGAAAGTCAGTTTTTAAAATGCTCTGCTGTAAAATAAACCACTACAGACCTACCAACTAAATGAACATGTCAATAAAGGACGGGTCAAGGGCCAGGTGAAGCTATGCCCTATTGGCAAATCGAGAGAGTCAGGTGGTTATGATTTCCATATGAAGGGGAATTCAGTGTCACCAACATTTAGCATCAGTGAATATCAATTTTAGGTACAGTTAAGAACCTAAACTTATGTACTACAGCCTTCACGGGAAACTTTAAGATTTACTCTTAAAGTGAAGTAATAGAATAAGTATAATTAAGTGTTTCAGGTATCATTTCGCTTTGACAGAAAGCATGAGTGAGGACTCGGGGGCTCACACTCTCAGGCAGCTTCAAACTGTTCACAGCAATAATGGCAGAGACGGATCAGGAATTGGTTCGTGTTTTCTTTTCCACTTTTTTCATTTAAAACCAACTCATTTAATTACTGTGCAACAACAACAACAGCAGCGGCAACAATTATTGTACCAAAAACAACAACAACAATAACATGAATGGGGATAGTTAGATTTATTTACATACAAATAAGGAGAACAGCTGCACAACATCCAACATTGAACATGACAACATTAAAACGTAATCATTCCATTCAAGGGCAATAACAAATATAATTTTTTTAAAACACAACCTGCAGCAAACACAAGTACAAAACTAATATAACAGGACGTAACGAAATAATCATTGGACTTTCAAAAATGATCGAACCAACAAACGTACAAAACAATAAACAGCCATCTTAGAAACCACTGCAGATGCAAACTAAGACATACTAAATGTAAGATCTCCATTCTAAATGATAACCACTGCCAAGTTTCGCTCTTCCTGACAATACCAAAACCATTTCCATTCATAATAATTAAGTGTCTACAAGCGAATCAGAGAAAACAAAATTTAAAAAGAAGAAGAAAAAAAAACTTTAACAGACCAGTGACAGCTGAAGAGTCAGACACATTGTAGGACGGCGATATTCAAGCTCCAAATCTCTCTTCGGCAGGTTTTCATTTTCATAGAAATAATTCAAAGGCCTAAACTGCACACTTTCCTTGTTTAGTATGTGCCGGCCCGAAAAAGAGACTAAAGCTGTGTTTTCATGGGTAAGGGAACGGAAAAGGTAATGGAAACGTCAAAAACCCTTCATGCGGTGAAATAGAAAGAATGTTTTCATGCCTTTTCCGTCCACATGGAAAAACTCTTTCTTCTCAATACTTGATAGATTTTTGCCGTTTCCGTTTCCGTACACATGAAAACATAGATTTAGGTGGCATGGGTTCGAGGTTTTTTTATTGCTTGAAGAACTCGGCGGCTGCTCGGCGAAAAAAAAAATGTTTGGTGGCAGAAGGGAATAACTGCTTCATAGGGTTCAGCTTTGTCTTCTTTCATGTAAACAGTACCAGTTGTCAATGTATGTTTGGGAAAGGAGATGGGGGCTACAAAATCAGGTTATGAGTTTCGAATTTTCGTCAAAAGGCAAATAATAATTTCTTAAATTGCACGTGATAACAGAGGTTAGGACCGGTCTTATAGGTGTTGCCGGATGCAGTAATTATAATCGTTGCTGTTATCTGTCTGTAAGACCTACAGTTTGGTTTAGGTGTATGTTGCAATGTGTTACTGTGTGTTCTTAACAAGACTACACTATCGTAGCGGGGGGGGGGGGGGGGCTTTAGGTGCAGACTTAATTAGGGTACACTTCTAATTGTTCCAGTTCGTCTAATGGAGCGTTTCCACTAAGTATTCCATACCTTCTGGAACAATATAATGATAATGTAACTAAAATACTATAAGTACACAATACATAACATTTTTGGGTACAATCGCAAGTTCCAAATGAGGAAATTCAGTCATTCTGGGAAGTCTTTATCTACGATGTGAAGTTTGTGATATTACAAGATGATATTCTTACATCGCTATTGATTTTTCATCAGTGTACATCAGATAACCATTTAGGACAGGGTACACCCAAATACTTTAATAAATTTTTCAGCTTGACATTGTAATCTTTGAAGTAAGTATTCAGAAGTCGCAATGACATCGCGTCCATCGGTAACTCCCTGTGTCCTAGGTCGCCCCCAAGACATCCTTGATCTCTTAGGCAAAAGTGTCCTTCTTTGGGATCATATCTGCAGATGATGCAAACAGGATCATTTAGTACAATAAAACAGTTATTTGACAAACTTTAAAACTGCGAAGGCACAAATTTCTGCATGATCATCGTTTACAGTCCTGACACTGGGCGTAAGTGATCAGGAAGTTTAATTTATTAACCTTGACCGATGTTTCTTTGTCAGAACATGGATATTCTTAGTTACGCTCATACCTTTTCATTTGTCTCAGAAATAAATTATGGTCTAGATTAAAGTTGTAAGTGCTGTTGACTGCAATTCTTAATTCAATTATAGAGAAATAATATATCGTGGATTATCAACCAGAACGTGTTATGCCCAGTTTCATTTATTGCACTTAATTACCTACAGATACTCAAGATACAAGGTGCATAACGTTAGTTCATAACTCAATAAAACTATTCATGTGACCGTGTTGAGGTTATTGCAATCATTTGAATTTCACTATGGTTATAAATTTCAAACCCGTTTTTCTGTTTGACGATTTTGGACATAAATCATTCTGGTTGCCAACCCTTGATATATAGTATTAGTAACATTATTTTTTTTTTACTGAGCTGTGGCATTACATGTGGATTATGTGTATAACTAAGAAAACAAAATGTTTAACTACTGCGTAACCTGGCAAATAATTTCTCACCTCGTCTGTTAGGTAACCAAAACGAAACAAACAAACAAAACAAAACAAACAAACAAAACAAAATAAAAAATGCAAAAGAAAAACAAAGACAAAAATAAATCAAACCAACAAACAAACCCTTCATGCCGCACCCCGAGAACAACAACAAACAACTGACAAACAAATAAACAAACAATAAAAAATGATAGTTACAAAACACATAGTACACAAACACTGAAACACAAGCTCAGAAAAATAAAAACAGTTCGGTTCTCACTGCAGTTTGTCTGTATAGCTGACATATGCTTTCACCTGTAGCAGCCTCTGTAACGTGTGCATAATGGTGACAGTATCGTTGGACAGAATATCCACATCTATGGTGAAGATCTAAAATAAGAAACACAAGATCAACTCATTTTAATCAAGAAACCTGGTTTAGAATAATGTCAGTGACAGATAACACTTGATGAGAGTTACTAGTGAGACTGCTGACTAAAAATGCAAGACCCAAGAACAACGCATTTTAATCAAGAAACCTGGTTTAGAATAATGTCAGTGACAGCTAACACTTGATGAGAGTTACTAGTGAGACTGCTGACTAAAAATACAGCAACATTGTCAGGGTTTAAGTGCTATAAATGCCGTGCTGGGTCACGACTTGCAAGGAGTTGATTTTTCACGGTCTCGTTGATTATAACCAGCGTAATTTGTCCTTGAACTGTTCTCGTGAACAGTTTGTTTTTGAAACACTTTTTCTTAGAGATGGAAAGAAAGTGGGGCGAAATGAATAAATGGATAAGTTAGGGGTGACAGTGCAATTCTCGACCCCGTGATTTTGATGAACACTTAGAAGGGAAGAGAAGGGGTGAATAAGGATAGATAGTTTAAGACGCTTAGTCGCGTTCAGAATTTCGTACATAAAATGTAGAAAGCACGAGGGTTTAAAGATTTCAGTAATTGTTTTGACATTTTAAATTGACCTTGTCTGTTTTTAGTACAAGGCCGTGACCAACTCCCACGTAGAATATATTAATACTGCGAGATGAGCTCGCATGCATGCACCAATCAAATCTAGGGATTTGGACGGTAATTTGCAGGTGGCTGCACAGTATAAAAGTGTAGCCATACCTATGTCCATTACTCCATACAGAAAACTCCAATCTGTGCAGGCGTCGGCACGATTCTGCCTGAAGAATCCTAAGTCTGTTCGATGTCATGTCTAGTCCACTATAGACATTTGAGATGAAGCCATATGCTTGAATGAGATATGCCCACTGCTATTGTCCACTGTTCCCTGGTTTTCTAACACCAGGGACCAAGCGTAAGTGTTTGTCCATTGATGACTCAACAATGAACGAGGAGCTGAACATAATTTATCCACTAGGACAGGATTGCCGCATATACTAGGAGTGCTAGTATTTGCTAGTAGGAGGCTGGGAATTGCCAGCCCATCCTAGAGTAGATATCTAGACTTAACTACGTCAGTTTATATTGACGAGCTCGATTCATTATAAGCGGTAGGCACAAATAGCTGAGATGACATCGTCGCCAGAGACCATATTCGTATATTGATTGATTGATAGGAGGCAGACTATATCTGAGAGATATATAATTAGTACTTAAATTGTTAGTGAGCCAGAATTATCATAATATTATAGGAATCTAGAGAAGACTTCGAGTGACATATTATTGAATTTAGATTTGATGCTGCTGATGTTGTATTTACTATGTAATAGATCTAGACAAAATTGTTAGGGTAATTAATGTAATTAAATTTGTGGCCCTGCAGGTCTGTTTATGAAACTTATTCAGATTGTTCTTAGTGTGTGGCATGGTACGAAAGATTGAATATTAAATACCTCTCGATTTAAATGCAGTCATAATACCATCATTGAGAAGACCCTCTTCATAACAGCTAGAGGGGACTTTAGTCCAGAACCGTAACACTGGAGAGGGACCCCCTAAAGAACTTAAAGAACGCCATGCCATTTAGATACATTATTCTTAAAACCTATTGACAGACATACCCTTAGATTCATCTATTGCATTTTAGTTCATTATTTCATATTGTACTGTTATAACATTGTGATTTCAGGTCCTTTTTACTTTAGATTAAGAGACAGATAGGTTATAGTCAATTTGTATTAATATAACATTTTGTTTCAATTTCATATAACGAGCGGATCATCCCATTGACCCGACGACACCGGCGAGGGACACCATTCACCTTAGATATCTACCTGTAACAGAAAGACGACACTTTTTTGGACTTGGAACGAGCTATGGATTGAGGACATCACCATCTGAATTCCTCTAGTAAAAGTTAAGTGAACGATCTGATTGTCAGTTTTGTGGGGGTTAAGGTACTTTCCTTCCTCGGTATTCCAGGCTTTTTCTCTTTTTTTGCATGTTCATTAGTTTAGTTGCGGGAGGTTGGATGGGATCATAGTTTAGCATATCTTCTTTGCCATTTCGAAGGATATTAGAGTGCCTTGGTGGCTATTGATAACTCGGGGGGATTTGCTTCACTGTGAATAGTTCTATTAGGGATCCATTAGTCGTATAGCTTGTGACGTTTCTCTTGCTTCCTCACATTTCTTTAGGAAGATGTCTCTCCTGTCTTTTTCTTAAACTTTCTGTAACATAAGTTAGGACTTGTAGGGTCTGTTATCGTTCGTCTTCCTTGTGAGTCTAGCGTCCTGTTTAGTGTATTTTTTTTTTCCTTCCTTATAAACTTTAAACTAGTATATTGACATTGCTATGTTTACAGTATATGCCTGAGGTGTTTCACGTGCTAAAACCACGTTGAATTGTAATCTGGTATTGATATGTGAGAGAGAGAGATACAAAATTTTTGGTCACGTGCTAATTTCACGTCGAATATAGAGAGAATAATTTTGCAGTGGTAACAGAGGACACTGCGTGTTCGCGTTTTGAGAGTTTTTGCAGTGGTAACAGAGGACACTGCGTGTGCGCGTTTTGAGAAGAGAGAGATATTCCAAATTTATCGCGTTGAGAGAGAGATATATTTTCGATTCGTCGCGTTGAGAGAGCGATACATTTTTGACAGTGATAACAGAGGACACTGGTTCGTCGCGTTGAGAGAGACATAAATTTTGAGAGTGATAACTTAAGACACTGATTTGTCGCATTGAAGGCGATACATATATATTTTATTGCAGTGGAATAGACGGCACTGCCTTACTAGTATTCATATTCAGAGAGAGAGAGATAAAATTTTTGCAGTCTAAGTGACACTGCCTGCAATTTACAGAGAGAGATAGAACGTTCTTTTCGCGAAGCAGTGGTAACATAGGACACTGGATTAATATTGAGATAGAGTGACTGTTAGAAATAATATAATTGATACCACGGTATACCGTAACACTAGGTAAATACTTACTAATAGTGCACACACTAGCGTGCCAGTGTTTTGATTCTATACGAATCAATACGAGTAACAGATTTTAATACACATTATGGCCGATTTTCTCAAATACATTGAATCTGCCAAGGCCCTGGGTATGCCAGAAGAAGAACGCGCCTCGTGGTGCGAACGACAAATACAGCAGGACCGAGACCGGGAGGATCGGTTAGCAGCAAGAGAAAGAGAAAGAGAAAAAGAAGAAAGAGAGAGAGAAAAGGAACAAAGAGAAAGAGAAAGAGAAATAGAGGCTGTGGAGCGAGAACAGAGGAAGCGTGAGATAACGTTAAAGAAATTAGAGCTGGAGTCCTTTGTGACCCCCACTTCGTCATTTCTTACACCGCGGGATTTTCCGCATCGGAGTGATTTATCCCCGCGTCGAGGATACCAGAGACATTCTTTTTACGAGCCTCGCCCGTATTATCGTGGCAACTATCCAAGCCATCAACATAACCGGCTTCAGAGACCGCCCCGGCGAGTGTATTTTAGTAATAATCATGATTATGATAGACCGCAAGGTCGGCCTTATCGGGGACACGACTCACACCGTATTATGTGCTTCAGGTGTAATCAGTTCGGCCACATACAAAGATTTTGTACCGTTAAAATGGGAGCGGCAAAGGCCTGCTCTGTACAATCTACACCTTATACAGATGTTGGTTATACTAATAAATCTTCATCGCAATCAAAGGCTATTCCAGTCATGTCGGCCCTACATGAACTGGGTGAATTAACATTTTACCAGGGCCGCGTTAACGCGATTCGCGCTTCCGTTCTACGTGACTCCGGATGCACGACTATCGGCGTTCGGCAGTCACTAGTCCGTCCAACACAATTTTTGGATAGGGATGTAACTTTTATTACTTTTGGCGGATCTGTAGAGCGATTCCGTCTTGCAGAAGTTTATATTGATACACCTTTTCTCACAGGTATTGTTACCGCATGTGTACTGCTTAATCCGGTGGCTGATTTAATCATAGGGAATGTACCTCAAGTAATAAAGTTTCCTATCGGTAACTTGGAAATTTGGACTGAGGATGAGAGTGTTGCTTGTGCGACAACACGCCTACAATCGAGTCGACGAGCAGACAGTGCATTGAGTAACCCTACTATTGAATTGAACATAACGTCTGGTGCATTCCATGATGAGCAACAGTCAGACCCCACATTGAAACATTTGTTTACTAAAGTTGATCCTACAGCGCCGGATACCTCTAAGTTTCTTATTAAAGATGACTTATTATATCGTAATTTTCGGAATAAGCGAGAGACCGTTATGCAGCTTGTAGTACCAAGATCTTTTCGTCGCGACATTATTCGTCTCGCGCATGACACTTCCTTGGCGGGTCACCAAGGAAAGGCCAGAACTAAGTCTCGAATACTATCGCAATTTTTTTTGGCCCAGTATTTACGCAGATGTAAACCGGTTCGTATCAACATGTGACGTGTGTCAGAAACGTACTCCTAAAGGGAGAGCATCGCGGGCTCCTCTGCAGGAGATGCCAATGGTATCCAGACCATTTGAGCGCGTTGCCGTAGATATAGTTGGCCCTCTACACAAGTCAGACAGAGGACATCGCTTCATACTTTCTGTCATTGACTACGCAACCCGTTGGCCGGAGGCCATTCCACTAAAAGACATTTCAGCCGATCATGTGTCTGAAGCCCTTATTACTGTTTTTTCGCGTCTTGGATTTCCGGTTGAAATTTTATCGGACAGAGGTCCACAGTTTACCTCTGAACTTTTTAAGAAAGTCTTGGAATTGGTAGGGATTAAACAAAGATTGACATCTCCATACCACCCACAGTCTAATGGCTGCTGTGAACGATGGAATGCTACCATGAAAGCTATGCTTGCGCGGGTTTCGGCCGACAAGCCGTATGATTGGGATCGACAGCTCCCCGCTATTCTCTTTGCATACCGAGAACTACCGAACGCATCGACGGGTTTTTCCCCCTTCGAATTATTGTATGGTCGCAAGCCGCGTGGTCCAATGGCCATACTCCGTGATTTATACGCCGGATCGGACACCGACGACAACGATACGCGGTCTGCATATCAATACGTTGTAGACTTGCGACATAGAATTCTTAATGCATGTCAGCTCGCACAAAAATCTTCGAGTGCGCATGCGAGTATTTATAAAGTATATCGTGATCAGGGTAGCCGATTGCGAACCTTGGCCGTCGGAGACCAAACTCTTGTTCTCCTTCCGGAGACGAAAAATAAACTCCTTCTTACATGGAAGGGGCCGTTTAAAGTCCTAAAGAGACTTTCTCGAGTAAATTATCTTATCAAGATTCGGGGACAGGACAAAGTGTTCCATATAAATATGTTAAAGCAGTACCTGTCCGACGATGATAATCGTCAGAATAATCGCCGAAATGTGGTTGCTCAGGCCAATGCGGCCTTAGTTTCAGTTGACGATGATGATCCTATTAAGATAGAGCATTCAATCCCCGCACTGCAATCTTCTGAAAATACTTCGGATGTACATATAAATCCAGATCTGTCTGAATCGCAAAGACAAGATATAAGAGATTTGCTTAACGAGTTTACTACGGTCTTTACTGATCTACCAGGTAATACTTCATTGGTACAGCATGTTATAAGATTAAAGACGGATATACCCGTCTTTGTTAAACCATACCCGCGTCCGCTGCACGCACAGGAGACTATAATAACCGAGGTACGTAACATGTTTCACCTGGGAGTGATAGAGCGATCGACGAGCCCATATAACTCACCCATCGTCTTAGTAAAAAAAAAAGATGATACAGTGCGTTTTTGTATTGACTATCGTAAACTTAATGAGGTTACGATATATGACGCTGAACCGATTCCCAACCAGGAGAAGAATCTTTTTGCGCAGTTAGCAAGGGCAACGATTTTTTCTAAAATTGACCTTTCCAAAGGCTATTGGCAAATTCCGCTTGATGAGAATAGCAAGCAATATACCGCTTTTCAGACCCCGTTGGGTCTTATGCAGTGGCGCTATATGCCTTTTGGATTAGTTACAGCCCCTGCCACTTTCGCGCGTATGATGACAATATTGCTCCAGGGTATGAATTCCGTGTTGTCGTATTTTGACGACATTTGTATTTATGAAACCGATTGGTCGGGCCACCTCGCAGCCCTACGTCAAGTTTTTATTGCTCTTCGTCGAGCTGGCCTTACGGCGAAACCCAGTAAAGTGTCTTTAGGATACAATGAAATTAATTTTCTGGGCCATACAATTGCCCACGGCGTTCAGACCCCTGATGACAAGAAGATAACTACCATCTTAAAGCTCCAAGCCCCTCGAACTAAGAAAGAAGTTCGTAGTTTATTGGGCTTTCTTAATTATTATAGAAAGTTCATTCCAAATTTTTCTTCCCTTACAGCTCCGTTGTCGGACCTCACAAGAAAGAATTTTCCTAATAAAGTGAAATGGACAACCGAATGTACTGATACACTTCGTACCATTCAACGATTGTTTTCGACTTCCCCCATTCTCATACTGCCAGATATAAACCAAATATTTATTGTCCGCACTGATGCGTCGGACAAGGGATTAGGAGCTGTGTTGTTGCAGGAACGAGACGATACCTTGCGGCCGTGTCTATACGCCAGCCGCAAGTTGCTAGATAGGGAATGCCGCTATGCAATTATCGAGCGAGAGTGCCTCGCTATCATTTTTGCTGTAAATGCATTTTCGCGATATCTACTCATGTCCGAGTTTATAATTGAAACGGACCATCGTCCGTTGTTATTCCTGGTCTAACAGGGCTAAAAATGCTCGATTAACGAGGTGGAGTCTTGCACTCCAGGAATACCGGTTTGTTATCCGGGCTATCCCTGGCGGTGACAATTCCCAAGCTGATGTTTTGTCACGTCTAATTTAGTTTCCTATTAAAGAGTGTTGTGTCTTGTATTGGGGTTGGATAGCCCTTTGCCCCCTCAATTCTGGACGGTGGATGGATTCACATTATCTTGTTCACTACTTTATGAACCAGTTATACAATCCTTTTTTGTGAATATCCTCTTTCCACCAGCGTCATTCCGGACTGTGACCTGAACTTCTGACAAACCTGACGCCCTTGTCAGCGGGTCAATGAGATGCAGACATGGCAAACCAAGCTACCAGAGCTACTGCTGCCATTGGATACCACAGTATTTTAATTAACAATATATTGTTTGTGAATGTGTATATAAGCAGCAATTATGTGTGTTGACTAGATAATTATGAGCCTATTCCTTCAGTAAGGCCTGATTGTTTGATAGTAGTTATACTTTAATTCAGCAGTATACAGTGATATACTCATTGTTATTATAAATGTTCGTGAGAAGTTTGATTCTGTGGAGTGAGAATGTTTCGATAGACTAGATTCTACAGAACGTGGCATCAATAATTGTATGCTTTTTGTCCATCCAATATGCACGTTCTTAGTTAGATTTTTTGTTCTCAAGCTTAAGGCTGACTTTTCTACAGTAGTACTTAAGCCCCCACCACAATAACTTTGTGGTTTCTTCGATCCTATCGTGTAAATTTTTCTTAAAATTTCCACTGGGGTGGGGGATGTCAGGGTTTAAGTGCTATAAATGCCGTGCTGGGTCACGACTTGCAAGGAGTTGATTTTTCACGGTCTCGTTGATTATAACCAGCGTAATTTGTCCTTGAACTGTTCTCGTGAACAGTTTGTTTTTGAAACACTTTTTCTTAGAGATGGAAAGAAAGTGGGGCGAGATAGAATAAATGGATAAGTTAGGCGTGACAGTGCAATTCTCGACCCCGTGATTTTGATGAACACTTAGAAGGGAAGAGAAGGGGTGAATAAGGATAGATAGTTTAAGACGCTTAGTCGCGTTC
This sequence comes from Onchidella celtica, assembly GCA_963931925.1. Lineage (NCBI taxonomy): Eukaryota > Metazoa > Mollusca > Gastropoda > Systellommatophora > Onchidiidae > Onchidella > Onchidella celtica. The sequence goes on along the minus strand of OZ007576.1, from coordinate 31,726,047 downwards.
AGAATTTCGTACATAAAATGTAGAAAGCACGAGGGTTTAAAGATTTCAGTAATTGTTTTGACATTTTAAATTGACCTTGTCTGTTTTTAGTACAAGGCCGTGACCAACTCCCACGTAGAATATATTAATACTGCGAGATGAGCTCGCATGCATGCACCAATCAAATCTAGGGATTTGGACGGTAATTTGCAGGTGGCTGCACAGTATAAAAGTGTAGCCATACCTATGTCCATTACTCCATACAGAAAACTCCAATCTGTGCAGGCGTCGGCACGATTCTGCCTGAAGAATCCTAAGTCTGTTCGATGTCATGTCTAGTCCACTATAGACATTTGAGATGAAGCCATATGCTTGAATGAGATATGCCCACTGCTATTGTCCACTGTTCCCTGGTTTTCTAACACCAGGGACCAAGCGTAAGTGTTTGTCCATTGATGACTCAACAATGAACGAGGAGCTGAACATAAGTTATCCACAAGGACAGGATTGCCGCATATACTAGGAGTGCTACCCACGAATGCAAGACAAAGATTTATATTGACTTGCAATTAGTATGAATGTATGGCATACACATCTGTGAATTGGGATTGATTTGTCTGGATGAGGCTGGGAATTGCCAGCCCATCCTAGAGTAGATATCTAGACTTAACTACGTCAGTTTATATTGACGAGCTCGATTCATTATAAGCGGTAGGCACAAATAGCTGAGATGACATCGTCGCCAGAGACCATATTCGTATATTGATTGATAGATAGGAGGCAGACTATATCTGAGAGATATATAATTAGTACTTAAATTGTTAGTGAGCCAGAATTATCATAATATTATAGGAATCTAGAGAAGACTTCGAGTGACATATTATTGAATTTAGATTTGATGCTGCTGATGTTGTATTTACTATGTAATAGATCTAGACAAAATTGTTAGGGTAATTAATGTAATTAAATTTGTGGCCCTGCAGGTCTGTTTATGAAACTTATTCAGATTGTTCTTAGTGTGTGGCATGGTACGAAAGATTGAATATTAAATACCTCTCGATTTAAATGCAGTCATAATACCATCATTGAGAAGACCCTCTTCATAACAGCTAGAGGGGAATTTAGTCCAGAACCGTAACAAACATCCCATAACAACGCATCTTAATCAAGAAACCTGGTTTAGCATACTGTCAGTGACAGATAACAATTGGTGAGAGAGCTACTAATGAGACTGCTGACTTGCAGCACCCACCATCAAACACGACAGGGCTTTGTTGGCAGTGGCATTGCGTGGGTTGCCAGCGCCCGGGGCAAGGCAAGTATTGAGCCCCCTGACCAGTGGAACATCAGCGCGTGGCAACGTTTATTTGCTGAAAGACTGTAGAATGTTCAAACACTGAAAATTTCCGTGTGAAGGGAAAAGCGAGCTATTTTTCTGAATATATAATTATTTTTGTTGTGGTTGTTGAAATTTTGCGGCCCTATGAAGTTTTCGTCCAGGACAATCGCCCCTACGGATCCGTCCAAGCTATGCCACTGCTTATTGGGGAACCATTTTCCTTTCATTTGCCCCTTCCGAAAATCAATTTGACCTCTATCTCTTTCCATAATAATGTCAGTTCCACTTGACCCCCCCCCCCGGCCACCCCCTTCCGGTTTAATCATTTTTGCTCTAGATATTTCAGAAAAAGAAAAAATCAAGTTTACTTCACCAGTTTCTTACGAAAGCAATTTTTACCTCCCCGTCTCTCAAGAAAATCATTTTTACTCATATCTTTCAGCTAACAAAATCAATCCCACTTATTTCTCTAGAAAAATCATTTTTAGTTCAAGATTTCCGTAGAAAAATCATTTTTGGCGTCTTTTGTTTCTTAGGAAAACCAATTTCACTTCCGTTGTATCTTAGTGATAACGCTTTTTATTTCACCTGTTTCTTGGGAAAATACTGCAGCCATCGAGCCAAATGCACGGCATACATGCCCGGCATCAAACATTTCTTGCGTGTGTCTCTAAGTTCTTGTACTGCAGTGGCTGACGCACTGATCACTTCATAGAACGTAAAGTTTGCTGCACCTGGATCATTTTGGACACGCAAATACTGTGGAGGGAATCGTTTCGGAAAGGTAAATCACTGAAGTCGAAATTATTCAGCAAAGAATGGCTTCCATTGCCAAACTCTTCACAAAACAACGAATTTTGTGAATGATACTGTTAATGTTTCGTTTCGAATAGCCGGTAATGTGGCTGGCCAATAGAAACAGTAGTTGACAAGAAAAAACAAAAATACAGAGAGAGAGAGAGAGAGAGAGAGAGAGAAAGAGAGAGAGAGAGAGAGAGAGAGGAAGAGAGAGAGAGAGAGAACAGAAAGAAATATTTAATGACAGAGAAAGGAACAACAAAAACCTGGTATTGCCGATGGGCTAGATGGACCGGGTTTTGCACTATGACAACGATGTATGCACTTGGCAATAGTGCGCACACTCTCTTTGGTGCCATCTCCGAGTCAAAATAGTTCACATCAGTTTCGAACAAAATCGTGTTCTCGCTAGTTGGCTCGGGAAACTGATCTTGATACCTGTAGGAAGATGTGAGGTGAGCAAAAAATCATTTGGTACTAGATGGAATTATGGATGAATAAGTACATAGTGAGAGAATGAATGAATGCATTGCGGAGACACAGGGTAAATAAATGGCTGCATACGGGAATGAATGAATGACCGAACATTTAGGATATAAATATCTGTCAAATTATAGTTTAAAATTTATAACTTAGATAATCAATGAAAAGAAAAAGAAAGCAACAATTTAAGAATGGCATTTAGGAAATCGAAGCACCTTTAGCAACATATTTATTGGCTTCTTGTTATTAAAACCAGACCAAACTTTAAAAAACAACAAAAAACAGAAAACTAACTGACTAAATAACTAACTAACTGATGAACCTACAATTGGCAAATATCTATCAAATTTAAAGAAAACAGTAATGTCAAACACCGAGCAGTCCAGCAGACAAACAAGAAAACAGTAATGTCAAACACCGAGCAGTCCAGCAGACAAACAAGAAAACAGTAATGTCAAACACCGAGCAGTCCAGCAGACAAACAAGAAAACAGTAATGTCAAACACCGAGCAGTCCAGCAGACAAACAAGAAAACCAACAATATTAACCCACCATTTCAGTCCCTTCATGTAGCTCTCGCCACTGAAAAACTGCATTTCTATCGGCCCTTTTAACTGACACACAAATTGTGGATGAGCTTCAAGCAAGTTTGTAAGCAAATCGGCACCTTTATGAAAACATTAAAAAATAACAAAATATCAATATTTCACCCTATCATTGCCAAGGGCGACATTATCGTGTTTTGCTCTTTGTTTTTTTTTTTGAAGTTGGAAGTTGTAATCTTATAAATTTTAAGAAACCTAAACAAAGTATACCCTTCTTAAAGGTTGATTTCTGTGGTTCTGGAAATATAGCGTTGAAAAATTAAATGCTTTAATTGGCTAAAAATAGTTATAGGGTTTTAAAGCTCTACCACTCAGACACATATCGCAATACCCAAAATTTCTGAAACACGCAAAACTCATAGAAAAAAGTGCACAAATGTAAATATTGATCTCCTGTGAAAAGTAATGGAATGAGCTAGTTTCTCAATAAATTCAAGTCTGTTTCGACTCAGTGCGTGAGATCTCTCTTTTGGCAAAATTCAAGTCTCTTTTGACTCACTGCGCGAGGTCTCTCTTTTCCGCAAAATTCAAGTCTGTATTGAATCAGTGTGTGAGATCTCTCTTTTCCTCAAAATTCAAGCCTGTATTGACTCAGTGTGTGAGATATCTCTTTTCCGCAAAATTCAAGTCTGTATTGACTCAGTGTGTGAGATCTCTCTTTTCCGCAAAATTCAAGTCTGTTTTGACTCAGAGCGTGAGATCTCTCTTTCCGCCAGCTAACTCAAGACAGTTTTGACGCGCCCGCACTAGTAAGACAACCTTGTTTTCGTCTCACCCAGTGGGCTAGGTCCCCGATAATTCCGTGGTCCATATCTCACACTAAATGTGAAACAAACCAAACCTGACCCAGTGCGTCACTAGCCTTTGATATCCCATCTTGTTAAAACTCCCTTCATTGCCGTGTTCGAAGTGAATCCCATTTTCAGCACTGAACCTTAACCTGTTCTATGAAATGCTGGAAACTCTTAATTTCAAAATAATGGCCAATCACTTACCGCTTCTTTGTGGTCCAACGATTATCAGTTTGGGAAATTTCTTTTGTGACAATTCAGAAGGGAGTATCTCTTGATGATTCTCATTGTCCCATGGATTCTTATGTAGAATGATGAAGTATGAACATTAATTTGGTTGATGGTACATTGCCTCCATCCATCCATCCATCCATCCATACATCCATCCACCCACCCACCCATCATCCACCCACCCATCCATCCATCAGTCCGGCCGTCCCCGCCAGCCCGGCTGCCCATGCATTCATCCAAATATCCATCCGTCAACCCCACACATCCGCAGTTTTGTTCATTGATTTCTCTCAAAGGGTGGTCCAACCAGTTAGTTACAGAGTTGAGTAATTTTGTGATCCGTATGTCACTTAGACAAATGACCGTTTTCTCAGGTGATATCGGCCTTTAGGGTGTTTCATCTAGCTCTGCCTCTCTCTCTGTGTCTCTGTCTGTCTGTCTCTGACTCTCTGTCTCTCTGTCTCTCTGTCTCTCTCTCTCTCTCTCTCTCTCTCTCTCTCTCTCTCTCTCTCTCTCTCTCTCTCTCTCACATGCTTACCGTCCACACTGGCATTATCTCATCCGGGTACATTTCAAAATACTTCCTGCAAATGTCTACAGGTGGCGGTGCCAGAAGGCGCAGATTGGTCCAGGTGGTCACAAATTCAATCACATTCTCAAACGAGTACTCCGCAAGTTGGCCGTTGGCGTAGTTAGACATATGTGTCATGAATATCATAATCTGTGGGAATCGGTCAAAGAATCAGTTATGACCGAATCAATCAGTGAATCAGTTATGATCGAATCCGTTAGACAGTAAGTATGTTATGATCGAATCAGGCAAACAATAAGTGACGATTGAACCAGTCGAAAACAATTAATTAAAATCGAATAAGTCAAGCAATAAGTTATGATCGAATGCGTCAAACAATTAGTTACGCTTTGATATGATCAGATACCAGATAAAAATCAGTTATGATCGAATCGAATAAGTCAAACAATCGGTTGTAGTAGTGTCATTCAAACAATTAGTTACGATCAAATCAGTCAAACAGATAGTTAAGATTGAATCAGAGATTATGATCGGATCTGTCAAATAATCATTTCTGATCGAATCAGTCAAACATTCAGTTATGACCAAACGGACAAACAAATCAGGGGTTTTTAGTTTCATATGCGGCATTCTCTAACGTGGAAAAATAACGTTATTGTTGCTATGAATAATATTCTTTGGAGAAATATGAAAAGAAAATTATGGGCAAAATGATCATAAACTGGAGCATAAACACTGTTGGCGAATACAGTAGAGCAATAATATTGATTTTTGACAGACAGACAGACAGACAGACAGACAGGCAGGCAAGCAGGCGGGTAGGCAGGCAGGCAGGCAGGCAGGCAAGCAGACAGACAGACAGGCAGACAAACAAATGGACAGATAGGCAGATAGATAGATAGATAGATAGATAGATAGATAGATAGATAGATAGATAGATAGATAGATAGATAGATAGATAGATAGATAGATAGATAGATAGATAGATAGATAGATAGATTTGGAAGTTTGAATCTGACTTTCTGCCACGAAAGTGAATGAGGAACAAGAGCAATAACTCCTTGAACATAGTCTTGGCGAGTTCATTATTAAATTTTTACCTAATAATCTCCCCTGGTAAATAGAAAGCATGATCATAGCTGCATTCAAGAAATTAATAATTTATTGATGGCCACTGAAAAAAAAGAAAGGCAAAAACCAGCGACACTTTTCTTTCTCGATAACTATTGACATAATAATTATGAACTTAAGATTTTTCTTTGGCTGTTCCGTGGGGCGTCACACTGTTGTTGTCAGAGAAGCCTCTGTCGATCAGGGATAACCATGAAATTTTGCATCCTGTTTTGATAGGAGCAGCGCCGCTGATATATATCTGAACAGGCCAGTCCGGGCGTGACGGTCTCTATCGCAAAGGTCGCATCTGTGGGTGGTCTCATACTTGTTTATGATTGTCATGCTCTTTTCTGAAGACCTGCTTGTCTTCCGTTGCTTTCATCGGCTTCTTTCTCCATCTTGAGATATTGGCGCAAGATGTTTCTAAACTTTTGTGATCGTCAAGGCCATTCCAAGATTATCAATATCAACAACCTTCATAATTATAAGGGTGAAACTGACCAAGCTTGGTGCAGGCATCAGACTGGTAACTCGCTGCCCATAAATTATGTGTCATACCAATAGACTAGGCACTGCTCACCCGCACCCCCCCCCCACCCACCCACCTTCAGATGTCAGCTCTCCGTAGAGGATGTTTTTTGGAATGCGGCTATTCTGCATGTATTACACAGAGAAAATGTGAGGCAATTCGAAGCATATTATTGTGGCCTAGTTACTGTCTTGTTCACAGCATCCGCTATTTTTACAGAAAATGACGTATGAAAACGTAAAACACTCTTTGCCTCTGTATACTTGTCCACAGCGTCCGTTCCGCCCGCTTCTCACCGCTGTAGAGGCAAAGAGTGTTTTACTTTATCATATGTCATTTTACGCAAAAAAAAATAAAAAAAAATTGCGGAGCGGACGCTGTGAACAGGACCTGTTAGTGCTCTGAATAGCGAAGCGGAAGTTAGCGGGAGCAAAGAAAAGAAGTGATCAAGGTGGGGATCGAACACGCGACCGCAGCTATAGCACTAATCGTCTTGCCTTCTGCTTCCTTTGTTGACACCCAAGTGCTAGACGTTTCTCATCAAGATGGGATGCAAGCCTGGGCGATAGGCACAGCAGTAGGAGAACAACAACAACAACAACAACAATAACAACAACAAAGGCAGATACCAGTCCCACAAAATAAAACCAGCGGGCTTACGGGTGTCTGTAGAAAGATCTTGAACAAATACCCGCCAAAGATACTCTTGTCCAGGGCTTCCTTCCCACCAGGATATTTACTCCACGAGGTGATTTGAGTGAACAAGCGACATGTTTGCCGCGGTAACACCTGAAATGATTAAAAGTATTTTCTCCTTTCAGATTTGTAATTAGATCACTGTCCCTAACAAAGCGCAATCTATATATTATATTTTGGTAACTCGAAACTTTGGTCACCTAAGGCTCAGGAACCGCATCACACTCAGGCTTCAAACTTTGCACAACAGCATATTATCAATGCGAAATTAACATGAGCTATATTAGAAATTATGAAATGTTCAGGCTTCTACGTTTCATTTTTCATTGCTTCGCCAGCAAATGAAGATCAATTTCGAGTCATGGTTCGCCATTTTAAGGTTTCATTGAAGCTGCTCATGCGCATTATGGGCCCATGACATCATCACTTCCTGAAAATTTTCGGTGCGCACCACTGCACACTGTGTACTGTCCTATCGTTGAGTTTTGGGGATGACCCTACGTATCTCGGCTTTTGTTCTTGTTCCTTTCGGTCTGAAGTGGTGTCCTTTGTTGTTGCATCTCTCTTATAAGCTGTCTATGCAGCATTAATGCCTTAGTTCATAGGCGTCTTAAGCTTTACCAAAAAAAAAAAAAAAAACTGCACAAACCTGTTCATCGAACGGGTACTCAGCTAGTAATATAATAATATGCCGTTTTATCAATATCCATCACAGTGACAACTCATCGCTAGGGACAGATATTTGCGCGAGAAGCAATGCTAGCAATGAAAGGCTTCTTTCTTTGTGGAGGGACGCGCAAAAACTAAGTGACCATTCTTGCGAATTTTTTTGAATGTACACAAAAAAGTTTAAATTTTTAATTTACATTTTTTTCGGTTTGTTTTTGGCTTGAAGAAGCTCTTTTCCGGCTGAAGGAAAGTTTAAGTTTCTTCCCTTTCTACTTTAATTCTATTGTGAGTTATTGTAAAAGTATACTTATATTCTAATGGCACCTTGGTCTATTCAGTCCACAATACCAGCAGGTTTCTTGTAAAAAAAACAACAGTTGTCTGTTGTACGAATTACCTTGATACAGCTTTATAGGAGTGGTTATGGATGAATACTTACCATAACACCACGGTAGACAAAACCCCGTCTCCCCCAGTTGGGAGCTTTGTCGGGATAATGCTCCGTACTGGTACAGGCCACTCCCCGTTTCTGTGTCCAGACATCGTACAGATCCTCGTGTACAGGATAGATACCGGCGTGGTGAGGTACCACCATGTACTCAGTCAGTACGCTCATATCATGTTCCTGGACAATCCATCAAGCAATCAAGCAATGCATCAATAAATTGATGACCTAATCCAGTTACTCAAACGACCAGCCAACTGTCAACCACCAACTTACCAACCAACCAACCAACCCACCCACCCACCAACCCAACCAACCAACCAACCAACCAATTAACCAACCAACCCACCCACCCACCCACCCACCAACCAGCCAACCCACCCACCCACCCACCCACACACCAACCCAACCAACCAATCAACGAACCAATTAACCAACCAACCCACCCACCCACCAACCAACCAACCAGCCAACCCACCCACCCACCAATCAACCAACCAATCAACCAACCAACCCACTCACCAATCAACCAACCAAATAAACACACCAACACACCAGACCAAAATTACTTTGGCGAACTGCTCATTTTTCAGCATTGAGGTCAGAATTTCAGAGGCATTACGGTAGTGCGTCTTTTCGTGGTGATGCATGTGGTCAAACCACGTAAATTCGTCTTTCAGTTCTGAAAACAACAATGTCCACAATCATCTTGCTTCTGAGTAGCGATTTCTTTAAAACTCCTCCTCCAACAACAACGACAACAACAACAACAAAATTACCATGGGATTGGTTTGTTTTGTTTGTTTGTTGGCGAGTTAAATTTAAGGGCAATCAGGGTTTATAGTCCATTGTTCATATCTCACACTAAAAATGAGACACAGCACACTTGAGTCAGTGGGTCATTAACCCTGCGGGTTCCATTATTATATCATCATGAATTCACCACGACAATGTTCTATACTCATCGGCATTGTCATTATGATTATCACATCTCTATAACTGCCAGCAATGAGAAAAAGACAATATAGGCTACAAGGAAAAACAGTGGAATAAAAAGACAACACCAATTACAAGGAAGAACAATAGATTAATGAGACAACAGAAACTACAAATTAGATCAATAACAATAAAAAAAAATGCAATACTTAATACAAAGAAGAACATTAATAGCAGAAAAGAAATCCGAGAGATTTTAAAGAGATGACATTTTCTGATCAACTTCCAGCCTACCTAGAATTCTTCTATCTCCAGCAGCCTCAGCCTTGTTGCCAGCCATGTATCCGCGCCCAGAATAGCCCAGTTTGTACGTAAATCCAGGAATATACTTCCGGATCTTCCTCTGACTGGCCACCATTGCCTGTAACCACGCAAAGTTATTTTAATAACTATCTGATGAAAGACACCTGGCTCCCGGGGGAGTAATTTCAGTCAGAGGAGGCATTCCTTGCTGAGAAAGAATGCACTCTGAACACTAAATATATTCATACATCAAATGAAATACAACTTTAAGATCAGGAATTCACAGTTCACCACAAACTACTGCTTCAGACTGAATCCTGTTTGCGACTATTCAGTTACTAGGTTTGAAAACCATGCTATTGTGTTGAAAAAAAAATCATATAAAACGGTGAAGGAATTGAGCAAACCCTGGATAGCAACGGAAGGAATGTGGCCTGAGACTCCGAAAACGGCTGCTTGAAATCTTGTTGTAAAGCTAAAGCAGTTTTCTTTTTGTAAAAAAAATAAAAATAATGATAATGTCATGTGAGGCCTACAAAATGCACAGAAAATACCTCTGCATCTTTGGCTTGCGTTCGAATTCCCGTTTCTGCTATAAACATGTCGTCCACATCAATTTGCAGAAGTCGAGTCAAGGGCAGGCTGAGAATACCATTGGTCAGGTACGTAATGGCGTCCATAGCAACGATGGTGTTGAGCCAGAAATTTATATCGTAGCCAAGGATAACCCGTTGTATACCATCTAGAAATCCTAGACACGGGAGGTTGTAGATACGAGTGTTACACGTGCAGTTGTAATGGAAGACAATGTGTGAGATTTTTCATATCTTGATACATTTTGACAGGTTAATCTTTTTATTTGTAAAATTCACTGCAGATTAGAAAGTGTGTAAAACTGAGAGCATTTCTTAAATGAATGATGCAATTTTTTAAAAAATTAGAAGAAGAAGAAGAAACGCGTCTTAAAGTAAAGAAATCTATCTGCTTGCGATTGCGTTTGATTAGGATTGAGTGTACATTTGTGTGTTCATTTATTTGTAGCCAATACTTGATGTTTTTTCCTCATAGCATGTATTCTCTTTGGGTATTTGGGTATGAAATAAATGAATCCACGTTCGATCAGAAGATGCACACCTTTTTAAAGCGTTTATCAAATCCGTTTAAACGACTCACAGATGTCAATGTATAATGCTTTGAAATGCATTTCTTTGTGGGCTAGAACTCCATTTACACTGCTTGACAATATGTAACAAGTTTTACACGGTTGATATATGTGCCTCATAATTAAAAGGCGTTATTGATTTACAGGGAAACTGAACATTTATAAACGTAAGCCCATGTTTCTTGTTTTGTTTTAGTTTGTTTTTCTCAGCTGAACTTACCTTGATCTAATATGGCAACGATACAGTCAAACTCTGTCTTTTGAGGGTTTCTGGGCATGCCAAACCAACTTTTCGCGGTAGTGGCCAGGGCTAAAGGTAAATATGTCTCATGACTAGGTAAAAATACCGTCCAATCTGATGACGGAAGAAGCTTCTGATATACCGAATCAGGCTTGGCAATCCGCCATAGATAGGCTGCTGCATTCAGTTTAAACTGTATCAACGATGCGTGGTGTTTCATAGTTAAATTGATATCTATGAACATTTCAATACTGCTGATTTTCGCAGAATTTGTCAGGGCTAAAATGCCCACGGAGTATTTTCTGCAGTAGTTGTCAAGAGTAGATCTTTGTGCACGATCCATTTTCAGGTATGACACATAGTCATCAAAGACAATTAGAGTGTACCTGGGCACCCCAGATCCTTTTAAAACTAGGAGTGGCATTTCATCACTCATTTCTGTCACTCTGAACCAAATTCTTTGTTGTGAGAAAAACTCATGGAACACTGTAATCTCTGGTGAGTTATCTTTGACAAATATCAACACCGTTTTCTGTGGTTCTAAGTTCTCCGCATTTGACAAACCAAGATGTAACTTCTCGGTGGGTAATCCACTTATGAATTTATTATTCATAAATATCTTCAATAAACTTCCATAGTTGACAGTATTTACTTGAGTATAATCACTAACTGACCAATCGTATAAATCGTCACTCTCTGACAAAGAGTTCTGGTGAATTAGGGAACCCCGAAAAGTTATCGTTGTATTTCTCGTAATTTCGAGCAGCATTCTCGAGCTATTTGTCGTCATAAAAACAGTCCAAACGAAGAGGGCAAAAATTATAACGAAAAATAACGTTCTCGTTGAGCATTTTTTGTCGGTGTATTTATTTCCAAAGACAACGGAAATCCACACCCGGGTTCTCTTCAAACCCATCATCTTCATTAGCAAAAAAAAAAACGTAATAATAAAATACCACAACAACACAGATTAAAGTGGAGTGTACAGCCTAAATGACACCAGTTCAAATCCATTGTTCATTTTGGCACTCACTGATACCCAGGAATAAAAGTCTTGCATGCTGAATTATCTTGTCACGAGAGAAGAGAATCAAAACAGACAGCATATATTATAATAATATAGAGATCGCTACTGGTCTATTTGCATCGGTAGACACGGGAGGCTCCGCCAAACTGGACCAGGAAGCCGATGGCGGCGGTAAACAATGCCCGTGTGTACATTTCCACCAAACGTTAGAACTTACAAACGGCTCTAAATAGTTTCAATCATCTCCAAAAATATGAACAAACCACAGTCAATAGATACGCACACTGTCTTTGGTGATGACGGCCTCTTCCAGTTCTTGTTACCGCCGTGACCTAGTCTCACGATTTGGCTAAAGTGATTTCTCTCGAAAGACACACTATCTGATCAAAATAAAGATCCCAGCTCAGTATAACATTTTATTTCACAAGCTTGTTGTACTCTTCCATCTGTCTATCTATCTATCTATCTATCTATCTATCTATCTATCTATCTATCTATCTATCTATCTATCTATCTATCTATCTATCTATCTATCTATCTATCTATCTATCTATCTATCTATCTATCTATCTGCACTTCTCATGTCTGTCCATCCACCCGTCCGTTGTCCGCCTGTCTATCTGTCTGTCTGTCAAACTGCCTGCCTGTCTGTCTGTCCAAATCACTGAAAAAAAAAACAACTTCAAAAAAGCTATTGATAGACAACAATTATCTGCATGGGACATTTTAAGCAGTGAAAACTTAAGTCCAGAAAATGAATGACGGATTACACTGGATCTATCTGGTTCGTTCCAACTCCTTGCCTTCTCAAATATTTCATAACAAATCATATCGTTGTATCCTTGTTCGTGAAACACTAACCGAATTCACCAGATAACAATGAAAAGTATTTGATCTCTGCAGTAGAGCGAAGTTCAAACACAGTGCAGGAGATCGTAGTTTGACAGTTTATGAGAGTCCCTAGACTGGCCAGAGATGTGTAGGTTCTAGGTGTGGTTATATTGGCTGTTATAAACGTCAGTAAGATATTGATTAAGATGAACGAGCATGTAAAGTAACACTTCGATGTAGACGGGACTGCAAGTGGATATCAATGTGCTTAATTGGTTTATTCATTCACTCTTTGCCAGCCTTCTCTCTCTCTCTCTCTGTTTATGTGTGGGTGTGTGTGTGTGTGTGTGTGTGTGCCGGCATGATTGTATAGCTGTGTGTTGTCTTCATCTGCCGCCAATCACTCATTCTGCTCTCTATCTCTCATTATTCTCTTCATTCTTTGTATGTACTCCTCTCTCTCTCCTTCTCCCCACTCTCTCCCCCTCTCCCTCTCTTTCTTTTTAAGTTCCTCTTTCAGATATTCCTGACAGCTGTTCCAGTGTGAATCAGTAATAAAACATTTCAGTCTCTCTCTGTCCATCTTTATGTTTGCTGTATCAATGTTATAATTATCATGGTGGTGATGGTGATAATGGGTGAAAAAACGTCCAGACTTTATAGACACACTGCAAATTCGTTTTAAAATTCGCCACTCATATTTTACACACGTAGACTCACATAATGTTACAGTGGTGAAAGTACTAATGTCACTTAACTATTACTTTGAAAATGTTCGATACCTAATCACCATCACTCACTGCTGGTACAGTTTCTTATGGATTGCCACTTAGTAACCTGTACAATGGTATGTTCATGCACAAAGATCAGAGCCGGATTGCGATTTTGTAGGCCCCTGGGATACAGATAATTATAGTGAGGTCCCAAGTAATCATTAATACAAGCACGAATTTCGGATGTTTGAAATCAGTTTATTCAACTTCTGCAACATAATGTCTTATAAATTATTACATTTAATACCCACCAACATTTTTACAAAAATGGTACTTTTTGTTTTAAGGAGAAAAACCTGTGAAAAAAAATCAAAATACGGTTTTAATAATTATAGTTTATAATTTCACATAATCTCTGGATGCCCTCAGCTGGCGGAGACCCCTGGGCTGCAGTCCATAAGGATCCTGTCTTAATACGGCACTGCCAATGATGGAGTATGCTTGAGGAGATACTTTAAAACGACAATGTGTTTCAAGTGGTTTGTTTCATCTGACGTCACAGAAATTGTGCTCTCATGAAACTGTGTATTTTACTTCGTCACTTGTCGGAAGTTCCAAGGCATTGTGTTTCCTTCTCTTTTGAATTTCAATTCTTCTTTTGGATTACAGCCAATCTTTGCAAATGCGCATGCTCAACCGCCGTGCCAAAACAACAACAACAACAACAACAACCCAATAACACACAAATTTTCGCAAATGCTCATGTTCAGCCGCCGCCTCCTCCCCCCCCCCCCCCCCAAAAAAAAAACCCACCAAAAACACCAAACAACAACAAATCTTTACAAATGCTCAGCCGCCGTGCCCCCCACCCCCACCCCCCAAAACAACAACAACAACAATAACAACAACAACAACAATAAATCCTTATAATTTAATGGTCATGCTCAGCCGCCCTGCATAAAAAAAAAACAAACAACCCAAACAAATCTTTGCACGTGTGTATGCTCAGTGGCCTGCACTGGGGGCGGGGATGTCTTGCTAAGCACCACGGTCAACATCACAATTTTATAATTATGTCTTCGGAAGTAAACAAACCAATAGCAACAGTGGCAGTAACAATCCACAGAAAATGGGCAGATAATTAACAAAAAGACAAAGAAACATGTTAATGATTGTGGGCCAACGAAAAAAACAATCGTGGGTGAAGACAACAGAAAGAAAAGAAAATATGAAAAGGAATTCAGACAGACTAGTGGAAAGGAACAAAAGTATTATGAGAAAGTAAAAAATATCATGATGGCAACAATCAACGCAGACAAAATGACACAGGTAATCAGAAAAAAGGCAAAAGTAAACTTTCAAACACGAGCTGGTTAATGCTAATTAAGACCATACCATTTCATAATCACATAATAATATGTGGTTGGGTTACAACAATGTGATTTTATTTGAATTCAGCCTCAGATATTCTTTGTCAAGGAAAGAAATAGCATGTGAGAGCTATGTATTTCCATTCTTGGCTACTACAATGTGCGTGCACTAACAATCTGGACGCGGCTTCTCCAGTCGGCGAAGTATTATGGATAGACATATCTCTGGCTCTGTCATGAAATCGCTAAGAAGTATATTCGCACAACTGCAGATTACCACTCTTTTACTTGTCAAACATTCTATGGACTCTTTGAAGAGATTTTATTTCATTAATTCTATTGATTAACAACCATAGTACATGTATTCCAAATGTTTGCGTCTAAAATTGTGCATGTATTAAGTATAACAGTGTGGCCACATGTCGAGCCGCGCTACCAGCTCGCTGTCATCAGGCGACGGTCGTGTTGTGAGCGATGGAGCTTGGGTGGCCACACCACTAGCTATGGATTTTCAAGCTACAGGCTAGCTCCTAGCTGGGCTATAGCTCATGGTGTGGACGGTTCAAGCGATTATAGCTAGCTCAGTAGCTCGCTTGTAGCTCGCTGAGATTCATTCAGATAGCCTATGGACCTTGTTGGGCTTGAATAAACTCTACTTATGTTTAATGCAACTATTAAGATAACTCACAAACTAACTATGGTATATTATTCATTTTGTTTCATTTCATTCTCCACACAGTAAATAAATTGACTGAACAATAACAAGATATAATAGGTAAAAAATAACAGTTTATTAAAAGAAAAAAAATAAGAACAAAAGCATTTACGTTCGTTCATAAGTGCGATAGCACTCTTCGTCGACGAAAACCGCACTCTGTGTGATGGCTGTTGGTGAAATATTTTCAAGATCTGAGCTACAAACTCAGTTTGACGCAAACATTGCTGAACTCCCAACAGGCTCTGATCTACGGAATTCAAACATCCGGCTTCCCTATTTTCTCACCGGAGACACAGCTTATCCTCTAAAACCTTATCTAATAACTACCATCAATTCAAAGTTAACACGTGATCTAAAAATATTTACTTATCGTCATCCGCGAGCAAGGCGTTGTGTCGAGCATGCCTGTATGGTTCTAGCAGCAAAGTGGCGAGTGTTGAAGACGGCCATATCAACTGTTAAGGTTGTCCTTGCTACCGCCGCATTGCTTGGTAGTTGGTAGTCCATCGGGATCCGGTGATGACGTTGTTTCTCTGCTCTCAGGATTGGCGGCGCATGTGGCTCCGCAAACCGAAGCTGGAAGCACACAGGTGCCGCAGCTGTCGCATTGAAAGTTTGTATTTTGGACCGAGGTGCACGCTCCCCTGTGAGATCTGTCCTTTGCCGCAACGAGACGCTGTCGCCGATCCTCCTCAAAGGCAGTGGTTGCCTTGGAGCTGATCTATTGGAGGCACACGCTTCCAGCTGGCGTGGCTGAATGCCGCTCCACTTGAGGTTGTCTTACAAGGTGTCCTTGTACTTCAGTTTTGGGCGTCCTTGTTTGCGCGAACCCTCTTTCAGCTCTCCATACATGACTTGTCTGGGGATGCGGCTGTCATCCATTCATACTACAAGGCCTGTCCAGCGCATCTGAACCTTCAGCAGCATCGACTCGATGCTTGTTGAGCCAGCTCTGTCTAGCATCTCCTGGTTGGTGACTCTGTCCAGCCAGCGGATGTTAATAATCATCCGCAATTATTGACATTAAAAGTTTGAACACAATGGAAACAGAACACGAAAAGTGGGATGATGCTCCAGCCCAAGATGGTGATAGGCGGGTGAGACGCTACCAAGATCGACCAGGGCAACATGTAACATGGATGAGAGAGCAATTGGTGAACTATTTTGTAGGTCCTGGTGCCGTGGCTTGGCAAGAAAATTATATATAAATTTCTTCTATGAATATTACCCAAAGATGATGTTTTGTTTTGTTGTTGTTTTAATTTCTCCCGCTGCAATGTGAAGGGAGTCTAATTTCATTAATAAAGAAATACAAACACTGGTCGCAAGCGAATGTACAAAAATTACATTGAAGCTACGCTGAAAATCATTAACATCTCAATTAATATTGAAGAGAAAAACGGTATTTTCCACCTTTAATTACGGCTGCTTGAAAAAAAAAATTATAGATACAGTCCTATTACATGTATACTTATTGTATCTTTTTTTTTTTTTATCTGCTCAAAATATCGCAACACTTTCTTGCGATCAATTCAGTTGGGAATCGAAATCAACACAATTATTACAAAATAAAGTGAGCATTAAGTCCTTTCAAAATATGCCCACACACCTTTACGCCTTCTGATGCATAATGTGATATTTTGTAGAATTTAAGGCTCACCGGCTAAAGAAAAGCCTTTCATTGACGATGTGCTTGAAAAAAGACACTAGACAGAAAGTGAAAGTGCGCAAAAACCTCACTATCTTTAGTGTGTGGCCACATTTCTAGCGATGGGCCAAGCGGTGAGCTACACTGTAGTGAAGCGACGGGAATAAATGCATTAAACCTAACCTAGGTGTCCACACCACAAGCGATTACCGCTAGCTAGGGGCTCGCTATGAGCGACGATAAATAACTTGCCATTTAACATCGCTCGTCGCTCAAACGGTGTGTCGTGACCCCGTGCCCTCCTAAAGGACAATCTTAACAGTTAATATGGCCGTCTTCAACACTCGCCATGTTGCTGCTAGAACCCCAAAGACATACTCGACACAACGCCTTGCTCGCGAATGACGATAAGTAAATATTTTTAGATCACGTGTTAACTTTGAATTGATGGTAGTTATTAGATAAGGTTTTAGAGGATAAGCTGTGTCTCCGATGAGAAAATAGGGAAGCCGGATGTTTGAATTCCGTAGACCAGAGCCTGTTGGGAGCTCAGCAATGTTTGCGTCAAGCTGAGTTTGTAGCTCAGATCTTGGAAATATTCCACCAACAGCCATCACACAGAGTGCGGTTTTCGTCGACGGAGAGTGCTATCACACTTATGAACGAACGTAAATGCTTTTGTTCTTATTTTTTTCTTTCAATAAACTGTTATTTTTTATCTATTATATCTTGTTGTTGTTCATTCAATTTATTTACTGTGTGGAGGATGAAATGAAACAAAATGAATATACCGTAGCTAGTTTGTGGGTTATCTTAATAGTTGCATTAAAAATAAGTAAAGTTTATTCCAGCCCAATAAGGTCCATAGACTAGCTGAATGAATCTCAGCGAGCTACGAGCTACTGAGCTAGCTATAATCGCTTGAACCGTCCACACCATGAGCTCTCAAGCATCTCGAGAAACAGTCAGTTTTAACACATGTACAGCATGGTTTTAGAAAACACATGTCGTGTGAGTCCCAGCTGGTCACAACTTGCAATGATTTTGTTAATAACTTGAATAACAACAGGCAGACTGATACCATCTTATTAGATTTCAGTAGAGCCTTCGATAAAGTGCACCATGCTAGTCTCTTGACTAAACTAAACCATTATGGAGTTAGAAACAGTACTTTGAAGTGGATTAAGTCTTTCTTAGAAAATAGAACACAGATAGTCGTCGTTGGTGGAAAGTCATCCAATCCTGCAGCTGTTCTCTCGGGAGTACCCCAGGGTACTGTAATGGGCCCCTTACTATTCCTAGTTTATATTAACGATATGCGAAGTAAGATCTCTCCAGGCACTAAATTACGACTGTTTGCTGATGATAGCCTCCTCTATAGAACAATAAACTCAAAAGAAGATACGGAAATTTTACAGAAAGATCTAGACAGTCTACAAAAATGGGAGAGGGACTGGCGTATGGAATTCCACCCCAATAAATGCCAAGTCCTGAGAATTTCAAATAAAAAACACAACATCAC
The DNA here is from genome assembly GCA_963931925.1 of Onchidella celtica. Taxonomy (NCBI): domain Eukaryota; kingdom Metazoa; phylum Mollusca; class Gastropoda; order Systellommatophora; family Onchidiidae; genus Onchidella; species Onchidella celtica. The sequence goes on along the minus strand of OZ007576.1, from coordinate 31,707,366 downwards.
CTCAGACTACTTTATACACGACGAAAAATTGAGCGAAACACATGAGGCTAACTATTTGGGAGTTACATTGGACAGAAAACTTACATGGAACCAACACATTAATAACACATGTAACAAAGCAAACGGTATACTAGCATTTCTAAAAAGGAACATCTCTAACTGCGATAGGAAAGTAAAAGGAAAATGCTATAACACCTTTGTGAGGCCCTCCCTAGAGTATGGCTGCAGTGTCTGGGACCCCCACTGTCGAATAAACATAGACCAACTGGAAAGGGTCCAGAGGAGAGCTGCCCGCTTTGTGACAAATGACTATATTAGAAGTAGTAGTGTAAATAAAATGATGAGAGACCTCGAGTGGACACCATTAGAAGAGAGGAGAGCAAAAAACAAAGTAAAAATATTTTATAAAGGCAGGGAAGGAAATATCCATATCCCACTGAACCACCTCACCATTAATACCAGAGGCAACAGAAGGAATAATATAAAATATAACATCCCAAGCTCACGGGTTAACAGCCATCTTTATTCTTTTTACCCTAATGTCATCAGGATATGGAACAACCTCCCGGCAGAAGTCCAAACACTATCGTCTGCAACGACTTTCGACAATGAATTTAAGAACATTATTGTCCGTTGCAGCTACCATTGTAACTAAAGTGCGGGTTGTATTTCTGTGCACAATCTGGAAACCAAGAGATATTTATACCAGAGTTATATATACAAAAGACTTTATACAACTAATATATTTTTAAATGGTCTTAACATCTATGTAAGGTTTTACCCTGCTTTTAGCCTCAGAGGAGCGACGTTGAGTCGCATATACTATAGTGCAGTTGGGGAATCGTCTTATAGACGAACCAACTATAAAAGAAGAAGAAGAAGAAGTATTGCCCAGCTAAGTGCTAGCCTGTAGCTTGGAAATCCATAGCAAGTGGTGTGGCCACCCAAGCTCCATCGCTCACAACACGACCGTCGCCTGATCATAGCGAGCTGGTAGCGCGGCTCGACATGTGGCCACACTGTAAGGAGGGCACGGGGTCACGACACACAGCTTGAGCGACGAGCGATGTTAAATGGCAAGTTATTTATCGTCGCTCATAGCGAGCACCTAGCTAGCGGTAATCGTTTGTGGTGTGGACACCTAGGTTAGGTTTAATGCATTTATTCCCGTCGCTTCACTACAGTGTAGCTCACCGCTTGGCCCATCGCTAGACATGTGGCCACACACTAAAGAATAGATTTCAGGGAAAACAGTCGGATTTTCTTTCCTTACCTGTAAAATGAGGTTCTTAGCTTGTTTCATGACAGAACACGCGAAATACTTTAACTTCTGCAATGGTTATTATGTGTAGGGATTCAGGCTATGGTGCGTGTTGCGTTACACCACACTCCATGGGTCAAAATTATTATTAGAAGTCACCGACTGATTTCTTTTTACTCTGTTTTATGAGAATGTAAAGTGAATTTCCCCAACCAGGACATGAAGAACCTAAAACCATTCTAAAACTAGGTAAGAGAGATTTCTTTCCAAGCGTTTTTCATGGTATATATTATTAAAAGAACAAGCTGGGGGGAGGGGGGTCTTATTTGGCTATAGAAATAAAGTCAGTTCCGGCATCTGAAAGTAGTACAGTATGAAAATCAATAATTTTAAAACTTGTTTGACCATGGATATGGTCATAGCTGGTTCTGCCTCGAAATTCTTCAAATACAGTAATCTGTGGACAAACACTGTTCATTTTTAAAATTCAGATCATCTGTCCTAGTAGGCCTACAACTAGAGTCTAAAGCGTGTGGCTCTATGTGGTTTGAGTCAGTGCATGTTGGCAACAACAAACAGCACGTAATTCCGCTCTAAATCGTGAGCCTGTGACACAATACAATAAGAAGTTTAGGGTATTGTTTAGATACAGCACAAAGACCAGAAAAGTGAAAACAAGCGTTTGCTCAGCCTCGTCACCGTTCCTTTCGGGCAGGTTGGGTGCGACTAGCTGGTAGATGCCAATAGGAAACGTGCACACCAAAAATACGGCGTTGACTGTTACGAGCGTGATTGTGAGGGATGCTTCTCGACGAGACTTAGGGCCTGGATTTGTAACAATAGTGGAGGACGAGTCGTGCCGAAAATTAGGTCCTGAAGTTGTAATAGTAGTGGGAGATGTATCACACTGAGAATCTACTAACTTAGTTCCTGGATTTGTAACTGGGTGAGGACCAAACACTCGCGAAATGATAGAAATTGATCCCCTCTGCAAGCTGAATCTACGTTCACGAATTGATTTGTTTGGCTTTAGAAGGGCATTTTTCCTGCGCACTAAACCAACAATGATAACAATATTAAATGAAAACAAAATGACGAAGGGAAGTAAACTCTGTTTCAAGAAATGCGTCAAGTACCATGTTTGCATAACTGCCCGATTATTACCCTTGGTAATGCAAAATCTAAAAACAATCTCCGATGCGTTGCTTGTGGAAGCATTTTCTCTGACGTTTCCTTCTATCATTGGATTTGTACTGAAAATTTCCTTTTTTCCATTATTTCCTTCAATGACGGCGTTGTCTTTCGGCAAGGCTGATTTGCCGAAAATGAAGAAAATAGGGAGGTTGGCGATGACAAAAAATGTAACAGTTGCAGAGAGAATAAAGTAGGAGCGAAACTTCGTGCAGACTATTTTGACTTTGTGAGGCTTGATGATGGACAACACTCTTTCTGACGTCATGATGACCAGTGTCCAGGCGCTGAGCTCTGTGAAGATGTAGACAACATAGACCTGGAACTGGCAACTGAGCTCACTGGTGCCACGCACGTCATAATCTGTGGAGATCAATGGTTTTGTATGTGTGGGTGTGTATACCAAGTATTCTCACTTATCAACTCATTCAATGTTTGAAAATTAAGCTTACCATTGGTTAAAATGCCTAGAATAATATCATCTATGATGGTGACGATAAAGCCAGATTGGTAATAAATAACCGGTATGGTATTCGGCAAACTATGAATTTGGGTTGAGTTTAGAGAACGCCAAAATCCAGTCTTGGGAGTAAGTAAGGCGTTTTGTGCTTGGAAGAAGCAAGACGACAAACAAACATAGAAAATGATAGGACAGAGGGAGAAGAATATCTACCACAATTTGATTCCTAATACCATCAAGAAATGAACTGTTTAGAAATTAATAAAACTGGGTTTGGGAAGATAGAAAATCCAGCAAGGAATGTAACTGAACAACATTTTAAGTTTTCTGTCACTGACCTTTGAAAGATTGCAGAGGTGTCTCCTGCCAAATCATAATTATGCCCTTGATTGAAACTAAATGTAGCGAAGCTCTTTGTTGCAATAAATGTAAGTTAACAAGGCATCTTGGAAAATCTCAACATCCATTACGGTAATGGGAACCCTCTTATAACGTACAAACCTGTTAAAGCGAAAATGAATCTAGGTAGAAGGCCAGTCAAAACTGTTCCAGAGTCCATCACTGCCAGAAATCGTAGATAAACCGCCATAGGCATGGATCTGAAAGATTTCCTGCCCAACACCAGTACAGCCAAAGCATTCCCTGTTGCGCTCAAGAGCATCAGGACAGGAGAAATGATGATGTTCAAAAGTCTGTCCGCTTCAACCAATGAATTTTCTGATGTCATGGAGTCTCTGTGCATTGTGATCCACAGCTTGCGTGCCAAATACTTCAAACTGTGTGAAGATTAGTGTATGAAATCAGTCCGAAGTACCTGATAGAAATATGTTCAAGTTACAAAACCACTACCAACAGTGTTCGAACTGTATGAAGATGCGTGTGTGAAATAATTCCAAGTTTCTGATCGAGATATGTTCAAGTTTCAAAAACCATTACCAAATAGTTCAAACTCTATGAAATAACTCCAAGTTCCTGATTGAGATACGTTAGCATTGCAAAAACCAGTACCAAACAATTCAGGATGTTTGAAGATCCTGTATGAAATAACTCTAAGTTCCTGACTGAGATATGTTGAAGTTACAAAAACCAGTTCCAAACAGTTCACGTTGTATGAAGATCTGTGCATGAAATAACTCCGCGCTCCTGATCGAGATATGAAAATTACAAAACCCAATGCCAAACACTTCAAGTATTAGAAAAGTATGTGCATGAAATAACTAAAAGCTCCTGGTCGAGATAAACTATGTTAGAATTGCAATATGCTTTGTATTGAAAGAGAATCCGGACTGGTTTGCCAAATATATATCAATTTAAAAAAGTGTAAAATGGCATGCTAAACAGCTGGAAAAATAGTTTTTTTTATCTTTGTACAACCCAGTTCAGACCAAATAACTTGTAAATTGCTACTCTAACAGCACTCACTGAAAAAAACCCATTGTACTCATCAAAGAAAAGGGCATTGCTGATACGTTATTACACTTTTCTATTCACCGCTCTGTTTCATGAAGTCAAAGCGTTTGAATCCTCTATCTGAAGCTAAGAATATAGATCTATATAGTAAAACGAGAAAGCCCACATAAATGTTCCAGACACTTCATCACTTGGATCACAATTTCTCTTAGAGTGAGTGTTTCATAGAGCTTTTTAAAATAGGCTGAATCGTATTTCGAGTAGAAACAGAGGTAATGGTTCAATATTCTGACTCAGATTATGAGAATATCGACCAGACACACATTCTGCCACGCATCCTGACCACTAACGCCGATACACCCACTCCACCTCGAGAAATTCAACCAGATTAAATGCATTTCATTCCGTGAACTAGTTGATCACTGATAATGCATTACTCAAGATGAGTGTTGTTGCAAACGTGATCTTCACGAATTCTGCCCGCGATCCCGTCTTATTGGAAATCAATGTTTTAGTTCCAGAAGAGTGAAAAACAATTACAGGCACTTTCGTGGTACCAGATGTTGTTTTATCTATTTACATCTATACTTCAATGGGGTAAAATTGAAAAATAAAAAAAAAAGAATATTTTAATAGTCAAAAAAGTTATTCCTCCTTTTCGGAGATTTTTATATTTTGGGGAAACAAAAGTTATTTGTTCCTCACATCAAATTCTGTTTCAAACTGTTTGCCACAAAACTGAATATTATACTTCAAGTAGCTGGATAGAAATGAGAATCACATGGCGCGTCTTTATATAATACTAGCTGAGGTCCCCGGCCCTGCCCGGGATATTTCGGTTTGAATATTAGTTTCAGTTCTGGGTGGTTTTTATGGACCTGCTTCATCTTGCCTGTTCCTATTTGTTTACTTTATTTTTGTTTGTTTGTTTTTAATTAAGTCTTACTGCTCTACCTTTGTGAGTTGACACCCTGCGCGTCCCGTACAATAGCATGATTTGCGCACGGGTTAGTGTTTGATAGTGAACACATCGCAGGAAATGATAACGAAACCTTAAAATGGCGAACCATGACTCGAAATACATCTAAATGATGCCGAAACAATGAAAAATGAAACGTAGAAGCCTGAATATTTCATAATTTCTAATATAGCCCATGTTAATTTCGCATTGATAATATGCTGTTGTGCAAAGTTTGAAGCCTGAGTGTGATGCGGTTTCTGAGCCTTAGGTGACCAAAGTTTCGAGTTACCAAAATATCTTACTACACTCGCCCTGTCTGAGCTGTAAAAATGGCGAATCGGAAAACCTCGAACGGCCCATTTTGTTTTCTATTTTTCTAAATTTTTAAGGTTGTTGCATCATTAAAATGAATTGATACAAACCTTGCTCAGTCTTTGAACTACTTTCAGTAATTTTTTCATGGCTCTACGTTCAGTAGTTTTTTCAGCTATAGAGTACAACCGTCCAATTTTACCCAATTATATATATAGATACTGAAGTCTTACACACGGCTGACATAATTATATGGTGATGCATGGTCAGCAATTCAGTGTTTGAGAAACCATAACTGGTAGCGTACACCAGTTGTTGCTCTTCTCCGCAAAGTTTGTCCTTGGGCGGACTCAAACACTAAAGGCAAAAACACGTGAACATCATTGTTAAACATATAAATGTTGGTATAATCACCGTGTATTTAATTCTGCGAATGCGTCCAATTACTTGCGTGTAAACAAATAATTATGTCAACGGCACAAAAGCCTTAATAATCCTATATTTTCATATCAGTCCAACAAACAGTGTTTCTGGTAATGTTTGTGAAATGTCCCGGGTTTTTTTCCTGTTGATCAAATGCAAACTAGGATTATTTTTGCAATGAATTGAATGTAGCCTAGAAAGATCCACAATTTTTCAAGATTTTCTTAATAAATGTTTTCTTGCGAAAATCTTTTACTATTGTTTCGAATTACACACTAATATCTGAACAGTGGTTATCTACTTATAAAGCTGGGACTTTTTAATGAAGCTTTAGCTACCATCACCTTTACTTATTCAACGCTTTCCTCAGAATTATTTCCCTGGTAGATCCGCGCCATCTTCTGGTTTTATAATATTATGTCTCGAAAGTCTCATTCGAGAGCTGTGGGTGCTATTATATAATCTGTCTTGCTCAAGGGCACGCTTGTAGATGACATAACAATCTCATGAAAGAAATAAGTTTGCATTTTTCACATTTTAAAATCTAGAACAGCCATGTAAAGAGGAAAATGGGGCATTACTGTTTTACGATACCAAAGATTAAATCATTTTAATGAAAAACCAGTCCCCCATTTCGTGCAGTGGCAGCACAATATACAATGTTTAAATTTGCAGTAACAGATTTGATCTATTCTCTGTTTTTCAAACAGCAGTTAAACGAAAAAAAGGCAGCAAACAGGATGATACAATACTGACAGTCTTGGCTAAACAAAACCACATTTAACCCGATAAATTCGCTCATTAATGGCGTACCCACCAAGAGAAAAGTATAATGAGCTCTGGTTAGTTGATAAAAACTGTTTACACCTACCTTCCAGCAAAGAGTTTCTTTATAAACATTAGGTTTACTTCAAAGAGACATTGTTAAATATCTTATCACCCTCAGTTAACAGTGAACTCATTTTCAGCACTAATCAGCAGAGGTATTATGTGCTGACACCCGCAGAAAGAAATTTCAAAGATATGTGATCACGTTAATTATGAATATTCACTCGAAATTTACCTGCTTGTATTGTTACTTCAGATTACTTTATACTGGGTGCCAGTAATTCTGATTGAAACTTGATAAATATGAAAGCCGATGAATACTTCCAGTGGCAGAAACCCCCATCTCCGCCTTTTTTTTTTTCCAGGTGCAACTACGATTCAATGTGCATAGTGATCCACGGCCTTTTGCTTGTACTCTTTTGCTTCATCAAAACTGCGAAGTTGTCCAGGGACATAAGATAAATCTTATTATAAAAAAAATAGTTGCGGGAGTAATTCATTGTGAGGCAATTTTGATCCTTTTTTTGCTCGGTGCTACAGGATAAATGACAGTTTCAAAAATTATAAAGTTAATTTTCCTAATTGTCAACTAATCCAGTCCAATCGCTTTTGTATCGACCGATGGTGTTGATTCAGGTTTCAGGTATTTTTAAATAAAAAGTTGTAAAAATGTAAACTACAATGAGCTTTGTTTTGGCTCCCTTCAGTAAGTCCACCGCACCGGATTCGATGTATTAATACGCGTTCAATTCCGTGTGCACAATTTCCCTATCCGAAATGAGTGCGTAGTGCTCTGGAGCGCATGGAATCCGTAGTAAGATTGTAAGATTGTAGATTATGGGAAGCTTTGTAGACCAAAGAGAGAGAGAGAGAGAGAGAGAGAGAGAGAGAGAGAAGAGAGAGAGAGAGAGAGAGAGAGAGAGAGAGAGAGAGAGAGAGATAGAGAGAGAGAGAAAGAGAGAGAGAGAGAGAGAGAGAGAGAGAGAGAGAGAGAACGCTGGATTCACAGGTTTATCCCGGATAATGCCGGTGTAGCAGGCGAGATTATACCCCCGCCAGACTATACCCGGGGTTAAACTGGCCTAGCCCAGAATATCCCCCGGGGTATATTCTGGGCTAGGCCAGTTTATACCCCGGGGTTTACTTTGGGCTAGGCCAGACTATACCCCCCCAGTCCAGATTATACCCCCTACTTTTTTTTAAAAACAAGTCAAGACCGTAGTTTATTTCAACTTTAGTTTGAATTGTTCATTATCACTGTCATCAGATATCATATTGAAGCATACATTTTTGACTCTTGTAAATTATGATACATTTAAAAGGACATAAACATGCTTAAAAAGCATTGATTTACAAAAGGATTGAAAATCCATTGAAACTGACATGATTAAACTTTAACACTAATTTTACTTGTGTCAGTTGGTATTATTATTGTTCTGGTTTTTTTATAATTAGTTGACCATGAGTTAAACATGTATGTATTTTTTTTGTTTGGCACCACTAACATATACTTAGTGGCAAGGTATGAACTAATTATAAGACTCATAAGTGTAAAGTTATCTGAATCTTATTATAATTTTTGAAAATAAGAAATGTGCTTGATATGTCGGAACAATTAGATCTATATACAAAGTTACACTGATGCAGAGAGAAAGGCCAGAAAAGAATACATAGAGAAAAAAACAACAACAACATTTTAACAGCTGAACTGGCAGATGGTGCAATTCCATCATCCAGCAAACATTAAATATTTCACACAAAACTAAATACATACTAAAATTGTTTCACATAATGAATTTAACCTGTCCATATCCTCTTGAAACGTTACAGAAAGCTAACCAGTAATATACAATAATAACAATAAGAACACCAAATCATCTTATTTACTCTTGAAAATAAAGAGAATATAATCAATATCAGAATCACCATCATCTTGGAATAATACAAAGATAAGAGGGAATATAAAAATGACCTACACATCATTCTAGAATCTATAAGAAGCAATAATATATGTAATATATGTGCAAGTACATGTAAAAAATAATGTGTTAAATCTTTTCAACTATTCAAGTAGAACTGGACTGAAAGCTTTAGCGAAGTAGCTTTGATAGTCATGTAAAATGACAGATTAAATCCACTGAGACAACAGTGCATTGCAGGAAAGTAATTATAGTATGTTAGGGCAAAAATTCGATGGATCATGTTGCATGAACATGTCTTGTTAGTAAATTCTTTGATAGCGTATTTGTAGAAATGTATACATTTTATGTAGCTCATGGTTTAAGGCACTGGATTAGTGTCACTCACGTTCGTTGGCATGTTGTAGTTGTTTTTGTAGTTGATTGCCATTGAGTAAAATTTGCACGGTACTGTTTGTTTGGCACTGACATACACATCCCAACGGATGAAATAATTAACGGACTCATAAAAATGAAGTCATTTTAAATATTTTTTTGTGTACAAATACACAGTTGTTAAATCCCTTGGCAGGGGACGTGTTAAGCTTAGGAAGGTAAAGACGGACAAGGTCTTTTCTTTTTTTTTTTAAATTTCATTTCACTCGCGAGTGACATTTCCTTACTCACTATAAGTTATAACACATAAGTTCAGTCTTTCAAATACCTTGCAAACTAATCCAGTGTCTTAAACCGTAATGTACATGAAATGTATATCTTTCTACAAATAACCTATCAAAGAATGATACTCACTGACAAGAAATACTGTTAATGTAACATGATCCATCGAATTTTGCCTCAACATGCTATAGATCTAATTACCTTTTATAATGCACTACTTTTGTCTCAGTGGACTTACTCTGTCGGCCTACACAACTGTCAAGGCTATTTAGTATTTCACTAAAGCTTTCTGTCCAGTTCTACTTGAATATTTGAAAAGATTTAACACGTTTTTTATATATAGTTGATACACATACATTGCTGCTTATAAATTCTAGAATGATTTGTAGGCATACGCTGTCATTTTTACACTCCCTCTCATATATTTGCAATTTCCAAGATGATGATGATGATTCTGATATTGATATTTCTCTATATTTTCAAGAGTAAATAACATGATTTCGTGTTCTTATTGTTATCATTATTACTGGTTAGCATTCTGTAACGTTTCAAGTGGATCTGGACAGGTGGAGTTCATCAGTCGCAAACATTAAGTGCCTATTTAGTTTTATATCTGCTGGATGATGGAATTGCACTATCTGTCAGTTGGATTATCATTATTATTTTTTTCTGTGTTTTCTTTTCTGGCCTTTTCTCCCTACATCATTGTAACAAAAAATACAATGCATGTTTTACTCATGGCCAACTAACTATCAAAATAATAATAATAATAATAATATCATCAACACTCACGAGTGCAATTAATGCTGAAGTCTAATCATGTCAGTTTGAATGGATACTCAACTCTTTTGTATATCAATGCATTTTAAGGCATGTTTGTTCCTTCTAAAATGTATCATGATTTACAGGAGTCGAGAATGTAGGCCTATGTATGTACACCAAAGTAAACTAAGGCTGAAATAAACTGTTACTATTATTTTCTCTAAATTGCATTATGACTTGTTGGTGTCAAGAATGTGTTCATGTATGTCTTAATATGATATCTGGTGACAGTGATGAAGAACAGACTGAAATAAACTGTGGTCTTGACTTGTTTTTAAAGAAAAAGCAGGGGGTATAATCTGGACTGGGGGGGGGGGGGGTATAGTCTGGCCTAGCCCAAAGTAACCCCGGGGTATAAACTGGCCTAGCCCAGAATATACCCCGGGGGATATTCTGGGCTAGGCCAGTTTAACCCCGGGTATATTCTGGGCGGGGGGTATATTTTGGCCTGTTACACCGGGAACTTCTTCTTGTATTAAAAAAAAAAGGAAACAAATTACTTGTGTTTGTGGTTTTGTTTCGTAAATGAAAAGAAAACTATGGGAGATTACAATACCTTCACGTGTTCATACATCAGCTTTCTGTTCGACCTTGTGTAGTTTTATTTTCTCCATTGTTACTAAATATTTTTTCATTTTTTAAAATAAAACTTTTTTTTTCATCCTCGTATTTTTCTCAAGCATCTCTGCCAGCGGATGCACTTTTCATTTCTGCATCATGTCAGTGCACGTGATCCTTCCCGTGTGGTCTATTTTCTAATTCATGGCACATGACGCGACACGTGCGTACTTGTATTTGTTTACCCAAGAATCTGGCCTTCATAAGTGGTGAAACAGACCGAGGTCGGTGTAGGCGCCAGACCTGGTGGCTCGCCGCCCATAAAGTTTGCTTCACACTAGCACAACAGGCACTGCCCGCTGCATGTCACTGGGTCGCCGTGTGGGAAGTGCCTATTGTGTAGTGTGAAGCGAAATTTATGGCGGCGAGCCACCAGGTCCGACGCCTACACTGGCGTTGGTCTGTTTCATCCCTTAGTTCAGGCTGTTGCTGAAATTTACAACGTCCACGTGAGTATTATACAAAAACAAATAGTAAAAACCCTCAATGGTATAGTGATCAATGGCTAATTGAATGTGCCGTTTTTGAGCGTAGCCCTGTCCAAACGTACTTGTCGCTTATCAGGCACTAACCCAGAAAATATTGATGAATAAAGACCCATCTAATGACCATCACAACTGTCACGTGCAGAGTTAGGGTCTTGGGGATGTTACGACTGCACGAGAGGCAGCTAACTCACACTCGGACACAACCACACAAGAAAAGTATTAAATAACTAGAGCGTATATATGTCAGGCCGGTCAGGCCATAGTTTACATAAATATTAATAACAAACAAAAGACAACAGGGGTATATATTCAAACCAAAAAACTAATTAATAACTTAACCAATGATATTCATGTAACTATGGAGGTACTGCAATCAATAGCTAATAGGTATATTATACGAAACTAGATATCAATTTAAAGTGACAGTTGAGTCGCCACTGGCCAGTCGCCAGGCAAACTCTCCCTAAATCATATGGGCTTGAGTGTTAGGAGAGCCCAGTATGTTCAAAGCCTACAGAAGCACTCTTCGGCTTGTAGGTAATTTAAGCAGTTGCCAAAAGACTATATTTTATGCACGATCACTATTCAATTCATCAACAATGTGCTATATTATTCCAATCATACTATGGCAATAGATCTATGATACAGGACACTCGTGGTCGAGTGCCAGCTGGGGTTTCCTTAGTCTTCCTATGAGGCTGTAGTTCTCTCTCTATCTCCGATCTCTAATTATGCTTGAATAAATAAGATATAGTACCATTGGTCACGCCTACTGGTAGGCGCGAACATCAATATAGCGCAGCGTGGGCTTTCAAAGGTCAGCCCACTCAGACCTTTCTTTCTAGAGCTCAGTCAGTCCGTTAGCAAGGACTTCTTGTCTTCAAAGCACACAGTTCAGGTACTGGTCAACCGGAGATACTTCACGACACGATGCTTCTGCTCGTCTGTATTCACTAAATCTGAACGTTACACGATATTATATACTATCTAACTACCCAGCGTGCTAGTCCGCTGGCCCAATTAGTTCAGCTATCTCATAGGTCGAAACCTCCCACCATTTTAATTGTAGTAACACGTCTGCACTATTCTACCAGCCAGTTAACGTGCAAAAACTTGTCTAGTCATACTTAACAATGTCAACTAGCCCCACCTTGTTTCACCCCTACTCCATTACTTATTAATCACGAACATTAAAACCCACAAGCGTGAATCTAACAGTTTAACTTTACATTTATTTACTCACCAACTATAATTTGGCGAGGACCGTTCAAGGCCACCAGCCAATTTCTCATGGCCCTGGCAAAACAACAACAACTCACTCTCTGCGTGAGTTTTAACAACATCTGAATCATGACAACAACGTTAAGTACCTTTCGTGCCGATATGAATTCCGAATCTCTCTTTCAAACAGTTTGCGACCAAGGTTCTTGTTTATTCTAGCTCCACTTTTTTTGCGCAACTGAGAAATTCGATGTTAACCGTTTGCGGCTTTAGAATTATGATAAGAAGTTAGAATAAATCAGAACTGTGAAACAACTTGGTAAGTGTCCCCAACTCATTTCAAACAGGTGTCAAAGTGTGTATTTTGCACATACAAAAAGATCTCCAGCTTTTCAGAAACTAGATAAAGAACAAACAAGAACTAAAGTCCAGAGTTTATGACCCAATTTCTCAAACCAGTAATTTAACACCCATACCGCCAGAATGTCCCCTGTCATACTCAAGAGCATCAGGGCGGGAGATACAATCATTTTCAAACTCAAAATGTGGCTAAAAGAACAAAAAGTTGTGTATAGCAAAGCGTCGCATAAGAAATAATACAGGAGCGATACAATTACACGTTAATAAACCGAAAGCTTGATTTGCCTTTCCTTTTCCTTTGCGTTTTATTGCATCGTTTCTGTATTACTTCCTACGCGAGGCTCTGCTAACATACAACTTTTTCTTATTAGTCGAAAGCCTGCATGCTTAAGCCAATGAGTTTTCTGATGTCATTGTGTTTCCGTGGAATTAAGTCAAGATCTCCTGTCGCAATTTAATTGCATGGGTCAAGCGGGGGGCACTTTTATCGACCAAAAATGATTTTGATCTACAATGAGGCTTTGTTGATTCTGATTCTTCAGGATCTCTTCTGTGTGTGTACAAAATGTTTTTCATGAAGAAAATAAAAGAATTAAATTTCACTGCGTATGACCAAATCGGGCTCAAATAACCAATTTGAACAGACAGTTCAAATTTCGCAATTTTAATAATTTGATCATAAGTTAATATTGAAAATTTCGATTTTTTTTTAAAACAAACAATTTCTAATATCCCTGGCAGTACATGATATGGCCGTTCTGTCTTGATACTCCTCAGTACAAATAGTGGCAGGATCCATGCCCTACATTCTATTTCTATCTTGTTTGGAGCCGCGCAATACAGCCCCTTCGAGGTCTAAACAAACAGCATTTTTGAGGGTTCCGGGGAACACCTGAAGAGAGGAAGAAGAAGAAGAAGGCAGCTAGAAACAAGAAACAATAAAGACATCAACAACAACAGCAACAAAATCAAAGCAGCAAACGAGGAGAACAATAGCTACTAGCTGGTACCTTCTATGAATAGAGACCTCATACAAGAGCATGCCCTGCCCAGCCAGCAAACCTAGAGAAATCTGGCAAGTACGATTGGCGTCAAGTTTGCACTTGGGAATGATGTCGTTCTTACGTTGATCCGCTGATTACGACATTGAACCGCCGTCGGTTTGATGTAGGGAATCAGCTCTACAGTAATACTATCAATCCTATGATAATCTACGTCTGACCGCCCTAGGGTTGTTGGGTGGATACATAAAGAGGGGTATTAAAAAAACTGGTACGCTGGACTTACATAAAATACAGAACCGATACTTCCATACATGTATTCTTTCAGTCACAGTATCAGCTGTTGAACGTTTCGCCACAGGTTTCAAACTCCAGAGACATGTGCAATTTCTACTGCAGTTTCTCTGAATAAACAAACTGAAAGTCGGAAATCAGTTGATCGGCATGGCTAGATATCCCACATATCTGAGTATGAGAAACAATTAAGTCTGTGAAAAAGACCGACGGTTATCTTAACAGATTGATAGGGACAGGAGGAGACCCTATCAGAAGTGGCCACCAACCACCCACTCACGACACTGAGTTTCACTGATATCCGATGAGTTGGGCTGCTGCTGAGATTTCATTTGAGTTTGAGTTAGGGTTTTCACAGAGCGCCGGCACGATAACGGCTACTTCACAACTTCACCATTTTTTTTTTTGGCTAAGTTACTTTGGGCTTTCAATGATGGCAAGATATTTTATAACTTGTTTTTGTTGAAACTAGTCGAGCGGTCAAAAATGGCTGGTGTCCTTCCAAAGAAAGGCGTCAGTAATCAAGGGAAAGTATCTAGTTATAAAGAAAGAGACATTCCATAAAAGCAAGTTTATGCCCTTTACATTATGTTCACATCTATCTTGAAAGTGGTAATGGAACAGTGTGGGTGATGCTTGCTCTCCTCCAAGTACTTTGATTTCGAATTTACGTGCACTTGAGAAATTATAACAGAGACTGCACTGATGACAGATTCAAGCGTCTGGATACGAAATTTGCAGACAGAAGGACTGTCTTAAAATATGCCTATCTGGTGGGTTTGAATTAGAAATAAACTACCGCAAAAGCCGCGCTCTGTGCAGACCCCCAATCACTGCCCCGCCCGTCATTTTATATCCTGTCTACATCTGTCTCGCCAAATCAAAATGATTCCCAAAGAAAGCATCAGGGTATGCCTGTGTTCAAATTGTAGCCGCGATCACCTCGAATAGTTCAAAGCAGTCGGAAAAAAAAATGTTCATGTGCTCGTGAAAAAAAAAAGGGATCGGCGGCAAGCAGTCTGCGACACAAAGCAAACTAAATAAAAACAAATCAATGAAAAAATGCGAACTTCTGTGCACCCTCCAAGATATTTGATAACTCATGCAAAATTTGGTTGCTGGGGGTGGCCTAATAAAAAAGCCTTTTGCGTCCAAAGGAGGAGAATTTGTGAATTACATAGATACTCTTCATGGTACTTTCCGGAGCTCTAAATCTTGAGTACGTTTCGGTTGTTCTGTTGTGTGAGGTTTCTCATGTTTTTCATTCAGGAAGCGCGTTTTCATAATTATTAAGTGCATTAATATAAAGGGTAAAATATGCAAGTCTGTGTTCTGAAAGACAAATACTGACAGAGGGCAAAACAAGTTTTTCCTGCCGGACCTGGAATTCAGAATTTAAAATGGACATACTGTTGCAATAGAAGATAGGAAAAAAAAAAAGCATGGACATGATATTATCTTAATCAGGGAGGAGGAGGTTATAAACTCCCAAGAGTTTGAGTTTGGGTTTTACCACACGTCGGTACGAGAATGGCTACTTTGCGCCTCTGATGAAATAAAAAAAAAAAAAAAAGGAAGGTCAAATGCTCGTTATATGAGATTGCAATGCCCCCCCCCCCCTTATCCAGTGTCTTTTTAGATGTTAAGGGAATGAAAAGCGTGAGACAAAACTAAAAGTGGAGTAAAAGAAAATATTTACCCTAGTTAACCCTGGGTTTTAATGCTCCGTTTGTCGAATGCTGCTTAGGTTTACGATCAAGATTTAGGCTGCCCTTATCTCTACTGATAAGTTTTCACAGGGACATTTGGGAACTTCAATGTGCTCAATAAAAGGGCGCTGTCAGTCTCTGGTGTACATTTTACAAGAACAATCAATTGAGATTAGAACAGCCGCTTTGTCGAAATAAGCAATTCCTGATGTTAATGCAGTGTAAGTACATCTGGCAAAGGCTTTTATAAAGCGAAAACTCCCATCTATCATGATTGTCGAAATGATTTCAATTGATAGACACAATTAAGAATGTAATGACCAATTGGATCTGAACTGTTATGCACCAAAATGAGTTATATGAGAAGATGTACACATCAGAAACGCAGACCTTGTTGACCAAGGAAGAATCGATTCTCTGCATCATTCGTGATTCCTGATAATAATCGAGTTTTCAGTTATACATTCAGTCTGCTTAAACAAGGTGTTTTACTGAATTCAGTTTCAAATACAATTGAATTCCATTATTAGAACCAAAAAAAAAAAAAAGGGTTGGGGGGGGGGGGGGTGGCAAGTGCATGGCCGTTGTGTTGTGGTTACAGAAACGTACAACTTCGGCATTACGTCATTGTGGATAACTTTGGCTAGCGCAAATATAAATTCATGTTCAGTTTCACTACAACTGAAGTCCATCATCAGAATAAAAGGGGATCAAGTACAAGGCCGCTGTGTTTTGCTGTCAGAATCGTAAACATTACGTCACTGGGGATGACCTCGGAGAGTGCAAGTCTAACATTATTTCCAGGGCTCAGCAACTCCGACAACTGTGACCTAAAAATAAAATTCATAAATTAAAAAAAAAAAAAGCTCGTTTTGACCTCAAGGCCATTTCATGTTCTGTTGAGTCGTTATGTCATCAGATAATTATATAAGTGGGCGCATTTGAAAACATTGGATTGATTTCAATATCTGATCCAACTTCTGAAGGAAATGAAATCCCGTTGACAATATTGGCACATGGAGTTAAAATCATCTCCTCATTGTGTTGACTTGTCTAGGACAGTGGAAGGTCACGTCATTTGACCTGTTTGTCCACAAAAGGCCGTCTAAAATGAAAAAGAAGAAACACGTACACACACAAAAAGAGTATAATCATAAAAGAAGAATATACAGTGTGGGCCAAATGCTAGTTTACCAAAATACAATTTCAATGAACACAGTTATATTATAACCAAAACACGGTTACATTTCAGCTTCATTGTACATCGGAGTGTTAATTTTGTTTGTTTGTTTCTTGTTGTTAAATTTGATTTCAATGTTTTTCTTTCGGGTAGTGGTAAAATTACTCCAAGTACGTCTTTAAATAATTTCAACAAAAACAACAACTGCTGATATTGCAGATACTACGATCGCGACAAAGACGAGCGAATGCATAATATCGTTAGTATTAAAACCATCAACAAAAGTGAAAAAATCCATGCTAAATAAATCGAATCATTCGTCATTATGCAAACCTCCAAAACAATTATCCTGTCAGTCTGGTGAAGCAATGGGTCAAGTCTATTTCTTATCTGCTTATACTCAGTGAGCGAGGTATCTCTTGTCGTCAGCTGTCTCAGGACAGTTTCGGTGTGTCCTAAATAGTGAGACAGACTTGTTTTAGTCTCGCCAATATGCGGAGTTCCTATTTAACTCCATAGTCCACATGTCACACTAAAACCCTGACAAAACAGACTAAGACAGTGCGTCAACAGCTAGGCCCTATCCTTGATTTTTTTGCATAGCATTAAAATATTGATGTGTCTCACATTGGTACATTTCTCCTGTAGTAACGACAACTCAGGTTTATTCTATGAAACCTCCAGATTTTGTTCGGTAGAGACCCTTTAATAAAGTGTGATGAAATGACCATGAGGGTGAGAGAAACCTATGGACATTTAGGAAAATGGGAAAGATGTACGGTGTTACGGATCTGGGAATGGGTAGTGCCCTCTAGCTGTTATGAAGAGGGTCTTCTCAATGATGGTATTATGACTGCATTTTAAATCGAGAGGTATTTACTATTTAATCTTTCGTACCATGCCACACACTAAGAACAATCTGAATAAGTTTCATAAACAGACCTGCAGGGCCACAAATTTAATTACATTAAATTTCCTAACAATTTTGTCTAAATCTATTACATACTAAAGACAACATCAGCAGCATCAAATGAAAATTCAATAATATGTCACTAGAAGTCTTCTCTAGATTCCTATATTGTTATGATCATTCTGACTCACTAACAATTTGAGTACTAGTTATATATCTCTCAGATATAGTCTGCCTACTATCTATCAAGCAATATACTAATATCGTCTCTGGCGACGATGTCATCTCAGCTATTTGTGCCTACCGCTTATAATGGATCAAGCTCGTCAGTATAAACTGACGTAGTTAAGTCTAGATATCTACTCTAGGATGGGCTGGCAATCCCCAGCCTCATCCAGACAAATCAATCCCAATTCACAGATGTGTATGCCAAACATTCATACTAATTGCAAGTCAACATAAATCTCTGTCTTGCATTCTTGGGCAGCATTCCTAGTATATGCGGCAATCCTGTCCTACTGGATAAATTATGTTCAGCTCCTCGTTCATTGTTGAATCACCAAAGGACAAACACTTACGCTTGGTCCCTGGTATTAGAAAAACCAGGGAACAGTAGACAATAGCAGTGGGCATATCTCATTCAAGCATATGGCTTCATCTCAAATGTCTATAGTGGACTAGACATGATATCGAACAGACTTAGGATTCTTCAGGCAGAATCGTGCCGACGCCTGCACAGATTGGAATTTTCTGTATGGAGTAATGGACATAGGTATGGCTACACTTTTATACTGTGCAGCCACCTGCAAATTACCGTCCAAATCCCTAGATTTGATTGGTGCATCCATGCGAGCTCATCTCGCAGTATTAATATATTCTACGTGGGAGTTGGTCACGGCCTTGTACTAAAAACAGACAAGGTCAATTTAAAATGTCAAAACAATTACTGAAATCTTTAAACCCTCGTGCTTTCTACATTTTATGTACGAATTTCTGAACGCGACTAAGCGTCTTAAACTATCTATCCTTATTCACCCCTTCTCTTCCCTTCTAAGTGTTCATCAAAATCACGGGGTCGAGAATTGCACTGTCACTCCTAACTTATCCATTTATTCTATCTCGCCCCACTTTCTTTCCATCTCTAAGAAAAAGTGTTTCAAAAACAAACTGTTCACGAGAACAGTTCAAGGACAAAACTACGCTGGTTATAATCAACGAGACCGTGAAAAATCAACTCCTTGCAAGTCGTGACCCAGCACGGCAATTATAGTACTTAAACCATGACATCCCCCACCCCAGTGGAAATTTTAAGAAAAATTTACACGATAGGATCGAAGAAACCACAAAGTTATTGTGGTGGGGGCTTAAGTACTACTGTAGAAAAGTCAGCCTTAAGCTTGAGAACAAAAAATCTAACTAAGAACGTGCATATTGGATGGACAAAAAGCATACAATTATTGATGCCACGTTCTATAGAATCTAATCTATCGAAACATTCTCACTCCACACAATCAAACTTCTCACGAACATTTATAATAACAATGAGTATATCACTGTATACTGCTGGATTAAAGTATAACTACAATCAAACAATCAGGCCTTACTGAAGGAATAGGCTCATAATTATCTAGTCAACACACATAATTGCTGCTTATATACACATTCACAAACAATATATTGTTAATTAAAATACTCTGGTATCCAATGGCAGCAGTAGCTCTGGTAGCTTGGTTTGCCATGTCTCCATCTCATTGACCCGCTGACAAGGGCGTCAGGTTTGTCAGAAGTTCAGGTCACAGTCCGGAATGACGCTGGTGGAAAGAGGATATTCACAAAAAAGGATTGTAAAACTGGTTCATAAAGTAGTGAAGAAGATAAATGTGAATCCATCCACCGTCCAGAATTGAGGGGGAAAAGCACTATCCAACCCCAATATAAGACAGACTCTGTAATAGAGTAATGAAATTGTGGGTCTGTCCTACAACGGATTTCCGTATAATGAAGCCGAAATAAAACGGCGAAAAGTTAATTAGCTTAACGTTTACATTTCAAACTCGCGTGGTGCTGCGTTAAATGCAACAATAGTATAGAACTTTCTCAATTTAATAACAATATGATTTAATTTATTTAATCTCCGTATCGAATCCGGTATAGATGAGATGGCACGAGGCGATAGCTAGTTAATTTAATGCGCTTTACGCAAGCCATGCACACGTCAAGTGTCACAGTCATCTCGGTATATAGTCATATCTGGCATTACGTTAGCTGGTCCACGGAACGCGGACAGACTAAGACATAATCGGTTGTATAAAAAAAAAAACAACTCTTCTCCACAACTTAAAACGCGACCACGCAGTGTCCTCTGTTACCACTGCAAAATCTCTCTCAACGCGACGAATCAGTGTTCTCTGTTAGCACTGGAAAAACTCTCAAAACGCGAAAATTCCCTTTCTTACCGGTCGGTCTTACACTGCCCGTCGGTCTTACACTGCCTGCGGCCTTACACTGCCCATAGGTCTTATACTGCATCTCCGTGTCTTACACTGCCTGTGGCCTTACACTGCCCTGAGGCCTTACACTGCCCTGTGGGGCTTACAATGCCTGTAAGAAGGTTCAACTCTCTCTCTCTCTCAATATACCACGTGTCTTTTATAATGACATTACCTCAATACTGATACGAACAAGTCCCATGAGACTAAACTCTTTGCTCCTCGGGCGGCCGCTCAGCCGAAAATAACACCAATATTCACCACATATCCCTACTCAAAAAAAAAAAGTCACCTCCCTAAGCAGCCTAGTACTGCCTTTTCGGGGGCTCGTCAATATAAAGACGAGATCGGTTATACATAATGCTTAATAAGCTCCATAGAACAGGCAGCATGGTAACTGCACGGGTTCCAACAATTCAATAAAAATGCTCACTCAAGCAGTGTTGCTACTGTACAACATAGGAGGATTAATTAAACCTCACTCCTTATTAACCCAGATTACTCATGAACTCACTCACCGTGTCACAACACGTGAACGAATTCAGGTATGCAAGAAAAATTAAGTATAAACAAAAAAGGTAAATACGATATAACGAATGTATAAAAAAGGTTACATTAGAAACAAGACGCAAGATTCAAAAGCAAGACGAACGATAACAGACCCTACAAGTCCTAACTTATATTACAGAAAGTTTAAGAAAAAGACAGGAGAGACATCTTCCTAAAGAAATGTGAGGAAGCAAGAGGAACGCCACAATCTATACGAATAATGGATCCCTAATAGAACTATTCACAGTGAAGCAAATCCCCCCGAGTTATCAATAGCCACCAAGGCACTCTAATATCCTTCGTAATGGCAAAGAAGATATGCTAAACTATGATCCCATCCAACCTCCCGCTCTTAAACTAAACATATAGTAAAGGAAAAAAGCCTGTAAACACTGAGGACGGAAAGCACCTCGCCCTCCTCAAAATTGACAATCAGATGGTTCACTTAACTTTTACTAGAGGAATTCAGATGGTGATGTCCTCAATCCATAGCTCGTTCCAAGTCCAAAAAAAATGTCGTCTTTCTGTTACAGGTAGATATCTAAGGTGAATGGTGTCCCTCGCCGGTGTCGTCGGGTCAATGGGATGATCAGCTCGTTATATGAAATTGAACCAAAATGTTATATTAATATAAATTGCCTATAACCTATCTGTCTCTTAATCTAAAGTAAAAAAGACCTGAAATCACAATGTTATAACAGTACAATATGAAATAATTAACTAAAATGCAATAGATGGATCTAAGGGTAAGTCTGTCAATAGATTTTAAGAATAATTTATCTAAATGGCATGGCAAGATAAAGGTTCTTTAGGGGGTCCCTCTCCAGTGTTACGGATCTGGGAATGGGTAGTGCCCTCTAGCTGTTATGAAGAGGGTCTTCTCAATGATGGTATTATGACTGCATTTTAAATCGAGAGGTATTTACTATTTAATCTTTCGTACCATGCCACACACTAAGAACAATCTGAATAAGTTTCATAAACAGACCTGCAGGGCCACAAATTTAATTACATTAAATTTCCTAACAATTTTGTCTAAATCTATTACATACTAAAGACAACATCAGCAGCATCAAATGAAAATTCAATAATATGTCACTAGAAGTCTTCTCTAGATTCCTATATTGTTATGATCATTCTGACTCACTAACAATTTGAGTACTAGTTATATATATCTCTCAGATATAGTCTGCCTACTATCTATCAAGCAATATACTAATATCGTCTCTGGCGACGATGTCATCTCAGCTATTTGTGCCTACCGCTTATAATGGATCAAGCTCGTCAGTATAAACTGACGTAGTTAAGTCTAGATATCTACTCTAGGATGGGCTGGCAATCCCCAGCCTCATCCAGACAAATCAATCCCAATTCACAGATGTGTATGCCAAACATTCATACTAATTGCAAGTCAACATAAATCTCTGTCTTGCATTCTTGGGCAGCATTCCTAGTATATGCGGCAATCCTGTCCTACTGGATAAATTATGTTCAGCTCCTCGTTCATTGTTGAGTCATCAAAGGACAAACACTTACGCTTGGTCCCTGGTATTAGAAAAACCAGGGAACAGTAGACAATAGCAGTGGGCATATCTCATTCAAGCATATGGCTTCATCTCAAATGTCTATAGTGGATGTCACAAATCCCAGACTGGGAGATGTAATAGTTTATGACAGGACAACAATCACGAACAAACAAGTTTAACACTTAACAGAACAACCCATCAGACTCACACATTTATTAAACATAATTATACATATAATAGCGCAATTACATACATTATATTATTGAAATGACTGCCGTACAACGGCCTTATTCTCACACACACTCTCCCTCGGATCCACAATCCGGTAGTCACTCCTAAAGGCACTTCGGCCTCAGCCTCTCCCCTCAGGGTCTTAATAGCACATTAATAATTTACTGGCACCGCAGTCTCTCAATATCACCTTCCTATTGTCATACACCTTAGCACTCCCCTAGCATCTCAGCAGGGCCATAACACATTATTATTTCCATAGCCATCAACATGGCAACAACATAGTACCAGTTCACTAGCCTATCAACATGGCAACAATATAGTATCTCATTCACTCTCATATCTACGTCCCTGTCCGTGGCCTGACTGCCACGACTTTATGTGCTTCTACTGTCCTGCACTGACAGCCTCACTTCTGGCCTATGTGTGGCCTCCGGCCCTATTCTGGCCTATCCCCTGTGCTCATCGAGGTGGCTCTGCGGCCCGTCCCCGACACCTACAAGAATAACATTACATTGGTATAATACCCTACCATTTCTATTCACTCCACCTCTCCTTACAATCCATGAAGCGTACACACACTAGTTCACCTTTCACTCACCACACATCTTACGGTAACACACTTCCATCGGAGTACACACTACTCACTCGCGCTACAATTCCATGAACTCACTTTCATCTATCGCTCATGGCGCACATTGCTATATCCAATACCAAGGACTTCCACATTCCTCACATATACTTATTCACACCATGGTAATAGACGAATATAATATAATACATCAATCATAATAATCAATCAACATTCTACGTACCAGTCATCACTGGAAAGACTCTCACTAGTCTTCTCGACTGCTTCCCTTATGTCCGCCCGATGGGCTCTTATTCACAGGTCCGCTCCGTTGGACCTTCTAACTTGCAGTGATAGTAATCCAGCGCTTTCGCCTCATTCAGACTTCCACACCACTCATACACGCACGCTTTTCCCACTTGTCTGCATGAGTTATTTTTACTCTTCCCCTTTCACGTCTTTTCCTATCCGTCTGTCGTGAGCTCTTCTTATTCTACACCCGCTCTGTAGCAATCCCCTTAATTGCACTCACTCCACTCGTGACATCATCCCCCACCCCAAAAAAATTAATGCAATTAATTTCAAATCGCATCAAGATGACTGTCAACGAGTGAGCGTGAGCAATACCTACACTAAAAAAACTGACCTAGCAGTTCCCCTAGTATATACAATAGCGAAATCAGGGAAAAATATATGATCAATATGCCCTGCAATATGCATATATGTGTCACATCATAAATAGCTAACTAATCACAATACTTAATACAGAATCAAAAAACCACTCAACCTATCAACCATTCTTCATATCATATTTATAATGTCCATATTTTAAAGTCGACTCATTCACACAGCTCCTGTCAATGTTCCTGTCCTCCGATGTATGAGCTCCTGAAATCTTCCCCTAGGCTCGACTAAGGTAGTCGGCGATATGATTGCTGGCTCCTGGAATTGGTTGAATAACGAAGGTATACGGCTGCAAAGCCAATGCCCATCTAGACAAGCGTGGGCTGGACGAACGATTCTTCGACAAAAATGTCAGTGGCTTGTGGTCTGTCTGGATACAAAATTCTCGTCCCATGAGATAACGTCCTAGTTTCTGGACGGACCAGACAATGGCAAGACACTCACGCTCTATCACAGAATACTTTCTTTCTCTCTGCAATAACTTCCTACTGACATAACATACAGGATGGAGACATTCGTTCTTCTCCTGTAGAAGACAAGCGCCGACACCAGAGTCCGACGCATCCGTTCTGAGGATAAAATTAGATCGAAAATCGGGTAATATCAAAATGGGTGACGATGATAATGCTGTCACCAAATTATCAAATGATGTCTGACATTCAGACGTCCACTGGACCTTATCGGGTTGTCCCTTCTTAGTAAGGTCAGTAAGAGAAGATGACAAGGAGGAAAAATTTGGAATGAACTTTCTGTAATAATTTAAAATTCCCACTAAGCTTCTGACTTGTTTCTTTGTTTTAGGGATTTGCAACCCTACTAACTTGTCAATTTTTGTTACTTCAGGTCTCTGAACACCTCTACCCACGATATGTCCTAAGAATATTATCTCTGGACATGCCAAATCCATCTTTGCGGGTTTAGCAGTTAGCCCAAACTGGCGTAATCGTTGAAAAATTACTGTTAGTGTCTGAATATGATCAGACCATGTCGACGTATGGCATGCTATATCGTCAAAGAATGACACGACATTAGGTATGTCCTTCAACACTAATCTCATTAATCGTGCAAACGTCGCTGGTGCGTTTACCAACCCAAATGGCATGACCTTAAATTGGAATAATCCAATGGGCGTTTGGAACGCCGTGTATTGTTTAGACTCCTCAGTAAGCGGGATTTCCCAATAACCTTTCGTTAAATCTATCTTGGAAAACCACGTGGACCCGGCCAATGAAGCTATTAATTCCTCCTGAAACGGAATAGGCTCCCTATCGCCTACCGTTATAGTGTTCAATCTTCGAAAATCAATACAGAACCTCACCGATCCATCAAGTTTTTTCACGAGGACGATGGGTGATGAATACGGCGATGTTGATGGTTCTATCACATCTAACTTCAACATTGACTCAACTTCCTTTATGACTCTATCTCTCGAAGAAAAAGGCAGCGGATACGGTCTAAGGAATACTGGCTTATCCGAAGTCAACTTTATTTGGTGCTGGATCACCGTAGTGCGACCCGGCAAATCCGTAACAACATCCGGAAATGACGCTAACAGGGTCTCAAGTTCCCTACTCCTTGAACTCGTAAGGTCAGGGTTAATTTTTACGTCCCTGTAACCTTGTGTCGCAGTTAACTCCGGCAATTGAATTTGTAACTCTTCCTGCGCGTCGGTGTCGCTTACGTCACAGTCCAACTGGTCTACGACCCCCGTGCAAGCAGTAGAGAAGACAGTCTCCTCTGGTCTTGTCTGTGCACACAGATACTGTGGTCTCTCATAAAATCTCTGTAGCATATTAACATGGAAAACCTTACTCGTTCCATCAATGTGGATAGCGTAATCTACCTTTGAAACAACTCGCTCAATAACATAGGGACCTTTCCATGTCATCAATAACTTATTATGGTCCGTAGGTAACAACAATAGGACCTTGTCTCCTGGCTTAAAAATTCTCAGTTTGGAACCTCTATCCTTATAGTCTTTTGCTCTTTTCGAAGCGATACCAGACGCTTCTTCTGCTATAGTGCGCGCCGAAGATAGTCTTTCTCTTAAATCAACAAGGTACTGAAACACCGAAATCTGCTCATCGTCTCCCGATGATGGCGACGTCATCATGTCCCGAAGAACATCAGTTGGGCCCCTAGGACTACGACCGTACATCATTTCGAACGGCGAGAATCCCGTTGACTCCTGCCGTACCTCTCTGTACGCGAATAACACTGCAGGGATATATCTATCCCAATCTTTAGGGCGATCAGCAGCTACCTTACGCAGCATCGACTTTAACTTCGAGTTCAATCTCTCGCACATGCCATTAGCCTGCGGATGATAAGGGGTGGTAGTGATGGGTTGTATACTGAATAAGCGGAACAATTCCTTCATCATCTGCGACGTAAATTGCGCGCCCCTATCAGACAGAATTTGCTCTGGTATTCCTACCCTAGCGAAAATTGCAAACAACGCTTCCGCGACTGCCTCAGACGTTATGGTCCGCAGAGGAACCGCCTCTGGCCATCTCGTAGCATTACATATGACCGTTAAGAAAAATCGATTCCCCCTATCGGTCGCTGGGTGAATGGGGCCAACAAGGTCTATCGAGACCTTTTTAAACGGTTCCGAGACCGTGGGGATCTTCTGAAGAGGAGCCTGGGGTGTACGACCCTTATGCGTCGTCTTTTGGCACGCACTGCACGTCTTACAATAGACCTGCACATCTCTGTGGATCGATGGCCAGTAAAAATTTTTAAGAACCCTTTCTTTGGTTCTAGCTATCCCCATATGACCCGCTAATGGGACATCATGTGCCAAATGCAATACTGTTGCGATCAGCAACGCTGGCACAACGACCTGCTTTAAAATGGAGGACACCGTTACGTACTTACGGAACAGAATGCCCGCCTGAACAATAAAGGAGGACGACCCGTTCTTATATCTCCTCGTTTTCTCGGTTCGCGCTTCCCCAAAACATGGGTTTAATGATGGGTCCTCCCTTTGTAATCTCGCCAAGCGCTCTGGCGTGATATCTAGGTTGACCGCTGGCGTAGCCAAAGGTCTAATCTTATCTATATCAGCTACCCGTCGACGTGTTTCGACCGCGGCGCAAAAGTCAATACCTTTTGATTGCGACCATGCTTGTACGTTCTCATCGGAAGGGGAAACTACCCGTGATACATTCCCAATGATGAGCTGGGCGCCTGGAAAACAACCAACGACTGCTTCGACTTCCCCGCTAAGGAAAGGTGTATCTATCATTATTCTTGCCATGGGTAATTTCTCAATGGCCCCCGAAAATTGGATGCACGGGACAGTCTCACCTGTAAGCTGTGAATCCCGAATGCAGTCCCTATGCACTCCCACAACGGTAGAGCCTGTATCTCGTAAAACCGAGACCGGTTCGTCCCCAACAAACCCCGGATAAACCCTAAGACCACCTCCTGTATGACATGAATTTATAACGGGGATCTTTCTCCCACAAGGTAAAACACCGGAAGATAATAACTTCTCACAACTGGGACACTTAGAATACTGTCCGCCTCCGTTGTCCGATGTAACACACGCAGCCGCATGATGAAATTTATTTGGGGAACATGGACTGGAGCTACTGTCCACGTTCGCCGCTATCCTACCTGCAGGGCAATTCACGCTGATGTGATCCGCTCTACCGCAGTTCCAACACTTCGCGGCCCTACACTCGCGGGAAAAGTGACCCACGCGTCCGCAAGTCCAACACTCCGCTCCCTGTGCTGCCCTAGGCCTGGGTCCCCGTGACCCCTCGCGACCGGAACTAGAGTCCCTATGCCGTCGGTCATCGGCAAAGGTCACAATTCGCCCCCGGCCATTACCGCGACCTAGCCCTCCTGCTCGGTCAAACTTACCGGATCCATATGCCGGTGATTGGTGATAGCCCCTACGCTGCCCCTGGGCTTGCCCGCTATAGGCACCACGCTGACGCGACCTGTCCCTAAGTCCTGCCGGCGACCCCTCGACAACGGCGACGTAGCCAGCATCTTGGACGTACGCCCTGGCGACTGGTTTGGACGGATGCGCCGTACGGTATGCCTCCGCCAACTTAGACGCCTCCTGCACCGTCGCGGGTTCGTTCTCTTTCAGGAAAGCCACCAGATCCTTGTGGCACGACGCGTACAGCTGGTCACGGATCATTAGGTCTTTCAGTTTAGCGAAATCCGTGCCCACATGCGCCAAGTCTACCCAGTTCGCGAAATACTCCGTTAGTCTCGCGACGAAGGCAGCAAAGTCCTCCCTGGTATCTGCACGTGCTCGCCTAAACTGCTCCCGGAAATATTCCTCGGTACGCGCAAATCGGCGAAGCAGCAAAGCCTTCAGCTTATCGTAATCTTGCACGTCTTCGCGCTGTAGCTCTTTAAAGTACGTTAACGCTCGCCCCTGCAATAGCGATGCCAGGTAGGTGGCCCATAATTCCTTATTTTCCCCCCATTGCAATTGTGCGTTCAGTTCGAACCTGTAAAGGAAGGCGTCTATGTCGTCCTTCCGGTCGTCGAACGTAGGGAGCTTAATCCTAACACCACCTTTATTGTGTACCTGCCGCTCAGCCGTTTCCGCTGGCGTATTCTTCTTGAGTTCTAACTCCGCAATCTTTACTTGCGCCTCTATCTCCTTTAACCTTATCTCCTGCTCCCTTTCCTTAGCCTCTCTTTCCTGTTGCTGAGCTTCTAACTCCTTTAACTTAAACTCCCTCTCCTGTTGCAACTCCTTTAACTTAAACTCTCTTTCCTCTTCCTTATCCTTAGCCTCTCTTTCCTGTTGCTTAAACTCCCTTTCCTGTTCCTTATCCTTAGCCTCTCTTTCCTGTTGCTTAACCTTAGCCTCTCTTTCCTCCTCCTGAGCCTTAGCCTCTTTTTCTCGCTCTCTATCCTTAGCACGCTCATCGCGCAAATCCGCCTGCTGTTCTTTAATCCAGCCGCGTAGCTCCTCTCCCTCCAGGCCAAGTTCCTTACCCAACTTCATTAGTTGTTGGAGTTCCGCCATCTCACAGATTTATGGTTATGGTATCTATTATAAGACGACCAACCTGTCGGTATGATCACTAACGATACGACCAGAGACCTGAGATCACACCAGATATAACAATACCCAGTTGTCTCAAATACAATTCAGAAATTTACCTTTACAGCACAACTAATTCTATATCTATAAAATGTATGCACTACTAATTATAAAAGAAAATAGAAACGACAAGAATGAAGAAATATAGTAGAAGGACCACAAGTACGTCAAGGACAACGAACCCGACTAGGACAAAGCTTCTACAAAAAAAAAAAAAACTATAATGGAAAAAAAATGCAACCTACTACGCCGATTATACTACACGGTACAAACAAGAACAGAGTCTGAAAAAAAAGAACGTATCTACAGATAGGGAGAAGAAGGACAAGAGAAACGTCTTCCTAAAACAACGAGGAAGATAGAACGCTACAATCTAAACAAAAATACAGGTCCCTACAGAACTGTTCGCTGTGATGAACGAAGTTCCAAATTTAGCCCACCTCCCGAAGAGGACAAACTACGCTCACCACAGCAAACCCGCGCCACCGCCCGTACAATCAATTACAACGAAAACAACAAAAACAGCGGAGAAAGACAGATTAAAGGAACAGCCCAAAATCCAGGGCACAAAAATTTTGACTTTTACTTAACTTTCAAATTTTGAGTTTAACTCCTCGACCTAATCGGAGCTCTGGCCGCTTGACTCCTCTACAGGCTGGCACACACACTCTGCAGAAATTTAAATACCCATTAATACATATTCATCAAAATACATGCATCACTACATATCTATAAATATACATAAATCATATCATGAAAATTCCATTCATCCCACGAACAAAGACAACAGCATGAATTCCTAGCACAACAGAAAAACAACTAGATATAACGAATACACAATGTCAGAATGACCACAGGTAAACAGGACGAGCCCCCAGTGTCACAAATCCCAGACTGGGAGATGTAATAGTTTATGACAGGACAACAATCACGAACAAACAAGTTTAACACTTAACAGAACAACCCATCAGACTCACACATTTATTAAACATAATTATACATATAATAGCGCAATTACATACATTATATTATTGAAATGACTGCCGTACAACGGCCTTATTCTCACACACACTCTCCCTCGGATCCACAATCCGGTAGTCACTCCTAAAGGCACTTCGGCCTCAGCCTCTCCCCTCAGGGTCTTAATAGCACATTAATAATTTACTGGCACCGCAGTCTCTCAATATCACCTTCCTATTGTCATACACCTTAGCACTCCCCTAGCATCTCAGCAGGGCCATAACACATTATTATTTCCATAGCCATCAACATGGCAACGACATAGTACCAGTTCACTAGCCTATCAACATGGCAACAATATAGTATCTCATTCACTCTCATATCTACGTCCCTGTCCGTGGCCTGACTGCCACGACTTTATGTGCTTCTACTGTCCTGCACTGACAGCCTCACTTCTGGCCTATGTGTGGCCTCCGGCCCTATTCTGGCCTATCCCCTGTGCTCATCGAGGTGGCTCTGCGGCCCGTCCCCGACACCTACAAGAATAACATTACATTGGTATAATACCCTACCATTTCTATTCACTCCACCTCTCCTTACAATCCATGAAGCGTACACACACTAGTTCACCTTTCACTCACCACACATCTTACGGTAACACACTTCCATCGGAGTACACACTACTCACTCGCGCTACAATTCCATGAACTCACTTTCATCTATCGCTCATGGCGCACATTGCTATATCCAATACCAAGGACTTCCACATTCCTCACATATACTTATTCACACCATGGTAATAGACGAATATAATATAATACATCAATCATAATAATCAATCAACATTCTACGTACCAGTCATCACTGGAAAGACTCTCACTAGTCTTCTCGACTGCTTCCCTTATGTCCGCCCGATGGGCTCTTATTCACAGGTCCGCTCCGTCGGACCTTCTAACTTGCAGTGATAGTAATCCAGCGCTTTCGCCTCATTCAGACTTCCACACCACTCATACACGCACGCTTTTCCCACTTGTCTGCATGAGTTATTTTTACTCTTCCCCTTTCACGTCTTTTCCTATCCGTCTGTCGTGAGCTCTTCTTATTCTACACCCGCTCTGTAGCAATCCCCTTAATTGCACTCACTCCACTCGTGACAGTGGACTAGACATGATATCGAACAGACTTAGGATTCTTCAGGCAGAATCGTGCCGACGCCTGCACAGATTGGAATTTTCTGTATGGAGTAATGGACATAGGTATGGCTACACTTTTATACTGTGCAGCCACCTGCAAATTACCGTCCAAATCCCTAGATTTGATTGGTGCATCCATGCGAGCTCATCTCGCAGTATTAATATATTCTACGTGGGAGTTGGTCACGGCCTTGTACTAAAAACAGACAAGGTCAATTTAAAATGTCAAAACAATTACTGAAATCTTTAAACCCTCGTGCTTTCTACATTTTATGTACGAATTTCTGAACGCGACTAAGCGTCTTAAACTATCTATCCTTATTCACCCCTTCTCTTCCCTTCTAAGTGTTCATCAAAATCACGGGGTCGAGAATTGCACTGTCACCCCTAACTTATCCATTTATTCTATCTCGCCCCACTTTCTTTCCATCTCTAAGAAAAAGTGTTTCAAAAACAAACTGTTCACGAGAACAGTTCAAGGACAAAACTACGCTGGTTATAATCAACGAGACCGTGAAAAATCAACTCCTTGCAAGTCGTGACCCAGCACGGCAATTATAGTACTTAAACCATGACATACGGGGAAAGTAGAAGGAACAGTTTATAATGTAATGGTCTTTCCTTTCACCGTGCATCGTTCTGTCCTGCGTGATTCAAGAGAGACACAGAGAGAGAGAGAGAGAGAGAGAGAGAGAGAGAGAGAGAGAGAGAGAGAGAGAGAGAGGAGAGATTGAAAGGGAGAAAGAGAGAGAGAAATAGAGAAAGGCAATCTGACAGAGAGACGACGGATGATCGGATGGTCAGTAGGACAGACGGATGGATGGATGGGTGGAGTGGATGGATAGATATAATAATAATAATGCATAGCATTTATAATAGCGCTTCACCCCTTTAGCAACCAGGCTCTAGGCGCTGTACAACATTATTATATCAGGTAAATCACACACACAATACACAGGCATACTCAGGAAAAACAAAAACTTGATGGACATTCAGAGTGTAATACGATGACTCTCCAGCTGACGTTTAAAAGTCATAAAATTTTGTCTCTTCCAAAGACAGAGGCAGAGAATTCCAAATCTGAGGCCCTTGATGAGAAAAATATTTTTCACCCATGGTCTTAAAAGACTCAAAATTTCAGGAATATTAACGTTCTAGTGTCTGCAGATGATCTAAGATTTCGTGACGGTAGATAGGGAGTCAAAAGATCACTTAAATAACTTTTGTACTATATATTTGTGACACAGGGTAGCCAGCTAATACATTATTGGTTTTTCTACCGGTAGCCTGTTAGCCTGTACAAGCTCTGCAATATATTATATAGATAGATAGATAGATATATAGATAGATAGATAGATAGATAGATAGATAGATAGATAGATAGATAGATAGATAGATAGATAGATGCACAGATAGATAGATAGATAGATAGATAGATAGATAGATAGATAGATAGATAGATAGATAGATAGATAGATAGATAGATAGATAGATAGATAGATAGATAGATAGATATAGATGGATAGATAGATAGATAGATAGCAACAGACAGAGGAGAGACAGAGAAAGGGAGTAAGAGTGACAGAGAAAGAAAGTGGGAATGACAGAGAGAAACAGACAGACGCAGGTATACAAACAGATAAACAGAGGCATACATATTCAATAGAAATCAAAAGAAATGAGTGAATAAAAACAGGAATAACCATTTCGCACATAATAATGAGATACTTTCGGGAGAACAAGGAGATTTTTAATCGGGACAGAGAACGCGGTTAATTAAATAAATAAGCAACTGATTATGGCAATTCAAACCTTCCTGAAATTGCTTCGGAAAACAAGAATGCCCTTTGATGTGATTTAATAATACACAACTAACATCGGTCTGGGGAGTTTTGATCTTTTTGGGATAATATTTATGCCGCGACAGCAAATCCCTGGAGTGGGCGTGGACGGTACCGCGAAGGGCGCCATGTGGCCGTTGTCATACTGTCGCCCCATTTAGTGATTATGCAGAGGAACACAGTGGTTATTTGGAAAGAGGGAGGGAGACAACCAAGGAGATTGAGATTAAGAAAAAAAAAATTAAAGATGGAAGACGAGAGAGAGAGAGAGAAAGAGAGAAGGAGAGAGAGAGAGAGAGAGAGAGAGAGAGAGAGAGAGAGAGAGAGAGCAAGAAAGAGAGAGATAAATCATAAAGAGAGAGCGAAAGAGAACGACGAAGTGAGAGAATTAGAGAGAGAGAGATGGAGAGAGAAAAAGAAAGATAGAGACGGCGGGGACAGAGAAACGGGTACAGAGAGAGAGAGAGAGAGAATTAGAAAGGCAGATTAACAGAGAAAAGGAGAGATGAGGAAAGGAGAATACTGAGGGGGGGGGGAGGGGGAGTCAAGATTTACTTTACCAAGTGGTACAGCGAATATTGGTGAAACTGAAGTTTGACAGGCCTTAGGAAAAAACAAGCAATTGAATTTTGAATGCGGGGACGAGCGGAGGAGGGGGAGGGGGGGGTATTCGCACTAGAATATCACTGTATGGTCCAGTTGTGAGACAGAATAAATGGAGAAAGAAAGAGAAAGAGAGAGAGACAGACAGACAGAGACAGAGACAGAGAGAGAGAGAGAGAGAGAGAGAGAGAGGGGGGGGGGTATTCGCACTAGAATATCACTGTATGGTCCAGTTGTGAGACAGAATAAATGGAGAAAGAAAGAGAAAGAGAGAGAGACAGACAGACAGAGACAGAGACAGAGAGAGAGAGAGAGAGAGAGAGGGGGGGGTATTCGCACTAGAATATCACTGTATGGTCCAGTTGTGAGACAGAATAAATGGAGAAAGAAAGAGAAAGAGAGAGAGACAGACAGACAGAGACAGAGACAGAGAGAGAGAGAGAGAGAGAGAGAGGGGGGGGGGGGTATTCGTACTAGAATATCACTGTATGGTCCAGTTGTGAGACAGAATAAATGGAGAAAGAAAGAGAAAGAGAGAGAGACAGACAGACAGAGACAGAGACAGAGAGAGAGAGAGAGAGAGAGAGAGGGAGAGAGAGGGGGGGGGGGTATTCGTACTAGAATATCACTGTATGGTCCAGTTGTGAGACAGAATAAATGGAGAAAGAAAGAGAAAGAGAGAGAGACAGACAGACAGAGACAGAGACAGAGAGAGAGAGAGAGAGAGAGAGAGAGAGGGGGATATTCGTACTAGAATATCACTGTATGGTCCAGTTGTGAGACAGAATAAATGGAGAAAGAAAGAGAAAGAGAGAGAGACAGACAGACAGAGACAGAGACAGAGAGAGAGAGAGAGAGAGAGAGAGAGAGAGAGAGAGATGCGGGGGGGGGGGGTATTCGTACTAGAATATCACTGTATGGTCCAGTTGTGAGACAGAATAAATGGAGAAAGAAAGAGAAAGAGAGAGAGACAGACAGACAGAGACAGAGACAGAGAGAGAGAGAGAGAGAGAGAGAGAGGGGGGGGTATTCGTACTAGAATATCACTGTATGGTCCAGTTGTGAGACAGAATAAATGGAGAAAGAAAGAGAAAGAGAGAGAGACAGACAGACAGAGACAGAGACAGAGAGAGAGAGAGAGAGAGAGAGAGAGAGGGGGGGGGTATTCGTACTAGAATATCACTGTATGGTCCAGTTGTGAGACAGAATAAATGGAGAAAGAAAGAGAAAGAGAGAGAGACAGACAGACAGAGACAGAGACAGAGAGAGAGAGAGAGAGAGAGAGAGAGAGGGGGGGTATTCGTACTAGAATATCACTGTATGGTCCAGTTGTGAGACAGAATAAATGGAGAAAGAAAGAGAAAGAGAGAGAGACAGACAGACAGAGACAGAGACAGAGAGAGAGAGATAGAGAGAGGGGGGGGGTATTCGTACTAGAATATCACTGTATGGTCCAGTTGTGAGACAGAATAAATGGAGAAAGAAAGAGAAAGAGAGAGAGACAGACAGACAGAGACAGAGACAGAGAGAGAGAGAGAGAGAGGGGGGGGGGGTATTCGCACTAGAATATTACTGTATGGTCCAGTTGTGAGACAGAATAAATGGAGAAAGAAAGAGAAAGAGAGAGAGACAGACAGACAGAGACAGAGACAGAGAGAGAGAGAGAGAGAGAGAGAGAGAGAGGGGGGGGGGTATTCGTACTAGAATATCACTGTATGGTCCAGTTGTGAGACAGAATAAATGGAGAAAGAAAGAGAAAGAGAGAGAGACAGACAGACAGAGACAGAGACAGAGAGAGAGAGAGAGAGAGAGAGAGAGGGGGGGGGGGTATTCGTACTAGAATATCACTGTATGGTCCAGTTGTGAGACAGAATAAATGGAGAAAGAAAGAGAAAGAGAGAGAGACAGACAGACAGACAGACAGAGACAGAGACAGAGAGAGAGAGAGAGAGAGAGAGAGAGAGAGAGAGGGGGAGGAAAGTGGGCATCTGTAGCTTATAATGTAAAATACCGTGATCCCCTAAAGACAGCATGACATTTTCAAATGCCATGTCTCAGTATGACACTCAGTTCCATTATTGACTTAGTGTAACGCAGCCCTAGTCTCCATATTATGGTGAGAGAATGATACGAAGAATTATAGAGACCCATATCGGTTTAATTTCAATTTTATTCTTTCATCGATTCTAAGGCAAAAATAGATACAAATAAATGGTTCCTACTCGCCCATCAATTCAAAGACATGCAGTTCAAACAACAGGGTCTCCTTTTCCCTGTGAGTCAATATCTTTACTGGGCCCAACTCCATGTTATTTCATCCCCGTTTTGTATCTTCTTTCAAACAATAGGTGTTTAAATTCAGCTATTGTGGACAAATACAAGAGGGGAAAGGGGGGGGGGAGAGCTAGGAGGGAGAGGGAGGGTAAGGTCGCCAGGATCATTGTTTTCGTTCTACTTCTCACACGGCAGATCGGCTGGCCCTTACATGAAACAGCAAAAATGTGATCACACAACATAGAGATAACAACTCTCTTTTGCCAAATATTCTTTGATCTCCTTAAGGGAAGCGAGATTTTTTTTTTGTATTGATTAACAGTGAGTACATTAGGCCCATTTTAATTGTTTATAACTAAAACTGTACGTAACAGAAGGGATAAATTTCAAGTGAAACATTTTTACTCCATCTGGCCCTCCGGAGTTGTGAGATTTCATGATAATATGATCAGGGAGATTCTTCTTTTACATTATATCAGTTTCAATCCTTGTTTAACTGAAACTCCACCATTATCCAGCTTTCGTACTGGAGAACCTGATGAGCAGATCTTGACGTGGTCACGGTTTCAAGAAGATTGATCTAACTGACGCTTGTTAACAGATCTGTGTCGGTCCTAAGTTGCAATGTAAACTCGTTCTAAGCACTCATAAGGGCGTGCTTCTTCAAAAGCCACCACTGCCTGGCATGGTACCAGCTTTTCTTAAGAAATCATGAATCCCCCCCCCCCCCCCCAAGAGGACCTCCCTGGCCTCTATACAGATGACAGCTTGGTAAACTGACACAGAGCGCTACGTCACCTCATCAATCTGGATTCCTGCTATAGAGTCTGATGTGAATGTGATACCAGACAACCCAACGTGGCGGACACATACAGATTAGGGCACCCCCCCCCCCACCCCCGACCCCTGGCCAAGTCACAAAATTTAGTGCATGCAGTGAAACTGAACATGAAATTTACTTCACATCGACTTTATTTTTCGTCAATTTTTATTGAACATGAACTATTCCTTTATTTGGGCCTGCATGTATTTCTAACAGTTCGTGAAAGGTTTAATTTCCTTCAAACTGGAAAAAGGGAGTGGGGGTGGGGGGGGGGCAAGTGTATGGCAATGAAATTGTCGAAGAAGATCATAATTATGTTCTTCGAAATATGAGAATGGATATTTAAGGGAGCTAATTTGTTTTGCACTTCAATGTTCCATGTGCACTGCACTGAGTATGTAGGCTCTCTGGCTGCCGCATGTGGCAACATAGAGCAAGATCTCAACTGTCACAGTAGTGAGTTTTATGTGTGTATGTCCATTTGGTTGCGTATACAATACTTGTATGGGGGCGAGGAAATTAATAATCTCATACTACACTTTTTGTTTCATCCCAAATAGTGGTACAAATGTTGTGTAATATAACTTTGTCTGAAGTGGTTGATAAGTTGTGGCTGGCTAAGTAGCTGGTTACGTTGTTCATTAAACCAGTCATTCATTTATCCGAACTTAACAAGTTTGCCTTTACGTAGGCATGTCAAAAGTCAGTTTCAAAAGTCAGTTTTGTGACTTAATTACGGTATTCATGGTAATGTTCGCGATTTCATACTTGACTTCAAAATGAAAAGAATTTCACTTATTTCCACATAAATTAAAAAAAAAAAAAATCTTCCTGCTAAGGCAAATCGATAAAAAGCCGTATGCAAAGTTTCAGTGAATTTCACCGATCCATTTTAAAGATAATGCCATTTTAGTTTACAGATGCCATATTGTGTTTTATTATAGTCACTCTTCTTTTGCTGCAATGGTGCCGATATAGATGGCCATGGAAGTGCGCCATCTTTGAGTGGAAAAAAGACATGCTGTGCACCGAAGTGCCCTTTCTAGTCTATCTATAGAGCT
Organism: Onchidella celtica; assembly: GCA_963931925.1. NCBI lineage: Eukaryota > Metazoa > Mollusca > Gastropoda > Systellommatophora > Onchidiidae > Onchidella > Onchidella celtica. The sequence goes on along the minus strand of OZ007576.1, from coordinate 31,669,453 downwards.
CTGTGCAAAAAGCCAACGTTAAAGTTTGCGGATTTAGTATCATGATAAGGAGTTAGAATAAATCGGAAGTGTGAAACAGCTTGATAAGTGCCACAACGAATCTTAAACAAGTGTCAAAGTGTGCATTAATTTTGTTATACCTCTTCTCATACTAAAAGATCCCCAGTTTTTCGGGGGATGGAGATAGGATAAGCAAGAACGTGCCGCCTAAACCCTCTCGCGAATTAATAATTCAATTGTTTGAGTATTTTACGGATTATTCCTTGGTAGTGCCTAGTTGTGTGCTCTTCTATAACCTATATGGTGCGCAAACATATTTCGCTTCTTCATGTCAAATTTCAGGAAGATCTGTCAAGCCGTTTTTTAACTATATTCATAGAAGGGGTTCCCTTACATTTTTGTAAAAATTGATAAATATTTTATTACACTTAAAGAAACAAACAATAAAAAGATATCCAGACTGTTCGAGTTTGGTTTAAAATGGCAACAGTGCCGACACAATGCTCAGTCTTTCAGGATGTCATTAGAATTAGGATTAAGCCTCGGGTAACAGGATATAGAGACTTCCTTTCATACTGATTCATTTCAAGTAGAAAAAACAACAACAACCCCAGAATGATTTGTAAAAAATACCCACCTCACCAAAATATTCTTTTGCTATCATTAGTATTACAACCGGGGGAAAATATTGCTTTCCTCGGGTTAGTAGCCCACCGAGTCTAGTCTATCTCAGGACGGGTTTTGACGCAGGCTTGAATTTCCTTTGAATCAACTAGCCAGGCAGACATGTTTGAGTGAAAATCATCTACTGTTAGTCTATCTCAGGACGGGTTTTGACGCAAGCTTGAATTTCCTTTGAATCAACTAGCCAGACAGACATGTTTGAGTGAGGATTCTTTTGACCCCATGGTCGCAAGGGATTGGTGGGCGCTTCTAGTAGGGACTCCTTCTGCCCTGTCATTCTGCTTATATTCCATCTATGGTCTTACCTCTTCCTAGCACAATATAGCCGCTATTGTGTCGGCGTGATGTCTCCAAACTCAGATTCTGACTCTAACCCCATATACTCCAAATCGAGAGACTTTACGCAGTGCACCATGGGCCTAATCACATTATGAGTTTATGAAAACGAGAACGCGTTTTTCTTGTTTTTTTCAAGACGCAGTAAAGATTTTTTTTTTTTTGCTTTGTATCTTACGTCTGACCATTAGAACGTGGTCATGTTCAAAAGGGGGAAAACAAGTCCGTAGATGATTTTCCGTCTTTACAAATATTACATCAGACTGCAGGAGTTATCCGACTTGAGCTACCAGAGCTGAGTGTCTTTGCCGAGGGATAAGGCAAATGTCAACGGCCCAGGGAGTGGGTGAGTTTGCTTTCCTCCATTTCTAAGTCTAAAGCTTGTGTGCACAGGAACACACAGTGCACACTGAAAGCACAGGTACATCAAACAACACGTGACGAGTTTTCGTGATTCCATTCACGCGCAAAAAAAAGTGCGCATCTTCGAGAAACGAGGGCACTGGAGCTGTAGAGACAATGTCAAACGATTCAGCAGCGAATGGTGTTAAAGGGTTGTCGACCCCTGTATCATAATGGCGGGTTGCTGAAGCGAAGAAATAAGGAGTGGACAGGGGTTTGTGTCTGAATATACGTCTTTTCTGAGAGTATGAAAAGGTTACAACCATGGCAGTGTATCATTGAGGTAAGCTTCGCATTAAAATTTATAAATGGCAGATCCAAATCCATTTTATGACATAACTAGACCACCCTGTGGCATGTAGGATTACAACCAGCCCCCTCCCACCCCCCACCCACCCCCCTCCGACAAACTAAAACTTTCTTGCCTGGACTTGGACTCAAACATTCATTCCAACAGCAAAAAGAACAACCTTTGGTTCTGAGATTTTATAAATTCAAGAGAAACGTGAAGTGGGGCGGCGATGATGGCACATTTTTTTTTTTTTGGTCAGTGGCTTCAGCTAGAGGAACATTTTCTCCGAGGGAACGAACAGACCAAAAAACGAATAAACAAAGAAAGAAATCCAGTTTTTCCCTTCATGTCGTTTCTTAAACTCAGGTTGAGCGTGAGTTTGAGTTTAGGTTTTACGGTGAGTGGGCAGGATAACGGCCACTTTGAGTCCTTCGCCTTTGGTAGTATGTGTGAGGAAGAAAAAAAGAAAGGAAGAAGAGCGGTACATGATTGTAGCTAGAGATTCTGGCAGTTTCGATTCATGAAACTTTCACTAAATATCTTATAACTGTTACCGTCAAACATCTTCAACATTAAACATTTTAGAAATAAAATACGATGCAGGGCAATGGTGGGACAATTAGAGTATATGTATGAGAAAAGCACCTGGACCATTCTTAAGATTCTCTTTATATAAGATTAGTTCCATTTGTGCGGTATCCTCCGTCCCTCCTCCCCCCCCCCCCCATTTCCTCTCCCAGGTTCTGTTCTTGGATTATATTATTGTATAGACAAATCCCCCCCCCCTCCCTCCGCCCCCAGTCTGTTCTTGGATTGAGAAAAATAAATTTTTGGGCTGCAGTAGATTGTCAAGTAACTCCCCTCCCCCCCCCCAAAAAAAAATCTGTTCTTGGACTGTGGTTAAAAAAAAATTTCTTGGGCAGTGGTTAGAACAGGGGGGGGGGGCGGATATAAGAATGAGGAAAAATGACAGAGGGAGAGATCAGATTTGGGGAAAAGGCAAAAAACGCAGAACAAGTCAAGAAAGAAGGCGTAACAGCACGAGCGCGTGGTCTGAGCCAGCTTAGGCAGATCAACAAACTTCTTTGAAGTCGTTCATTGGCTGTTTATCTTGACGTCCGTGCCAAATAGTCCAATGGACCGGCTGCTAATGGCCGTCTGTGTACATGGCTAGGGCCATCTTAATCTAGGGGGGCTAGAACTCTGGCTTAGCGGAATTGTTACACTATAAAAGGGAAAAGTTCAATAATTTCGTGAACATTCTTCACAAGGCTCCCTGTTGATTTGACAGAAGCCGCACCAGTATTGTCCACCATGGGCCACCTTACTCAGACCCTTGTGTTCCTATCCTTATTATGTAAGTATTACTCCAAGTTCCTCTTTATGTCATCTCTTCTATATTCGAGAGAGGCACTTCGTTTTGTTATCAGTTTGTAATCCTCCCGTTTTTATATATTTTGCAACCTAATTTGAATTTCCTACGTTCCAGATATTTTATTTTTTTTGGTTACTAGATGAAGTTCCCGGCATTATCCGGGATAAACCTGTGAACCTGCCGTTCCATCTGTCTCTCTTTCTGGTCTAGAAAGCTTCCCATAATTATTCTACAGTCTTATTACAGATTTCATGCGCACCAGAACGCACTCCTTTCTTATGGGGAAATTGTGCGCACGGAAGTGAACGCGTATCGTTTTTCCGGTGCGGTGAGCTTACTACAGGGAGCCAAAACAAAGATTATTGTAATTTACATTTTTACAACTTTTATTTCAAAATACATGAAACTTGAATCAACATGATCGATCGATACAAAAGCGATTGGGCTGGATTAGTTGACACCTAAGAAAATTAATTTTACAATTTTTGAAACTGTCATTTAGGCTGTAGCGTTGAGCAAAAAAAGGCTCAAAATTGCACCACAATGAATTCCTCCCGCCACTATTTTTTTTTTATAATAAGGTGTCCATCCCAAATGTATCCCAAAGCACAAGCAGAAATCTAAGAAAATTAAAACATGTCGAAGGTTGGCGCTGGCAACCAGAATGTTTTATGACCAAAATCGTCAAATTGAGAAAAAAAAAAAGTTTGAAATTTGTGACCTTAATGAAAATTCAAATCACTGCAATAACTTAACACGGTCACACGAATAGTTTTATTGGGTTATGAAATGAAAAGTACACACCTTATGTTTTGGATATCTTCAGGCTTTTAAGAGCAATGAATGAAACTGAACACAGTCATGCTGGTGATTATATATCAGTTTCAAACCTTACTGATTAGGCAGGCCGTGTTAAGGCTGATTTGTGGGTGGATCCGCCGACTTCAGAAAAAAACAAGTGTATACTATGGCCCAGAGTAAATCGAGTCAAGTCTGTCTTCCCCTGGTATTGTGGACTGTGGAGTTAAATGGGAACCCGTGCACAAGTGCGAAGTGGAACAATTCTTTCTCGGTAGTTGATTCAAAGGATGTCCCAAGTGCAAGTCAAGTCCGTCGCAGGACATACTTGACTCAATGCTCTTAGCTTATGAGGTCACTGAGGAACAAGTATGAAATAAAGTATTCTTCTCATAGGACCTTATGTGATAAACTGTTCTGATGATTGACAAAATATTAAAAAAAAAAAAAACAATTAGAAAATTTGTGGGGTCTCATCAAGGCTTGTGTACTCGTATGTAGTAAAGCCTCGCGAAAGAAATAATACCGAAACGATACTTTCAAACACAAAGGAGAAAGAAAGGCAAATCAAGCTTTCAGCATATCAACCTTCTTCGGGAAAAAAAAAATATAACAGGATACTGAAGAAGGTTAATATGCCGAAAGCTTGACCTGCCTTTCCTTTAAAATAATTTCCTTTGTGTTTGAGTGTATCGTTCCTGTATTATTTCTTCCGCTGATAACTGATAATATAAATGGTTTTACCCGTCATGTATTGTTTATAGTAATCTTCCAGTATACACTCTTTGCCAGACTCCTCAACCTTTACAATAAAATAACTTTTGCTTCTAGCTTGTAGCACTGATGATAGTGTGTGTGAGCAATGTTCTTACTTGTTGGTAATGTTGTGTGAACAATGTGCGTGTGTGTGGTATGCGTTAAAGACGTCTTAGATATTGTATTTGCTGTTGTACTGTTACTGATGCTGTGACAACAAATTTCCTGGAAACAGGATAATAAAGTCATATCTTATCTTGTCTTATCTTATCTTATAAGGTATAAAGTCCCGTGTTTGACTGGACCTCACAGTGCTTAAAAGAGAGATAAGTTTAACAGCCCTGTAAAGCGCTGTCCATCAGACACCGCACCGGCCCCATGACGAAACAGCATGAATAATCCGCACAACTGCGGGTGATAAAATAATTTTATGTGTTTTGCCAGATATGCTTTAGACTCTTCTGAGAACGTTTGTCATTGTTTTTTTCTATTGATCTTTCGTTGCAACATTTCAAATATTATTTCAAACTCCATAATTAAAAATCTACTCAAGATCAGGAATGCTTTTCTTGTACAAGTTTTTTGTTTTGTTTTGATTTTCTTCCGTAAAACTAGTTCTTTTGCACTTGTATGGTTTCATGATAGTGACAGTGCACCGTCCTTGCCATCCTTGTTTTCAAAACCCGTACGCTGTTTGTACTTCACAGGTTCAGGTTTTGCACAGCCCACTGATTTCGAGTACGACTGCAGAGGTTTGCCAGAAAACTTCCTGTACTGGTGGGCCTGTGGCTCCTACGGCATTTGTCGGGGCGGCCAGTATGCTCAGATTGATTGTATAAATGGAACAAGTTACGACAGAAGGCAAGGAGACTGTGTTCAGTAAGTACTCTACTCACTTCCCATTTGATACAGTGTTGTTACGCACACTAGGTCAAATATCAGCTCACAAATTTGAAATGGAACAAAGAAATGTAGAGCTTATATGAATTTGGTTAACTATGGCCCGTAGCGCATTGAGTCACTTCTGTGTTGCCTCGGTTTTGTGGACTGTAGAGTATTTTTGTTCAAGTCTGAGTCAAAACTGATGTCAAACAGACTTGACTAAGTGCGCCACTAGCCTAATTAAGACGTCTTATTTTTTTCAAAGTAAGCTGTGTTTTTTCATGTGTACGGAATGGAAATGGCAAAGGAAACGTTCAAAATCCACCAGGTCGTAAAATGAAAGTGTTTCCACGTGTACAGAACCGGTGTTTCCGTTCATATGAAAGTTTTTTCTATTTCACTACTTGAAGGGTTTTGACATGTCCGTCGCCGTACTCTTTTCTTACCCATGAAAACCAAGCTTAAGTGGTGAAAAATGTTGCTTATTGTCACAAATCCCAGACTGGGAGATGTAATAATGATTATAACAAGACAACAATCACGAACGAACAAGTTTAACACTTAACAGAACAACCCATCAGACTCACACATTTATTATACATAAACATAAAGATAATAGCGCAAATACAGACATTATATTATTCAATTCAACTGCCGTACAACGGCCTTCTCCCTTACGCACACTTCCTCGGGTCCACAGCCCGGTAGTTACTTTCTAAAGACACTTCGGTCTCAGCTTCTCCTCTCCATGTCTTAATAGCACATTAATATTTCAATGGCAACGCAGTCTCTCAATAGCCCCTTCCTATTGCCATAACACATTAGCATTCCAATAGCACATCAACATGGCAATAGCACATTAGCATTTCAATAGCACATCAACATGGCAATAGCACATTAGCATTTCAATAGCACATTCACAATCATATATACGTCCCTGTCGTTGGCCAGACTGCCACGACTCATGTGCCTCTACTGTCCTGCACCGACAGCTTCACTTCTGGCCTATGTGTGGCCTCCGGCCCTATGCTGGCCTATCCCCTGGGCTCACCGTAGGTGGTGCTCTTCGGCCCGACCTCGGCACCTACAAGAATAACATTACATTGGTACAATACCATACCACTTCTATTCACTTCACCCCTCCTTACAACTCATGAAGCGTACACACAATAGTACACATTTCACTCACCAAACATCTTACGGTAACACACCTCCACCGTAGTACACAATACTCACTCTCGCTACAAATCCATGAACTCAACTTACATCTATCGCTCATGGCGCACATTGCTATATACAGTATCAAGGACTTCCACATTCCTCACATATACTTACTTACATCATGCTAATAGACGAATATAATACATCAATCATAATTATTAATCATCGTTCCACCTACCAGTCATCACTGGAAAAAACACTACTCCCAAGTCTTCCGACTGCCCTCCTTATGTTCGCCCTCTGGGGCTTTCTCCTGCGTCCGCTTCCTTGGACGTCTTAGTGTGCAGTGATAGTAATACAGCGCTCTCGCCTCATTCAGACCCCCCAACTCACAACATGCACGCTTTAACGTTAACTAACAGAAGTCAATATAGGTGAGCAGCCTCACTATCCCGTGAGTCATTCCCCCACTTCCATGCCCCCGTAATCTCTGAATTCCGCTCACTCCACTCGTGACACTTATGAGTGTGCTGTTGTAAATATCTGAGCTTGTGTCCAGTCACACTGAAGGCCAAGTACAAAATAGTACTTAAACCACAAAAGGCTAACCTTGAGATATTGAGCAAAAAGTGTTTTTCGTAAGCTATGTGACTGTGAAAACTCATTGTGTCAAGGTGCTTCATTCTGATAACAATAGATGTTATCAATCTGCTTTGCACAGAAGACAGTATAAAAGCTGGGCTTTATGCCTAACGATACAGTTCATTATGAAGTCTTGTGGACTTAGGAGTAGAACAGAACCCACCTTTTACTTGCTTGTACGCCATGGGATCAATAAACATCACGCCCCATTATTTCCTGAATCACTCGAACAAAAATGTCTCAGGGAAAAATATCTTTGACTTCCAGCTGAGAGCAAAAATAATTTATTGGCGACCTTAATTCTTGTTTACTCCAACTCCACTTTATGCGCAACTAGGAAATTCGGCGCTAGAAGTTTGCGGCTTTAGTATTACGATAAGAAGTTAGAATAAACTGGAACTGTGAAACAGCTTGATAAATGCTGAAATATTATATAAAACACAGAAAATTTGTGGGCTCGCAGCAAGGCTTGAAGCAAAGTAAAAAAAAAACAACAACAACATTATTTTAACCTAAATAAATGCCACAACGTATTTTGAACAAGTGTTAAAGTGCGCACTTGTTATACCTCTTCTACTAAAAGAAAATTTTCAGAAAATTCAGATAAAACAATTAAGAATTGGCAAATTAAACACAACAACTACCCCCCCCCCCCCCCAAAAAAATAATAAAAAAATAATGCGAACAGGAGTATGCTCTGCATGTTTGTCATTGTCCACCTCTGCAGTATAATTTATTTTCTCTTCGTTCTGTCAGCAACTCCCAGCAGGTGACCTACCCCTGCAACTCCGCCCCTGATGACTGCCTCTTGTATGACGGTCCTGGACACAGGTATCCCGATCGGAACCCAGACCCCATCGAGTCCCTGCCTCCTTGCACCTTCTACTACACCTGTTCCTATGGCAGATATCTGGGCCACCAAAGATGTCCTGAAGGTGTGTTATTTTGGTCAGAAAAACTACTTAAAACTCCACTCAGAATTCTGGCATAGGACATCAACGTCCTTTGACAAGGTGGTCTAGAGGCAAAGTACTTGCCTCTCATGCCAAGGGTCCCGGGTTCAAAACCCGGCCGGTGCAGGCATGTTGGAAGTTTGGGATTTTTCTCATATTTGATCCTATTGGGGGGAGGGGGGAGGATCGAGTACCTAGTCTTCTCGGATAAGGGCGAAAAAATTCGGAGAGCCGGTGTGCACGTTGCGCACGTTAAAGATACCTTGGCAGTTTGGAAATCGAAAAGAGTATGGCAAAATTAAATAAAATTCTTCCCTACCATTTCCCCCCCCCTCCTCCCTCATCTCTCCCCCCCCTCCCCCCCAAAAAAAACCGCTGACCGGCGCTGCACTGTGGCGACGACGTGTCTGTTCCAGTTATAACTGAACTGCAATGGCACAAAGGCAAATTTCCCACATGGGATTAAAGAGTTATACAAATACAAATACAAAAAACGTGGGAAGTCATAGAACTCAGTGCAGTGTTTACTTTTAACGGTTCATGCCCTTTTGGCTGTTAGAGTTTGGATTTAACGGTGCGTCGGCAATTTTTCTTTTGGCATCCCACTGTAGCCCGATTCTCAGAGCTTGATCAACTGTCACACGTAAGCTGTTATCGCAGAGGCTAGCGGACGTCAACGCCGACTCAAAGATGTGACGAAAATGACCTTTTTTTTTTACAAAAGTCATAGCTACTGTCGCCGGATTGTGACAGGAGGTTTCCTGTCCCTAGGGAGTTCATCTTTGCAAATTATAAACAAACTCTTTACATTGTGATCCTTGCAGGTACGGTGTACGACGAACCACAACAGAGATGCTTGGCTCCAGCTCAGGTTGCCCCTCCCTGCGGCTCTCGGATAGAAGTAAGTGGAATAATAATACATGAAGGGTAATCCTCTTATTGGGTGACACCAAAGACTGAAAATTCACAATGTATCCGCTGAAAATCCACCGAGAAGAAACCAAAACTACACAAACTGATAAAAACAAAAAAAAACAACAACTCCTAATGCAAAAATTGAGCTTAAAATCCATAATACCCAAAACAGACATCCTCACCGTCACAACATCGGGCCGAAACCGATTTGCGTTAGCATTATTTGTTTCCTCTTGGTGTCGTTTCGGTGTCGGTTATCTACTGATATTTTGCTTAACTGTTTCAAACTTAGCCATACTGTTTACACGTAGGAGTTCAAAATAAAAATGAGTTGATCTAATTTTCGATTCCCGACACTGTCGGACCTCAATAACAATGAAATCAGAAAACAAGTGGTGTTAAACTTCAATCTTTTCGCAAATAGAACCCTATGATATTTCGTCCCCTTAGAATGACAAGGGCCTAACTCCTTGCCGTCAACTTTAGAGAAATGGAGGATTGAAGTTTCATGTGAACATTGCTTTTAGAGCAAAGTATTTTTTTTTCTTTTTAGTAATACTTACAAAATACACACCGAATCCGCTTGATACTTTGACACACAATGGAGAAGGGTCCTTATAAGTAGTGTGTAGTAAGTAACTCATTTCAGCCGAAAAGTGGAAATAGAACCTTTTCATTCTAATGGGACGATTTGATTAATTGCGTCACGCAAATAACTGCAATAATTCCTACCTATGTGTTTTCTTCTTTTCTTCCAGGGTGAAGGCCCTCCTTTCCCGTTCCAGGGCGACTATGGTGATAACCGTCAGGTGAGAAACCCCCAGTGGACATGAGATAAATTGACGGCATGTTGATCACCAAGAACAAGAGACATTGATGTGACTAGAGTTGACTGACAGAATGATGCGAATCGGAATTCTTCTCTTCTAACTATGCTGTCTATTTCGTCCCCGTTCCCGAAAACTGTAGTAATAGCTTTTTAGCTACTTTTCAGACGAAACTGGTCTAGTCAGGACAAATTTGTTTGAAGTTTGCTATTCCATTATTCTTCGGCTTAGGAACCCAAAAATAAGATCATTCGATGCGGCTTTGAATGTAATCAAATAATTATATGATAATTGATTTTTCCAATTTTTGAATTACTACAGTCAAGGGAACGGTGATGTCTTGTTTCTTTTGTTTATTCTGATGATGTATAGTTCTCTGTGAAATGTTACAGTAAACATTAAAAACTTTGAAATCCTTACAAAACAAGGACTTTCAGTCATTCAGTCTGCGCTTTTTTAAATAATTATAAAGAATGTGACCCAGTTTTTCAATGCATTAACTGAGTTTCACGGGCCGAGTGGGGCAAACGTTAAATAAATCGGACGAGGGTAATTTTGGATGATTCCTCAGTATCTTTTCTGTGTGGCGACCTCAGTTCTTGTTTGTTCCAATTCCCCACTTTTTGCTCAACAGAGAAATATACGGCTTCAAACGTTTGCGGCTTTAGTTTTTATGAGAAGGATTTAGAATAGATAGGAACTGTGAAACAGCTTGGTAAGTGTCGCAACGCATTTTAAATAAACGCCGAAGTGTGCATTTATTATACCTCTTCTACATTACTAAAAGCTATCCAGTTTTCCAGAAAACAGAGATAGAACAAACATGAACGAAGGTCGCCGTGTGTGCACAAGATGTTTTTCATGAATGACATGCTTAAACGAGTTACATGGGACTCCACAGTGACCAAATTCCACTTAATAACAAATTTGACCAGATGGCTCATGTGTGTGCGGATTATACCATATGCTTGAAATTTGGTCTCACAATTTTCAAAATCTCCATCAAGTGACGAGGAAATGTAGGAGTCTTTAACAAAACAGGTTAACTTTGCAATCAGACCGCACCTTCTGCGTGACAACTGAAAATTCTGTGGCGAGGAGTTTTTCAGCGTGATCTAATTGGTTCCATATGCCGAAGTATCTGCGATTCCGTCATCTGAACTAAAGTTTGCGAACGAGGTAGGAACATTAAAATTATACTTGTCATCATAAACATTGCTTTCGTAGAGATTCATTTCACATGTATAAAAGCTAATTATAACCATTTTATCGTATGTTTCATGTGAAGTAGTCGCTTCATTTATGCTGATGATTATTCTTCCTTCACAGCCATGCCATTTGTGTTTATTTCTGATAGGTTGTGCAGCCTCAAATAGACGAGTACGGTAATCCTGACCCCAACAAATGGCCCTTCACAAACAACCGCCATCAGAGAAACACGAACAGACTTCAGCGACTTTTCTACAGATCTGCCGACAGAGCTACGAACCAGGGCCAAGTCAACTTCAACCCCTCCGACTTCAACCCAGCAGTTTACAATGCTAATGAATTCGGGAACGGCGCTTTTGCTAACGCTGCTAACGCAGATGCCGATGCGGGGGCTAATTAGAAGTAATAGGGTAAAGAATGCCAGCAAGCGGTGCCGCAAAGTGGTGCAGCAATTGAAGGTAATACGGTCGAGTTCAAACTGCCTTGAACGGTTTATATTGAATGCTGAACAGAGTTTTAACTTGTAAATTGTTGGAGTTAGTAGGTGTGAAGTGAACAGTGGAAGGTTTTGGTGTGGTCATGTATTTTAATTTCAGCATTGAGAAGAAAAAAATTGAGAGAGTTCAGCGTCCCCACCCAGATGCATTAAACAAACCACAGATTGCGTGTAAGATCTTGGATGGTACTGAACTAAAACATCGTTAGTCTTGATTTTGCATGTATACAGGAAACTGAAAAGATTTCGTTTCACAGTTTTGTCCTTTTCTAGAAAACGCTGAACAAACACCAGATGATTTGCATTCTAGTATAACAATATTGGAACATTGCTTTACTACTGACTAAATCTCCTGCAGAAAAATTGCACATTAATCCTCTTTCGCGTTAAAATCAAAGATAATATGAAAAAGAACAAGATTCCATTGTAAAAACTCGTGATGAGATTTTGTTTGACTTTAAGAAAACAATAAAGTTTATGTTTTTCATGGAATTAAAAAAAAGAAAAAGAGGAAGACGGAAATATTAAAGAGGTACAACAGAAGAATAAGTGTTTGGGTGGAGGATTTGCTGAAAATGGTTTGATTGTTGTACATACATGCTTTATTTTTCGAAGTTTTTATTTTGTTCACATTTTATGCCAACCTTTTTTTTAAAATTTCAATAAACCTGCCTTTTTTTTCCACGTCCGATCTGTGTTGTTATTCGATTAAACTATAAATTAAATACACTTTATGTCACGGTGACGTCAAGTCCGACGCTGATACATACTGCACTGGGGTATACAGCAGAGCTGTCGACCCAGCGTTGTTCTTTGACTGGATGGAAGCCTGAAATATTTTGGTTTATACTCTCTTAATGGCTTGTGAGTAAGTGTCAGGAAAGTAACCGGAGGCGCCACCTAGGTATCTCCAAACCGGAAGTGCAAGTGCAGATGGAGACAAATATAGCACAAGTGATATCACTGCAATTTTCATCCTTCCTTTAAAAAAAGGGTAGGCGGGATCTTTAATCGCATATTTTGTTTTCATGGAATTTTCTGGGATTTTTGGGATAGTGTTTATATCGGTCTTGGGCCTAGTTGCATCAGTTGCACTACAGTGCTTTGGTTGTCCTCCCCTTTTAGAGCATGGTCATCATCATTATAAAGTGCAAAAAAAGTGTACTTTGCACACAAGACAATAAACTCGCTCATCTTTATATAAGATAATTTGTTTGTGTTGGAGTCCAAGTGGAGTTAAGTTTGGTATTTGCAACTACATAAGCTAACGAGAACGATATTTGGAAATGTTAATTCAGAGTGCAGCAGTTTTCATTATAAACAATTTTTGCAATAATTGAAGTCAACGCTGAGGTACATCCATTCATCAGATTGATATCCAAACTTTTGATTCAAGACAAGATGAATTTCAACTATTGCAATTACTGATGACCCCGATAATGCCGGACTACTTTGCATCACAGTGAGCAAAATCCCCGCCCCCATCCCACCCTCCTCCACACACACACACATAGCCAAAAAAAACAACAACCCAGTAACAACAACAACAACAACAAAAACAAAGAAACCAAATAAAACCCTAAACAAATGCGAAGAAAAAAAAAAGGAAAAGGAAAAAAGGTCTGAGAAAATGTAAGATACGTGACTTTAATTTAAAGTATTTTGTTGATATTAAAGTATTTGCAGCTGTGACGTCGTACGAAAAACGTGCTTTTAAACTTGTTGAAATCTGTCTACATAATTGTGATTGTTTTAAGAAGTTCACAGAATGCAGGTTCGTGTATTGAGTTAACCGGAAAGTTCATTCATGATCCTTTGATTCGGTCATATCATGGTGCAACTCCAAAGGGATTTGGTAGGCAATTGCAAAATATTTTATCATTGGAGTGTATAAGGTGTATCTGTTATCTGAGGCTGAGTCGACTTTGAAAGTATTTTCCTTCAATTTATAGCAAAAAAGTTAACCGGGCAGTCATCCTCTTCTTAATATCCACTTTGTTCAGCATATTGGCAGTTGCACATTCCAGGGTGATTTGCTCATCCAAATGGGGGTATAGTTTTTGTTTCACAATGCAAGAACCATCGCCCCATCAAATAAATCAAACGGTTGGACCTGCGTCTCAGGTTTACCGACAAAAACAACCTCCCAGAAAATCATAAATTTTCATGTTCGCTTTAGTCTTTCAAGTCTTCTGTTCAGAAGCATGATATTTTTTTGTCCAATTTACACAGCTGAATCCATTGTTTTCACATTCCAAACACGCAAAACGTACCAAAGAAAACATCTTGGTTTTCTTCAGTCAGTGTAAGCAAAAACACGACGTAGTCAAGAACAAATGTTCAAGGAAAACAGAATTTTTATTGAAGACACAGAACAAAAGAAAATCCACTTATAAGAAGCAAAAATACTTTAACATTGAAATGTGTAAAACATTTTAAGACCACTTTCAATCGACATCTAGTAAAATCAAAACCAAAGTTGCCTTCACCAAAAAGGTGCATACGAGAGAAAACGATATAACATGATACAAGACGGATTTTTGTACGTTTATTTTGTCCAAATAGGGAAAAATATTTCACTCGTTTTTAGAACGTTTAGTATGTATTTCAATTGCAGAGAGAAAATATAATCAAAATGAATTTAAAACTTGTAAACATCACGAAGTGGCACTTTTTATTAGTATTAATGTTTTCAAGATATTTTCTGTTTCTTTTTTCTTTTTACATTTTTTTAAAATACGTGCAGCATGATACTTGAAACATGAAGAATAATCACGAAAATGCTGAATTACATAACTGAGAAAGATGTTAAAATGTGGCCAAAAAGAGGGCGGGCTGCCGGCAAGCAGTATGTCGCCAGGCCCTGCAGTAAAAATAAGCTATTAAAAATGCTTGGAAAGTAATTTCTAAAGTATCAAAAATGGAAGAAATAATTCTGATTCTTTCATTCATTTTCATGAAGTGTTTTATGTTTACTTTTGTTTGTTTTTTTTATCTGATGAAGGACTTAGGGTGTCAAAAATAGTTTATATATTTTCTTCTTGGGAATTTATTCTACATTCTTTTTTCCCTATTGCACAACATTCAACTTTTTGTTGTTGTGGCTGCATGTTAACATAGTCCCAAGCTTTACTGCGACCCTACAGATTTTCTATTGTTGTGGTCTTTTTTTTATTTTAAATAACTGATTCACCAAACGGAATTTACCAAATTTAGCGCGAATGTCCGAGTTTCATTTATTATTTATTCGTAGATATTATGCTCTTGTTGACTGTGGTATATTGTGAAACCTCATAGTGCAGTAAATGTATAAATTGTAGTAGGCAGCAAGTAGCGGAGAGAGTAAATGGCCGTGCGTTCTGATTATAATTATTTTTTAAAATGTTTTTTTTCAAAGATTGTTTGCATGATTCTTCTGTATGATATTTTGAATTGGCCGTGAGGCCCACAATGAATTTGAACGAACTATGTAAACAGCATTGCAACACAATTTCAACTCTATCTACTAACCCTGCGTTCACACCAGAGATCCGCGCTTTCGTTAACGTTCGTACCACTCACGAATGGGCAAGGTTAATCTTTATATTATTTAGCCCAACTCTCATAAGTTTGTTGAGAGCACTAATGGGTGAGATATAATGATCAACGTCATCCGCTGGTGAGTGGTACGAAAGTTAACGAAAGCAGATATCTGACGTGAATGCGAGGTAATCTTCATCATTAACGTGTTCTTCAGCACTGCTTTTCCGTGTTAATAATGAAGGTCAGCCAGCTCAAACCTTCTTGGCGTGGTAAGAGTCCCAGGGGTGCATGTTTGAATGTCACCTAAAAAAATGGATGCTGAGGCAAAGTTTGTGAAAAGTGAAAGGATATAAAGTGTACAAAATCTAGGTTAATTACTATCAATTACAATCAAGTGCTACCTAAAGACTCCATTAGATTTTGTTCTTCTATAAACTCGCTGTAGAGTCTTCCAATATTATATTTTGGAAGTTTGGAAAGAGTCATGACAAATAAACTTTTATTGATTCGTGCGTATTCGAACCATCGAAAGAAAAAGGGAAATCCTGAAAACATGGACTCGGTTAAAGAGGAACGTCTTACGATTTTTAAAATGTCCCTAACGTCCAACTGGTCTTTCGTTTTATAGCAAAATAGAGAAAGAAGACAATATTGCTCCCTCGGGTAGAAAGGCATAACTTGCCCCAACAATTCCATCCCAACCACAATTGCTGTGGCAGTAACTAACTGTTGTACAAGTAAAAGTAGGAGTACTAGCAGTTGTAATAAATGTTGTACACTGACAACGGTAATTTTTGTAGACGTAGTTGTGGTAGTAGCAGTCGATGTAGTAGTAGTAAAAGTAGCTTCAGTAGCAGTAGTAGAAGTAATAATTGTATTATAAGCAGAAGTGATAATTGTTGCTGTGGCAGAAGTAGCAGCAATAGTTATAACTGTCGTAGTGGTAGTGGTGGTGGTAGGAATACATGTAAATTTGGTGCCAGTTATAGCGTTAGTAATCATGTTAGCAATCGTTATAGTACAATTAGCAAGGAAAGAAGAAATGATGGTGATGGGAGTACAAACAGTAGAAAAAACAGTAATGGCAATAGCAGTAAAACTAATTAATTGTAGGAATAGCAGTGCAGTGGTCGTGATGATACTATAGAAGTAACATTTTTTGGAAGAGGAGAGACAGTAGTAGTAACAGTAGTTTCGTAGTGATAAAATTAATAGAAATAATAGTTGTAGAGATTGTAGTCTTCATAGTATTAGGGACAGTAGTAATAATAGTAGCAGTAGTAGTAGTCATATTAGTACTGGTAATATAATAATGGTAGGGATAGCAGCAGCAATAGTAGAAGTGGTAATAATGGTTTTGGTAGTAGTAAAATTGTAATGTTAAATATCATAAATATGCTGATGACACCCAGCTCTATGTTTCTGATAAACCATCAAATGTGTCCATGCTGGTGAGCAAGACAGAAAACTGTATCTCTCAAGTTCAGACCTGGATGAATGAAAACAAATTGAAAATGAACGAAGAGAAGACTGACATTTTAGTATGCCATGGTAAGAATAGACCTGACGTAAACATCAATCAAATGACTATCGAGCAAAAAACGATTGAAACATCAGTGAAAGCAAAGAATCTTGGTGTTATTTTCAACTGCAACTTGTCAATGGTACATCACATCAATAGCCTGTCAAAATCACTATATTTAGAATTACGTATGTTAAGTAAACTATCATTAATACTCCCTGAAGAGTCAATGCAAGTTTTTGTTTCATCCTTCATTTTTTCTCGTCTTGACTATTGCAACTCTCTTCTTAAAAACCTTCCAGCAGAATAAATTAGCAAACTTCAGAGAATTCAAAACAATGCTCCTCGATTAATACTTAAACAACGTAGAAGAGAACATGTTACACCTTTGCTTATAAGTCTTCATTAGCTCCCTGTAAAGGCAAGGATAGATTTTAAATTGCAGTGTTATGCCACAAATGCCAGTACAACAAGGCTCCTCTTTATCTTATAAACTCTATTCATCCATAAACCATCTAGAGCATTTAGATCTTCTGATAAAAAACTACTAGAATCTAAATTTGCTAAAACAAAAAAAAATTGGAGGGAGAGCGTTTTCTGTGTGCGCACCAGCTATATGGAACTCCTTACCACCAAATATTCGAAACATAGTGTCACGATTAAGGTTGATGACCTTGTACGCCACGAGTATAGAGGGGGTAAACTTAGTAGGGGAGAAGGGGAGTTTTTAAGTTGTTGACTAGCATGAAAGATTACTATCACGAGGAAGGTCGGTGGCCTTGTGCGCCACGAGTCTAAGGGGGGTGAGCTTAGCAGGGGAAAACACGGTTTTTAACATTGTTGACGAGCGTGAATAGATACACACAACTCGCTTTAAACTAGTCGCGTGTGCAAAGGCCTCGGGAGTATAAGTAGAGGAGAAGTTCGACACACGTGGTTCCCAAGTTATTCATTCCTAAAGGAAGACGCAGCGAGAAGTGGTCCGGGCGACAGGTGGATGGTCGTGCCATGGGGACCAGGGGTGTTATGTATGTGAGGAATCTATGAGGTTCCCAAGTTATTCATTCCTAAAGGAAGACGCAGAATTTATCGGTCCGGGCGACAAGTGGAAGGTCGTGCCAGTGGGGACCAGAAGTGTTAGGTGTGTGAGGGATCCATGATGTTCACATGTATTTCCCAATAAGAAGAATTTAATCGGTCCGGGCGACAAGTGGAAGGTCGTGCCATGGGGACCAGAAGTTGAGGAGTTCTGATGATAGGATGGGAACCCATCAGAAGCTCGTGAATCTACGATGGCGGGTGTGAACCGTCGATGTGCTGTGTGTTTGCAGAAGTTGAAGAGTCCTGAGGACGGGATGATAACCCCTCAAGGAGCTAGTAATCTACGATGGCGGGTGTGAACTGTGTGTTCTTATTTGTGAGAAGCCAGGGGCGTCTGTTTCCCCTTTTATCGTCGAAGTTAGAGATCTAGAAAGGATCGTGTGAACTCTGGAGACGTGAAACTGCATCAACGAGGAGGGCAGCTGTTGACAGAGACTATTAAGTATACGTAGTTAAGTTTATAGACAGAGGGATTAGATCTAGATGTGAAACGGGGAATAGCCATGATCCCCAAGAGTAAATTTGAAATATCTCTGTTTTTGTGATTATGTATGTGATTATCATGAGTTGAATGTTTTGACATAAGTTTTGTCATGCATTTATAATTAAATATCGTTTAATTTAAATCTCACTCCATGTGTCCGTTGATCGCTGGTCTGCTTGCTTGGCTTGTTAGCTGGGTTTGAAAGGTAAATAAGTTAGGTACTCATCACACACGTGGTCGTGACCATCTTCACGCACGTGATCGTGACAATAGAAAGGGAGGCACTTTTTAGATCTGAAATGAAGACCTATCTCTTCAGAAAACACTTTGATGTATATCCTGTGTGTTTGTGTGTGTGTGTGAAGGAGAGAGAGAGAGGGGGGGTGGAGGAGGGAGAGATAATTTTTGTGTGTGTGTGTGCCTTTGTGTGTGTGGTCAGTTGTTAGGAATGAGATTTATTCTGTTTTTGCATGTTTTGTAAAGCGCATAGAGGATCTCTGGATATGCGCTATATAAATGAACTTTATTATTATTATTATTAGTAGTAGTAGTAGAGGTATCAGTGTCATTAGCAAGGATAATAGGGAAAGCAGACAGGGGCAAATTTGAGAAAACTGAGCTTAAAGTTGGTTTGTCAAGCTGACATTTGTTCTTGACGTTATTCCAGTAGATGTGTACAACTTCGGCCCCTTCTTCATTATCAGGCTGAGAACCCTTTTGTTTGCCATAAAAGAAAAGAACAACAGCACCCCTTGCCCAAGCACCAGGACTACAAACAGGTATGGCAATACCTGGCCCTCATCGACAAAGTTGTTCAGAACTGAAAGAATCCAAGTGAAGCCCATCGCCGTCGAGATTTTAAAGTAGATAACACAACGGTGCCTGTCGCTAGATTTTTTACCCATTTTCGTTGCCTTTTGGCTGGACTGATGAATTCCGACGAGGGTGAGAATAAAGCAGATAACGTTGACGATGTACGTTATGCCGAACGGGATGATGACAAAGGCCAGATTTGTCCATAGAGGACCCGAAAACCAGGTGCAGAACGGGTAACCGTAATGAGGGAACTCATCAGCGATTGAAGATTTTGATGATGACGAGGGCTTTGATGATACCAGTGAGGATGTGGTGGGCGTGATTTCACTACTGTTATTTGCCTGGTGGCCATCAGAGGAAGAAAATGAATCTCGATGTAGTAGGTCTAAGAAAACTGACGTCATAACAATTACACCCGAGATACTCCAGACGGCGAGGTTGTATCGCAGAAATGAGTAATTGTCATGGGTCGTTTTGAGCCGGCTCATGGAACCTGGGCCAAAGGTCAGTGCCATGTTAACAGCGATGGCCGACATCCAACCAAAGTGAGCTAGCGTTACAAAATGACTGCAAGCTGCCACCACCGGACAGACGTAATCGTTGTGAAGTTCAGTTAATGTAAACGTGTTCGAGAAAAATGTGAGCGCCATGGTAACCGCTAAACTTGCAGTTAATTTTCCGGGGAGAGTGCGAAGTTCGGGGAAAGCGATGTAAATGATGACCATGGACAGAAGAAATACAATCGCAATGGAAGTAAACACCAGGCTGACAATCAGGTATGCTCTGCTTTGTCGTGTAGAAATTGTCTTGGAAGCGAAATTTAGTTGTGAACACACATAAACTTCGTCACCGCGAAGCTCAAATTTTTCATTTTCATAAAATTCTTGAGACTGGTTGATAAGAAGTCCAGAACCATTGAGAAAAGTTTCATTCAGATCGTAGGCCACCACGGTACAATTGTCCAGGAAGAATATTCCGCTCTGCTCGCAGACAAATACTATTTCAGACAAAACACTGCCATTATGAGCGAGTTTCAACTCATAACCTATGTTCTGAAGAGCATAGTAGACTCCAGCCTTGCTGGAACTGAACTCTACATACAAGGTATCTCTGTATTCCTTGTATGCAAACTGTGTGTAGGATGTGGGTGATATATCACCTGGGCATGTAGAAAGTTCGGATACATTCATGTTTGTTACAGTAATTTCGCCAGTATCGTCAAGCTCAGCCCCCATGACCACAGTTTTAACTATTTCTTTTAGTTTGTTCAACCCTGCACTATTCTCTATCGCAAAAGTAAGGGAAATCTTCAAATCAGCCACAGCGATATTTTGAACATCTTCGATTTTCTTAGCAGATGCTGCACAATGAAAATGTCCTTTGGAAGTGTTGAAGTGTTTGTCAGACATATTAGCTGATATTCTTGTATTGTCCCTGTCAAGATGATAAATTTCAACACTGTCGAAGATAAAATTCTGGTCGTTAATAATTTCTGTCATATTAAAGAATATGTTACAGGTAAAACTTCTGTCAGAGCCAATGAAAGACATCTTGATTCGATACCAGTTGTTTGGATAAAGTTGAGTTTTATTATCCATGAAATGACCTTCCTGCGATTGCACACATAGCCCATTGTAAGGTATAGAGCCCGGAGCACAAAGCAACTCCCTACAATCTTGAGTGAAAGGGTTAAAAACTTCATTTTCAGCACACAGGTAGTAAGTTCTGTGACCTGCATTACTTCTGCTGAATTTTCCACTTAGATCCAGTAAGAGAAGTATGCCTCCTTCGGGTTTTTCAGGAAGAGAAGGCTGAACTTCACATACAGTGTGGGTAGCTCGGCGTTTCCTGGTCTGCGGGTACCGGTATAAACATTTAGAACAATGTGAATTTCTGTCCCCAAACAAGACACTTTGATATGCCTTACATAACAGAATATCTGTCACAGAGCAGGTACCCTCGTCCACACTTTCGTGAAGTTGATCTTCTTGACTCTGCGTTAAAACTGCACCTGGCAGACAAAGCCGAGGTGAGCAGAGTTTGCTCGGCCTGAGAAAGGACACATTACAGAGTCCGTCAACGACCAACTCAGTCACTTCCGGGATTGTCAGCGCTTCCTGCAGTGACGTTGATGCGCTGGAATCGCACTGCACTTGTGTTGACCATACAGTTATATTCTCATCCTGCATTCCATGACACCTTGCACAATGCACGTTTTTAAACGAGACACCGACGCTCTCTAAACTGGCCGAAACTGGAGGAAGTAAAGGTGAAGTTGCAGTCTCACAGTTGGTTGCCAGTGTATCATTTGAGATGTTCTCTGGACACCGGCTTATCAGTAACATGCTCTCTGGTTTGCTCGTACCGGTACTTACAGTTTTACAAGTACTGTATTGTTTTATATAACTGTCCGTGAACTTATCCGAGAATTCTAAATACCCAGTGTACTGGTCATTGTCGCTTGGGGATGGAACTCCGACCCTGGACATTTTTAGTGTAGTGTTAATATAATCCACGATTTTTTCTGTCGTATTCAATTTAAAACAAATTGCAAACACATCAGGACAACAGTCACCATACAAAACACACTTGCTGTCACAAGAACACTTCTGCTGTAACAAATCTTTCTCTGGGCATCTTTGGTGCTTGCCATAGTCACCGACATGGTCAGTTCTAAACTCCTTACTAGTTCCTGTCCGGTTGTACATGTAAACACCAAGAATGGATTCTGTTGGTGTGTCTGCGCCACAAGCTGGGAAGCAAAACATGTCACTTTCACAGAAAGGAATAACCTGCCCCACCAACACCATACCATATATAGGGCCCATCTTTCTGAATATGCCGTAGCTTTCTGTATAATTAACCGTGAGTGAATCGTTTGGATCGACAACTGTAACTATTAAGGGGCCTTCATCATCAGCGTCTTCTTCTTCAGTTCTCTTTGATGGCGTGATCTCAATTTTTGATGGTTCATTTGCCAGCATGGGCGTCGTTGTTTCTAAATCTTTTCGACTTGGGCCCATGCTGGAAACTGGTTCGGTGGCAGGGAAAGGCTGATTTGTCTCAGGTACACCCACGGCTGAAATGTCCTCATGCTTAGTCTCGATTGTCAGATTAGTCGGGGTTCCAGACAAGATGTTTGCGTCAAAATTGTCAACGGCAAAGTTTGTCTCATCTCCGGTGATGTTAAGGAATGAGCTTTTATTGTTGGTTTCCCGAGACTGCCGTCGCAGATTTAACACACTCTGTACTGGATACACGCAATGGAGGGACAGAACTGAAATATAAACACGGTGGTAAGCCATCATTACCATAACTTTTTAAAATGTTATTTATGAAAAACAGAAAATTTATGGGGTGACAACAAGGCTGGAAGCAAAGTTAATTTTGTTATTTGTTCAATTTAATATCCTGTAATATTTTTTCCCCTGAAGATCAATCGATCGAACGCTTCATTTGTCTTTCCTTTTCCTTTGTGTTTTATTGTATCGTTTCTGTATTATTTCTCGCTCCAGCTTTGCTATCTACAAATTTTTCTTTTTTCCATATTTTAACATAACATTCTAGCCCGGCAAGTGTTTTACAGTTATTTTGTTTACAAATAAAATCTAACCACCTCTAAGCTTCTTGCTGTATTGAGACGAAAACTATTACTATCCTCACCATGCATCACATCTTCACTTTACCCTACAACATCCCAAGAAGAACTAAATCAAATAATAAGCGTAATTTATGGAAAACCATCGATTGGACCTATTTTTCAGTAATGCAGCACGTTTTGAGAATGACCTGCCCAGCCACAGCTTTCGTTCTTAATCAGCAAGACAAGAAGTCATCTACATTAATGCTCATTTTACCGTCCGTATTTTGGATTTATAACGTAATAGAGACTAAATTTTACAATGCGGTAAATTCTGCCCATTATATAACGGTAATAAGACATCACAGTGGCTATAACACTTACCTAATAACAGTTTACAGAACATATCGGTGTCTAAAGTTGCAGGAGACCTTGTCAAACAACATACACGTGTGAAAGGGCTTCAAATGTAAATCCCCGAGGTCTTGTATTGTGTATCTGTAAGTTTACAACAATATTTTCGATTCAGTTGTCCAAAGTCATGAAATATCACAGCATTTCCATGCAAAGTCAAGAATTCGTACTCGTTCAGTGCTATTCAAGAGTTTAAAATGGGCCTTGACAGAACGTTTCTTTCAGATCACATTTCCAGTAACACTTCTTTTGCCTAGCGGACTTTCATGATTATAATACTTCGATTGTGCAAAGTTTCTGTAGATACCTAATTTCGAATTACTGGCGATGGCACCTGTTAGTCTAGAACAATGTTAACTTTTTTTGTGCCAAGCTTCACTTCACCCCCCCCCCCCCAAGAAAAAAGAATACCCACCCCACCATGATCGGACAATTTAGTACCCAGTATCTTACTATAATTGAGCTCGAGGGTGAACCTGTAAGCAGCTAAAACTTCGCGACTACGCCATCAAAAATTACGAAACTTGGTGCAATGCATCAATTGTTAACAAAGAGTTACGTGGACACATTCATTTTAAACAAAAATGTCTTTACTATTATTTACATTAAAATTTTTTGAGCCGCAAAAACAGAGACGCATTTTCATTGGATAGTGTGACAGGAAATTATGTCCTTGACCTCTCTTTTCACACTGGTGGCCGAAAATCAACGTTACCACATCTGTGTATTTCTACGTGAAATTGTGGTGTAACAGTAACTTCTATTAGCCATTGCATCGTACCCAAATGCCATTTTACTGCAGCCTAGATCTGGATATATGGTTGGGCTTGGTACATGGAAAATTTCCATCTTGC
Organism: Onchidella celtica; assembly: GCA_963931925.1. NCBI lineage: Eukaryota > Metazoa > Mollusca > Gastropoda > Systellommatophora > Onchidiidae > Onchidella > Onchidella celtica. The sequence continues at coordinate 31,645,432 of OZ007576.1, read as the reverse complement.
GCGGATCGGCTAGTATACAAAAAGATTAAAAAATAGGCATATGCATTACTTTGAGAAAAGTTGGATTAATAGGATTGAAGATTATTTTCAGGTGTTTAGACATCTCACTTGCTTTTGGTTTATGGTGTTAGGACACGATTAGAAATGGACATTTTCGGGTGGTTTCTGGGCACATAACTGTTAGAAGAATAAAACCTGACATCGTACAGAATATTTTCGGCTCCTCCAAACTTGACGGCACTTTTTCCTTTAAACTGCAGTTATGACTTTCTCAATTCCGTTTAAATTGTAAATGTTTAAAAATGTTATAATGACAATTGGTAACTGTAAATTTTACAAGTATGCAGGGTAAAATACACGAAATATTATAAAAACCATAGAAAATCTATGCAGTCGTAGCAAAGGCCTCAAGAAAAGTCAGAATCATATAAAAAGAAAACTTTGTATGTAGTTAAAGCCTTACGTAAGAAATAATACACGATTTGCCTTCCCTTTTCCTTTGCGTTTTATTGTAGTAGTTTCTGTAGTATTTCTTACGCGAAGCTTTGCTACATAGAAGGTTTTCTTTTTTTTTTTGAACAACTTAAAATACAGTCAAGCATTTATCTAACACAAGATCATGTTAGCTGAATTATTATGCCCAGCCAAACATGGAAACACTTTACACTGTCTCGAAATATTCATGCAGAAGTGAGATTCAATTTCTTATTTGATGGGAAGAATTTTATACATGTTCATCTAGAATCACGAACCACAGACATCTCACACTATCAGAAAAACGAGAAATGCAGAGGGCGCTCACGGTATGCACTTGCAGCTATGCTCACTACTCGCATTCGATCGCCCCAATCAAATGCTCAGAGAACTTCTCCAGTTATCATGCCGTGTTTGCATTTTCACCGCCTTTGAATATTTACCCAAAAACCAGGCTGTACCCGTTCCCCAGCATGACAATGAACTCCATAATACGGGTCAACATCACATATAATAATCATATAATAATAATGATAATAATACTAATAATCACCCTTTGGTGCATGGCGAAACGACCCCTTTCAAATCAATTTCACCGAGGATCAAATCGATATATAGATTGGGGGCAGAATCTTGTTCTTCATTAAATTGTAACGCTTACACGGAGCAAATATCAATGAGGGAATACAAACATTGGATGGTCGTTATTAACAAAAGGTAATCATTGGACATGTTACCATAAATCCAATTAAAAGCTCTTCTATTGTGGAAATATGTTATGGGTGCCCTTTTCGAAACCATTTTATTCCCAGCATCCCAGTCGAACGCCTAGGCCTGGCCAATCATTGCTTCCTCCCCCTTTCTCTCTCTTTCCTCTCTCTCTCTTCTCTCTGTCTGTCTGTTCGTCTGTCTCTCTCTGACACTGTTTGTCTGTCTCTCCCTTCCTCTGTCTCACTCTGTTTCTCTGGTCTCTGTCTGTCTGTCCGTCTGCAGGTCTTTCACTCCCTTCCTCTTCATCTTCATCCATCACATGCCATGGATATTTTAGTATTTAGTTTCACAAATGTTTTATGGTAAAATTTGAATTGAGGGTCTCTTTCGACCCCCGAACCACCCCCCCCCCCCCGGACCAAAGAAACACATGGGTGTGGCCAGTTCCCTCCACATTCCCTTTCCACTTCCTCTCTCTTTCATCCGAGTGCATCACAGACCAAGGAAACACGAATATTTTGATATTTTAGTTTCATCTATGTTTCATTAATAAAATTTGTCATGACTATCTCTTTCCAGACTATATTTTTACCCCCCCCCCGCCCTCAACCTCCACCCAGCCAAACTTACACGTGTGATCAGCCCTCGCTACCTCTCTTAACGTCCTCCTTCGTCTTCGTGAATTATTCAACATGGCAACATGAATATTTTAGTATTTTAGTTTCATCGATGTTCTTGACTAAAATTTGAAACCAGTATCCTTCGAAACCATTGAATCCCTGCCATCAACATTTTTTTAAAATTTATGCGTGTGGCCAGATTCCCCCCCCCCCCCCCCCCCAATCCGCCCTTTATCTTACCTTCCCACTTCATCCTTATGAAACACCCATCAAGGAAACATCAATATTTTAGCATTTAAGTTTCATCGACATGTTTGCATCTATCACCAATATTCTCTGTGAATTTCCCCATCTGAGGAGATGATTATCAGTTGTTTAGTCAACACGGACCAATGTCTTGAGGACCAATTAGGTGCGTTTTTCTGTGTCTGACGCGTCAACAGAGTTTACGGACTATAGTTTGCATTTGCATTTTTGCAACCTTTAAAATGTTTATTTCTCACCTGGATAAAAAAAAAAAAATGGGGTCAGGGTTGAAGAGTACAATAAATTTGTCTGTTTGTTCTCTCCACGTTCTCCTACTTTTTTCTGTTACTTTAAACTGTTAAACGAATGATATTTCAAGCAGGTAGAAATGTCCTGTTGTACCGATTGGTTAAAAAAAAAAAGTCTTCGGACAGCAAAGCTACAGGGGTCCTTTAAAGAAAGACAGTCCTGTCAAATTGGTGTTTCGGGGCTTGTTTGAGAGCCTGTAATAGCATATCCGAGAGAGTTGAGGTTGAGGTGGGAGCAGGTGGGGAAGGAGACACAAAATTGTTCCATGATACAAGAGGTTGGAAAGAACTCCGAGTTCACAAACAAACCAACCAGTTTGCGACAGGCAGGCAGGCAGACATACAAATAGAGACACAGACAGACAGAAAGGCAAGCAGGCAGGCAGACAGAAAGACAGGCAGGCAGACAGACAAGAAGGAGAGACATAGATAGATAGATAGATAGATAGATAGATAGATAGATAGATAGATAGATAGATAGATAGATAGATAGATAGATAGATAGATAGATAGATAGACAGATAGAGAGATAGACAGATAGACAGATAGATAGATAGATAGATAGATAGATAGATAGATAGATAGATAGATAGATAGATAGATAGATAGATAGATAGATAGATAGATAGATAGATAGATAGATAGATAGATAGATAGATAGATAGATAGATAGATAGATAGATAGGTAGAGTAAGGATACTTTTGAAAATTTAGACTGCCAGAGATACTAGAGGCAATTAATATCTTTGTCTAAGCTAGCTTGCTACCGGTTGCTAATCGCTGGTTATTGTAAATCAAGAAGTGCATCCCCAAGCCCTGGTAATGTTATCTTTCTGTTATTGCTAATGCATTAATTTTTCGTTATCTTCTTGTTGAATGCTCGCTTGAGAGACTGATAGCTGAAGAAAGGGAGGAGGAAGGGGAGGGGAGAAAGACAGTTTAAATCTACACCTACAGAAGAATAGTTAATGATTGATATTAGTATTATTCTATATCCCCTGGCCGTACGGGTCACAGAGCGGAGCATAACCCACAAACCCGTACCAGAGTGGTGCCAGCAAACATTTTCTCGTCACCACCTTTTAACCCTAACCACAAAACAAAACCAACGAGTAATGCAAGCGGGTCTTTACTACGGTTACATTGTTATCATTAAACCTTACACCAATTTGGCTTGGTTAATGAGAGTTGTCAGTATTATCATGTATAAGGGCGGGTGCATTGGGTTACTGTTATAAAATAAGTTAAAATACTGTTGGGTTTAAGTGTAACGTACAAACAAGAATCCATGGATTTCGCTGAGGGCTTCATGGGACACAACCTAAGAAATTATTGCAAAAGCATTTAAGTTAAATGTTATCTCCCTTGGACAGAAAAACCTGCGTCACATTTCATAGTGATACAGGAAGCCCCGAAAATCAACAGTTCCACAGGTCAAGATATTTATGCTTACTTTCATCGTGCCTCTTTTTTTTTTTTTACTTTCAGAGTTTAGGTCTGTAGACTTCTTTTTTGTTTATATAGTTCGGTCCAAATATTGTTCTTTACAAAACGCAAAGAAATAAACTCAAAATTAGATTACAGACAAACAAATAAAAGATAAATTTCTTGAGGTTTAGTGTGGAATATCAGTCCAGGCAAAATTTGTAGCAGATTTTTTGTTGTTTTTTTTTTGTGTGAGAAAATCGACTTTGATCCCTCTTTTTTTTTTTTTATACTAAAAAAGAAGCACTGTCGTACATGGATGTCATAATGGATGACTAGTGATAAATGATGCGACTTCATAAGATGATTTTTTTGTTTTTTTTTAGTTCTATTATGGATTTATTCGTTCAGATTAACCAGCTTTAAAAGCTTTTCCCATAATTGTATTCACAACTGCACACAATTTCCAATATAAATACAAAATAACCCAAAAAGAAATACTCCCCCCCCCCCCCCCCCCTCCAAATTTGAAATAAGTACTGGGTTACTACTAATGCCGCAGTCTCACCAAGAAAACTCGCATGCGATTTTGATAATTATGAAGCTCGTGCGTGCTGAGGCGTGTTTTGGCCCTCACACACCAACTCGTGTCAAACTCGTGCCTAGCTGCAGAAAAATGGCTCCAGCCTTATTTTTTCGGCAAGTCGTGTGCGATTTCTTGACATGCGAGCGGAGGCGTTCGCCTGGGTTCGTGTCAGCACGCACCAAACTGATGCGCGCGCATCCACTCAGGAATGTGAAAAATTCGCACACGAGCTCACGCGTACTTGGCAGCCTACTCGTGCGTGTTGACACAAGCCCACACGTTCGTGTCGACTCGCGCACGAGTACAGTGAGACTACCCTATATATAGGGCCTGCTTGTGTTATTTCGCTTGGCTCCCGCTTTTATACTTGTCCTCCTCCTCCACAATTCGTGCGAGTATAGCACAACTCGTGTGCGAATTGTGCAATTTGGGCCTCAAATCAGTCCTGGCGGGAGGGGGCGAAGGTTATTCGTGTGCGAGTCGTGTGGGCACGCGTGGGCTCGTGCACGAACGTGTCAGCTCTTGTGCGAATTTTGCTCGTCTGCGTGTGTAAAATATTTTAAACTGAAACTATGGTATTAAGATACTACCTCTCACTGTGCACAGTAGTGGAAAAATTATGGCATTTTTAGCCACAGTAAATACAAACAACGTGTTGCATTTGGCAGATGGCCAAGCAAGTAGCCGGTTGCGCCTTTCATTCAACAGTCAGGGGCAATAGCTCTAAGTGAAGCAAAATGTCTGCAAAATTTTGAATAGATATAGATCACCTGCAAATTGCTGCAATAAACGAGTACTTTCTCTGCGACACGTTACATGGTGAGTGTCAATATGTCGTACAGGTTTGGTTTAATGTAGTTTTGAAATTGTCTGATCTTTTATATTTTTTTTTATTGACCATTCATGTATTTTCTCCACGCCACAGTTATTTTGCTGTTGCACTGTTCCTTTCAATGTATAAATCGGCATCATGCATTACGGATACTGATTGTTATTATCGAGCGCTAGCTATGGTATGAACTCATCTATTATCTATATAATAAAGCTACAACAAAACCCCTAATAGTCCTATGGACTCGGAAACTACACAACGCACCGACCTGAAATTTGGCACAAAGAATCATGGGATAGCGAACATTGTTCCTATCGCTATACACAAACAAAACCGTTTGTTATTTCTGAGTTAATCGGTAAATGATGTTATAATTAAAGACTAAATTCACGAGAGCGTTTGATCCGAAATTGACGATCAATAAGATGTATGTTTCTAATAATAGCCCACTTCCGCCTACACATGACGTTATCACTTCCTGCGATGTGTTCACTAACAAACAAACTAACCCGTGCGCAAATCATTGCCATTTGACGGATGCTGACGGGATGCGCAGGATGTCAACGCGCAAAGGGAGAGCAGTAAAACGTATCTAAAAACAAACAAACAAACAAAAATAAAAATAAAGCTAAAGGAACGGGCAAAATGAAGCAGGTCCATAATAATCACCCAGAACTGAAACTAATAAATCGATTTATCCCGGGCTGGGCCGGGCAACTCAGCTAGTTAATAAAATAATTGGAATATTAGAGAAACAAACAGCAACAACAACAACAAAAAAAGTCAAACAGCAAAGCATTAGAGAGCCAGACAGCAAGAACAACAACAACAAAAAAAGTCAAACAGCAAAGCATTAGAGAGCCAGACAGCAAGAACAACAACAACAAAAAAAGTCAAACAGCAAAGCATTAGAGAGCCAGACAGCAAGAACAACAACAACAAAAAAAGTCAAACAGCAAAGCATTAGAGAGCCAGACAGCAAGAACAACAACAGCAAAAAATTTTAAAAATAGAGAGCAAAACAGAAAATTGTACAGATTGCATAATTATCACGGAAATGTCAAATCAGCGTAATAGAGACATAGTTAGGACAATTTTGATAGCATATTTGTTCATCTGTTCTTTTACAATTATATTCACTGGGCTGATTTCTTTTTGTGTGTGTGTGTGTTTTTTTTTGTATTGTTTATACTTACTGTTACACTATTTTTGTCTCAAACTTTCAGGTAGAACAATGACAGTATATTATTACGGTATCTCGTTAGTTCATTCACAGGGATTCCAGCGAGTGCATAAATGTCAGGAGAGGGCGGTTCCTGAAAGGATCTCTTGAGAACAATGACTAATAAAAAATATTCCATCACAAGGCCCGGCGCGCACTATGTTAAAATTAACCATCCGTTCAATGCAAGCAATCTTTAGCGTGGTGTGCAGCACTGTAAACTCTTTGCCAAGCAAGGAAAAATCTGTGTTTGCACGCCATGCAGCAGACGAAACGGGATAGTGCGCGCCGGGCCTAAGAGAATTAATGAAAACATACATGACATTACAATAAATCTTATCACTGTAATCATTATGTTAAGCACGCGTACAAATTATGAGTCGAGTTTTGAGTCTGACTTTGGTTTCAGCATGACGGCCATATTATACTAGGAAGAAACAAGATGATAGACTATAACAGAATGATAGGACAGAAGGACACCCTACCTGAAGCGCCCACTACCCACCTGCTACAAAATTATTATAGCATAATATTCAGTTAGGTCAGTAATATGACTAATCTTTATAATCATGATCGTGACTTAATGTGTCTGATTTTTTAAAAAGTTATGGTTCCAGCATCTCTCAAGAGGCTTGGCCTTTGCCCGTGCATGCCGGTAGAGAGCGTGAGGAAGAGACAAAAAGGCTGAGAGAGAGAGAGAGAAAGAGAGAGAGAGAGAGAGAGAGAGAGAGAGAGAAAGAGAGAGAGAGAGAGAGAGAGAGAGAGACAGAGAGACAGAGAGGGAGAGAGAGAGGGAGAGAAGGGGGGAGGAGAAAGAGAGAGTTTGAGTTTGAGTTTGAAGAAAGGACGTCGACACGATGGAGGCCACTTTGTGCTAGGAAAAAGCAAGACAATAGGCAGAATTATAACAGTACGATAGAACAGAAGGACCTTACCAGAAGCACTCACCAACCGTCCGCCGCAACAAAGACAGAGAGGAGAGAGAGGGAGAGAAAGAGAGAGAGAGAGAGAGAGTATGTGTGGGTGGATGGAAGGGGTGGGGTGGGGTGGGGTGGGGGGGGGGGTTGGATAGAGATAACTATCTTTCAACTGTCAGCTTAGAAAGGGCAAATACTCCGCAGTTTACGAGCCCACGAAAGTAAGACATGGGGTAAATAAATAAATGGTGCAAGAACTCTTCAACCACTGGATATGGGATTAAGTCACGGGGTTTGCAAAACAGATTTCCCCACACAGAAGAGTGAAAGGTATGACAGAGATCTGCGCCCTGTGGCTTCTGAATTTGTATTTGTCATGTTCTAAGCCAATGATTCTCTTACATTGACTCCCAGGCGAGACTTGGTGAGGAATATCAGTAGGTGAAGGATGGCTCGGATAAATTTAGCAGTTATGAGAAAAGTAATAGACATTTGAGTAACATAATTGCATTATTCGCAGACAGACAGACAGCAAGACAGCAGATAGACAGACAGACAGACAGATAGATAGATAGACAGACAGACAGACAGACAGACAAATAGATAGATAGATAGATAGATAGATAGATAGATAGATAGATAGATAGATAGATAGATAGATAGATAGATAGATAGATAGATAGATAGATAGATAGATAGATAGATAGATAGATAGATAGATAGATAGATAGATAGATAGATAGATAGATAGATAGATAGATAGATAGATAGATAGATAGATTTGAAATAATAAAGAAGAAATCAAAATTATACCATCTGTTGAAATAAATATTTCTTTTTTCATTTGATTGCATGCGACTGACAGAAATTTGATTTTGTTTCACGAGTTATATCAGTAATTACCACTGTAAAAGTATAATGTTGAAAAATATATCAGATGACAATTCAGGAATGGGGAAGATCTGAAGAAACCTGACAATTCAGGGGAAGGAATGTGGCCTGGGATCTTGAGAACCACTGTTGCAGGCTAAATTAGCCCTGGGAACAATGGGTGGAGGAGAGGACCTGGGGAGAGGGTGATGACACAGTGTAGGGGACTGTTTACAGAGTGAAGAAAACAGCCCGGTGATGAGGTGTTATCCAAACATACACCTTTTTCTTGTGTTTTCTGTCTTACTTTTCCGGAGGCAAGTGGAAAAAGAGAGAGAAAGGGGAGAGAGAGAGAGAGAGGGGAGAGAGAGAGAGAGAGAGAGAAAAAAAGAGAGAGAGAAAAAAAGAGAGAGAGAGAGAGAGAGAGAGAGTGTGTGTTATCTTGAGAGATTGAAACGAAACTTGGCAGTTGATTTGAAAAAGATATAGAGTCGCGAGGGCAGGTCTGCAAAGAAAAAAAAGTAGCATAATAATATTAGCTCAAAAGAAAATAATAATACGTAGTAACATGCTATTAGTTAGCTTCTAACGGCACGAGCACTGGCATAAAAAGACAGACTATAATCATTTTATTATGGATCTCAAAAGATAAGCTTGGCATATGAATTGAACAGTTAGACATGCAAATTGGCTGACAGGTGAAAGGGTGGAATGTAAGCATAAAGGAAGAACAGGCAGGCAGAGAAAGGCTTTTTAATTAGACTATGATTAGGCTATGATCCCTAATAACAGCGTGCTTGCAATTTAGAAATGATAAAATAAGGGTAAAAAGCTCACTAAAACTGCAATAATTACATAAAACAGATTTAAAATATGATTTCAGTTTAAAAGATAGGTGTTAAGTTTCGGCTTAAAAGGGTTCGAATTGTCACCTTCTCTTATTCTCTATGGTAAGGGGTACTGCACTGATGGGCCAGAATGAGAAAAGGCTCTTGTGTGAAAACTTGGTGTGGAGTGCGTAGTTAAACTTACACTCTTGTTTATATATTTATTCTTTTTTGTTAGGTCGTGTCCTGCAGGATGTAGCCCTCCGCCACTGATCTCCATTCTTCTCTGTTTTCCATCCGTTTTTTTCCCTGCCTGTCTTTCTATCCGCACCATTATCATCTCTCCATCTTCGCGGGGCGTCCTCTTGTTCTCTTTCTTTTCTAGGCCTCAATTTAGTGCAACGCTTTGTCCATCTGTTATCTTTTGTCCTCCCGATATGTCCAGCCATTTCCATTTTGGTCGGAGTATAGATTTCTCGATGTCTGCAGCCTGCGTTTGTTTCCGAATGTCAGAGACATTCAAAGTAGTTACATACCCATTATTAATGTGTCGTCCCCCCCCCCCCCTTTCAAAGAAGACGCACTGCAGAGGGGGCCTAGAAAATCCCCAATGAATGTACGCATTTTGCTAGGGTAACACACCGGGATCCCAGCCCTTTGCCAGCCAGATATAAACATCACAGGTCAAGATGTGATAGGTTTGGACCATGGAGCTATTAATAACACTGGAGTCCGTACCAGCTGATTTCATGCGTGCGCATTAGAAGACAATAGTCGCCATCTTGTTTAGGGCGAGCACGGACTGCGCCTCAGTGTTTACACATCCGTTGCACTACAGCTAACGAAAGCAGAGAGAGGGATTTTCAACTTTGTTTAACTGCTAGTAGACTACCGGTATACAAATCATGGTTCAGAACTGCTGTGTTGTGAACTGCAACAACAGATGCACCAAGGAAAGTCCAGTTTCATTTCACAGGTAAGAAGAATGTTGATTTTTAATGATTAATTTTTAATCGGGACGCGCTCGGTAACCACGAGGAAGGGTAGGCTCGATTTAGAACTCGAGACTAGCATAAAAGAATGGTGACATGTATAATGAAATGATATAGCCTACACCTTGGGTTTGACTTTGACTATGATACAGAACTAGACTACACATGTAGTCGATCTGTAGAGGCAGAAGGATCTTTATAAAAAAAAAAAACAGAGATCTAGATCTTATCAATATCATATCTGTGGTCAATGCACTAGGTGCGGTCACGAGGCAGTAAATGGTAAATGTCCAGAAGAAGTAAACAATGGGGAGGACTTCCGAATGCGTTCCTTAGCTCGACAAGTGCATAGGCATTGTCAGATTGATATGTAACGATGTGAGGGTCTAGTCAGATTGACATATCAGGGGAAGCCGCCGGGGTAGCTATGTATTGTTTTCACTCGGGCTATGGAACACATTCGGAAGTCCTTCCAAATTCTCTCTCAGTTAATCTGTGCTAGTCAGAACACTTTTCATGTCTAAGCATCAACTGCATGTCTGTGCGGTCACCTGTTGGTGGTGCAGTCACAAGCTGCTGGTCGTGCAGTCACCTGCATGTAAGTGCCATCAGTGCATGCTCTCTGTGCGACCAATATCAAAATAGATATCTGATAAACAACTTACAACCTTCCCATTCTGATTTTTTCTAATTCTTTGTCTTCCCACTCTTTCTCATCCTCATGCTGGTATTTTGCCTTATTTTCGTGGGTTGCTCTTCATCACCAGACCACACACACACTTTTTCTTTCTACCTTCCCTTTCAGACACAGGTAGCTGCAGGGCTAACTCTATTTTTAGTTTTAATTGTTCTGACATATTTTGGATTTCTCATGTGTTTGGGGGAAAAGCAGATTTAAGTGCTATATTTGTTTATCAGATGCCACTATTTGTTTTCAAATCAGTTATTTTGATTTTTTTAAAAACTTTGTTGCTTTTTTTTTTAACCTCCAGATTCCCTCGGAAGGACCCTGAACGTATGAAACTGTGGGTCAGTCGCATCAGCAGACAGACACCCGATGGGAAACCCTGGGTACCCACCCAATTTGACAAGGTGTGCAGTGCACATTTTCTGCCATCCGACTTTAATTTTGGCTTGGATCATAAGACACTCTCAAGCTCAGCTGTGCCCTCTGTGTTTCCCCACTACCCTGCCCTAAAGCAGTGTCAGCCTGTCAGAAAGCGGCCATCTCCTAAGAAAAGAGGACCACCTTCTAGCTCCACCATGTCGAGTTGTGAAAGCGTCCCTACAAAGGTTTCTTTTTTGGATCACAACTACTGTTGCCTTTCTGTGGAAGCAGATTTGGAGAGAACAAAGAAGAAACTGGCCAACGTTGAGTCAAAACTACGCGACAAAACACAAGATCTGAAGAACGTCAATGCAAAACTGAAACGCAGGGAATCTCGCATCTCCAACTTACTGGAGGATATTTCAAAGCAAAGGTTGTTGCATGATGAAGAAGTCAGTGTCCTGGAGGACAATTTCAGTGAGGAAACATTTACACTTATTGAGAATGAGCTGCAGGCTCAGGGCAACTCCAAGCAAGGACATCGATATTCAGATGACTTGAAGGCTTTTGCGGTAACACTGCACTTCTACAGTGCTGCTGCCTATTAGTATGTCAGGAAGTATCTACATCTTCCTCACCCAGATTCCATCAGAAGATGGGCTTCATCAAACAGTGTTCAGCCTGGTTTTCTCGCCAGTGTAGTGGAGTACCTAAAAAGCAAGTGTCTGCTGGAGCAGGATATGAAAGATGTCGCCATCATGTTCGATTCAATGAGCACCAGAAAAGAAATGGTGTATGACAAGAAGTTGCAGACATATGCTGGCTTCATTAACTATGGGTATATTCAAACTGCTGCTGCTGACACTCTTGCTACAGAGGCCCTTGTATTGCTGGTCGTTGGTCTCAAAAAGAGCTTTAAGCAACCCATCGGCTATTTTCTCATCGACAAGATTTCTGCCAGCCAACAAGCCCAGATCATAAGACATGGTGTGTCATTGATGACAGATGCTGGGTTCAATGTCCATGCTGTCGTCTGTGATGGGGCCTATGCCAACCAGTCCACTGCCCAACAACTAGGTTGCAGAATGACTGAACCCAATATGGTGACATCATTTCAACATCCAAGTGACCCGTTAAGGAAAGTTCATTTTGTGCTTGACGCTGCCCACCTCCTCAAAAACATTCGAAATTGCCTTGCGGACCTAAGGGTTTTGAAATGTGGCCAGCAGGAGATCAGGTGGCAATACATTGTGGAGTTACACAAACTGCAGTCCAGCAACACCCTGTATCTTGCCAACAAGTTGAGAGGCAGGCATATTGACTTCGCCAAAAACAAAATGAAAGTGAGCTTAGCTTCACAGACCTTGAGCTCATCTGTGGCCAGTGCCATAGATTACCTCAGAGATGTGGTTAAACTGCCACAGTTTTCTGGCAGTGAAGCCACCTGTCAGTTTATCAGGTGGTTCGACTCCATTTTTGACTTGACCAACTCCAGCAGTTGTCTCGCAAAAGGCCTAAAGAGCCCTCTAAATAGAAGTAACTTTGCTGCAAAGTCAAGAATGGTGCAGGATGGATGTGCCTACATCCGAGGCCTAACTGATGTACAAGGTAAATCACTTCTCAGTGGTAAAAGGAAAACTGGATTCCTAGGCTTCATAGTGACCATGACATCCATCATCACCATCGCAGAGAAACTTCTCTTCTCCTCGGGTTACAAGTTTTTTCTGACCTACAGGTTGTCCCAGGATCACCTGGAAACTTTGTTCAGTAAAATCAGAAGAAGAGGAGGTTGCAACAACAATCCCAATGCTCTGCAGTTTCAGTGGGCCCTCAGGGCTCTTTTACTGAGGAACGGGGTAGCAGCCTCTCAGCGAGCTGATTGCAGCACATTGCCAGAAGTGAACAACACTTTGTTTGCTGATTCCACCTCAGAAGACTCTGCACCTCTGCCATTGCCAAATGAGGGACAAGCTTCAGCCAGCAATGCCAGTCATGACCCTGAGTTCAGCGAAATGCTGATGAGTCCTGGAGTGTACCATGATCATGTCTTGCACTACATTGCCGGATTTATTTGCAGGAAGATGGCACGGAAAATTCGGTGCTCCGAGTGTCAGAGTTTTCTGACTGACAAAGATAAACTTGGTACAGCAGCAGTTTTCACTCGGAGTATTGACAATGGTGGACTAATGTATGCCAGCAGGGACACTTTACGTGTGGTTAAAGCTGCAGATCGATCATTACGACGGCTTTTGGTCACTGCTAGGGAAGGCCCGTTAGCTTCTGTTTCACCAGTGACTACACGGCTGGTGACCATCGAAGTCCTAGAGTCCCTTGGCAGCTCAGTATTTCTTGAGCTTGGCAAGCACTGTATGGAGCGCCACTGCATTGAGACAGAAGACGACCATGTCTCCCAGATCATCAAAGAAATATGCGGACTATTCTGCAATATAATTTTAACACATGATGGAAGGCTCTATAATGAACGATTTGTTCACAAGAACCGTGGATCAGAACGTCACAAATGGAGCAAAACAATCCTTTTCCTCCACATATAGTATATCTCAAATTTCCATGGACCCCGGATTGAAAATGTATATGTACGTCTATTCTGTATCCATTCCTTTTCTACAACTTGGTGACACCACATAATAATGAAAAAAGTTTACATCAATGAGAAGTTTTCATGATATACATGCATTACTGATACACAGTTCTCCAACGTAAATCTCTGTTGATGGCTTTTCTGACCCTTTACTGCTGCATTAATACAGCTCAAGTAAAGGATTTTACAATAAGACTTGTACATAATATTATGGTGTGAATCAGTCCTGAAAGACTCTAGTGGCGATGGCTGTTATTCACTCGTAGGAACAACACAGCCCTATTTGACATCCTGGACTACATACCTTTATCAGTTTATGGTGGTGAAAGACCAGTGTTAACATGACTCTTAACATTGTACTGACAATTTGGAGTAAGCTCACAGCCATTTGACATTCTGGAGTGCACAATATTTATGTAGTAATGGCAGTCCTGAAAGACCTGTTAGCATGACTGACAACAATGGAGGAAGCATAAATCGAATCTAACAAGTGAGTACAACCAAGCTTGTGGTTTAAGATGTTTTTCTTCTTGGCTATTCAGATCATTTACTACATCTAGGCCTATGATTTATTATTATGACTTTTCCTCTCTCTCTCTTACACACACACATGCACCAGCTGCCTGGATCTTAATGGGTCTATGGCAAAACCAACTTTCCCTCAGTTCTTTAGCATGTTTTTTTTTTTTGTGTTTTTTAATAATTCTTATGAACACCCTCTTACTGTTGGTTATCTGAGAGAAACTGACTTGTAAAGTTTCCTGTCCGCACAGTGATTTTTTTTTTTAACATGACTCGTCATGAGCTAAAATAACATGCGGTAAAAAGAGTACTACATAGCTGCCTTCCCTAGTTTTACTTGTAATTTGACTTCCAAACGATTGACCAATCAATAAAAATAACATAATATAAAAACAGCCTAAATCATAGATTTATTTATTATCAAACACTTAAATAATATATGATAATCCGTAAATAAAATAAATGTTATTATTTCTGCTTGTTATCTTTTAATTTTTATCACATCCGTGAAAAGATAGACAGAACAGCGCTGGCTAGGCCCTATCTATTACATGTACAATACTGTACGGGGCGGCCTTGCGCTGCCGTGCCTTGCCCTACTTGTTCCGCCATCTTGGGGTTTCAATTGTTCGCGGCTCGCGGGGCAAGCGAAGAGGGCTGTGCGGACTCCAGTTTAATAGTACCTCCATGGTTTGGACTGACTGGACTCCTGTAATGGCTCTCACGTGACTTGCACGGCGCAGCGCATAAACAGAGAAAATGTAAATATTTTTAATTTTGTCATCAAAGTTAAGATGCACTGGAGGTGTCCGAACTAGAATGTGAGTGTACCTGGTAGCGGGCCGCAGCTAAACCTGAGATGATCTCGCGAACAAACCGCCCCCGGGGTCATTATACTCGTGATTTTGCCGATTTCTGACCTCCCTCCCTTCCCCTAATGTAAGCTTTTCATACGCCCAACCTTCTCGTCCGGCCTTTTACCCATAACACCCCCCCCCACACACACACACACTTCTCCCTCTTGTACAAGTGTACGAAGGTTAGGCTAGGCACACATGCGCGACCTTCTACCATGTTGCAGTAGTGTCTCAGTTTCATGTTCCCCTTCACTCTGTCATGAGCCCGAGTGTCGCAAGAGCGCACATCTCCATTCATTCGCCTAGATTAAAAAAAATGCCAGACGACAGCAACACAAAAAATTCGGACGTGAGCGCTTAGGTTTACGATTAGGACTAGTTTGCTTCGTTCATTGGCAAGCCACAATGAGAATTAAGCCAGACCAAGTCTGGCGTAGGTGCCAAACTGGTGGCGAGCCATCACGCCCATCAGTCTGGATCCTACGTCAGCCTTGGTCTGGTTTACCCATGTTTTTGGAGAGCACCACAGAACTAAGTCAAAAGTTGGCAAAAAGAAAAAGTTGTAGGCTACGGAGCAAAACCACGCGTAAGAAATAATACCCAAATGATACAATAAAACACAAAGGAAAAAGGGGAGACAAAAAATACCAATTTTTCGGTGAAGTACCTTTGACAAGAAAAAAGCAACAACAAACAAACACAAAAACAAGATGGAAAATTGAACAGGTAAAGCAGCCGAACAATAAAAAAAATGAAGAATGTGTAATATATAGAATACGAAATCAATGCGGTAACTTATCTGCGGGTCCTGGCTTGTATCGTTTTTGTATTATTTCTTACGCGAGGCTTTGCTACATACAACTTCTTCTTTCTGCCAATTTTGACCCTGCCTTAGAGCCTTTCTGCGACCCCAGTTTTTCTATGTTTTTTATAGTACAGCTAACTAAGCACAAAGAGATCTATTGTGAGTATTTTGGCAACATGGCCGAATTAGTCTCTACCTAGAGATTGTCAATGCTTTTAGAGCAAAGACACAATGGCTTCGGTTTCGTTTTCCTTTTGGTAGTTTTGCGAAAAGGCGTCAGCCTCGATGAAAAACGGAACGAGACGAAGCACTATGCGCTCTAAAAGGCGCATTAAAGGTTTTTGACATCTTCTGAGCTTTTCGGCAACACGAGACACACGTCATTTGGTTGAAACTGCCGACAGCGCACCAAAAGCGAAACGAAACCGAAGCCACTGTGTCTAGGCTCTCATTCAGCCTGTTTGCCTGTCTACCTGTCTGCCTGTCTGTCTCCCTGTGTTCTGGACTTGTTCTTGCCGCTCTATCTGTTTAACTCCACTCTACCGAGTTTCAACATGCTATCAATATCATCGCCTCAAAGTTATTCATTCAAGCTGGGATAAGCTCTCGGTTAAAATAATAAACGTGAGTGTGGGTTAAGTACAGAAACAGACTAATCGTTCACACCTCAATACATAATAGCATGTATATGGCGCTAATTTTCTCTCATGTCTGACCTTCTGCACGGTGCACTCAGTGGTTGTCAACCTGTGATGCCACCAGGAGCGGCTCAAGGTGGTAAGTAAGTTGTGCCGCCACAGGCAAGACCAAAATTTGCCACCCGCGAAAATGTTGATAATTACTGTCTTAATGGTTTGCGTACATGTACATCAACCCTATCAGAGCATCTGGTAGCACTGAGGTTTCAAAGCTGATTTCTTTTTCAATTTGCTTCAGAAAAATATCCCAGCGTTTGCAATGTTTAATTAAGTTTCCAGGCGCCAAATTCCGGAATTTTGCCACCCTCCATGGACGTGTCGCTCAAGGTGATCGCCTAGACCTGTAGGCCTTGGGCACCATCTGACGCAGCGAGGGTTTTCAAAACATTCTCCAGAAGAACGATGAAAGGAACAACACGAGGGATATTGAAAAATACAATTTAGAGCAAATTCTGGATTAGCGAACAGAAGAGTAGTGCGTGTGTCAATTAGTAAGTTACCAAGGCCTTTCCAACCGTAGAGTAATATGTCAACATGGGGATACAAAAAAAAAATTTTTTAAATGTACACGTATCTGTAACATTGGAGCTACGTTTTCTTAAGCGGTCCACTTGGGTATTTGCAAATCCTAGAGAAATGGACAAAACGCACTTCATGTTGCTGGCCGTCGAAATTATTCTTGAAGTGCCTCAGTTATTTTATATCAAAACTTTATAAAATTCCAACATTACCCTTACAACAAGAAAGGAAGCCTCTTCCCTCAGCCCTGTACTCTCTCACTGTAAAGTATGCTTCCAAGGTGGAAACCCATTAGCTGGATATGGATAAGTGTTAATTATAAAGCCCTAAGGAGCGTATTGGCGAATTACAACATTTGGAACGGCACAAGTTTGTATAATTACACTTGACTTCATGAAGAAGGAGAATATCGTTCAGAACATGCAATTCACGAGTATTACCTGGTAAAACATGTACAGACACAACCAGCTAAATTAGATTATGTTCTGTCTGGGAAGATTTCCACTTTCCAACAATTATATTTTTTTTTTCAATAGTATTTGCTGGTGCAAAACTCTTTGGTCTGTGTCTTTACTGACACTTCTCGGAATTTATTTAAATGTCGTTTTTGCAAGGTATGCCCCTACCCCCCCCCCCTCTCACTGAGGGTACGGATTTTATGGCCCGTCCCTATGCTTGCCTTGTGACCCTCTGGTTTGAGCGAAGCCTGTCGTTAGGGAAGCATGGTCTTATCACCAAGCCGAATACAGGGGGGAGAGGCGAGATGTTGTTATTGAACAGTATTATTTTACATAGAAAGTTGTATTCACTTGTCAGCTGTAGCTTAGTGGGTACAGTACCACGGTCCCCTAATAACAATCACTTGAAGGAAAAGTTCCAGGTTTTAAATCCCGCCGGAACCGAGAGTCCAGCTCAACTAACTTCTCGCTGTGTATATAAGGGACTAACTTGTGAGTGATTCGTTGTTGAGGTCTTTGCTTTCAGAACATCTCTGCATTTGGCATTTGCACCTCTCTTTTTCGTGTTTTTCTTTTTTGTTTGCTGTTGGAGTTGTAGTTTTTTGTTTTTTTTTTGTTCTTAATTTTGCCCGGGCAGCCTTGTCAGGCTTGATCTTCTCAAAATCCAACTGCCCAGGTGCGAAACGTGCCCCCGGGCCATCTGACTTTTTCGTCCTTATCCGAGAAGACTAGGTGCTCAATCCTATCTACCTTAGGATCAGGCGCAGGAAATTGCCCCAACTTTCCATCATGTCTTCACCGACCTGAAACCGAACACGGTACCTTTGACATGAGAGGCGAACAGGTTAAATTTACTTACTTGCCTCTACACCAACGTGCCCCCACTTGTGTGATCTGATGGGAGCTCGATGAAAATACAGTTCAGGCGTTTTAGTGTATTTTTCACCCTCTAGGCTTGGAAAATAGCACTAACCACGATTTCATTACTTTGTCTATTCCCCCTGTCTTATTTTCCAGGCGTCCAGTTTTCGCCTTTGAACCAACCAAACAACACAGCACCATCGGCATACAATCTTCAGATCGCTAATTCCCGTCAATTTCCAACCCTAACAACCTGTCCGTGCCTAATCGTATTTTGCGTGTCTGCCACCCCTTACACTTACCCAAAAGTCTGAGCTCCATTTGAAAGGGTAACTAAATTTCCAATCACACGCAGGCATGCTTGACTCGGAAGAACTCGTGGTTACTCTGGGAAAAAGTGGTAAAACGTCAAAAGAAAGCGGAAAATAAAAATTAGTTCAGGCGAACTACTTGGATAGCTCAACTCGTTAATGCGGTTACCTGTAATGTCGGGAGGTCTAGTTGAGCCAAGTCCAATGTCGACTTTAGTTACCTTTTTTATGTGTGCGCGGCGCAATATTTTTTGGCAACTGCCGAATTTAGAACGATGGTTCTGAGCATTTCTGAACAAAAACTGTAAAACTAACACGTCTTTTTTCACATTATCATGTGGGGGGAAAATCTAGGTCTAATTTTCATTCAAAAGAAAAAAAAACCCAATCAAATACAGATGGCATTGGAATGTCCATCCTGGCATCTTGACAGTACGGGGTGTTTTTTGAGAATTGAAAATTTTCGGTATTCTTTTCTTATTAAATCTCAAAATTTCACACATGCAATCGAGGGTTGGCAGTCAGAACATTTATATCCAATATGGTCAAATTGAGAGAACGAGTTTGAAAATTGTAACTTAAATAAGAATTCAACTAAATGCAATAATTTCAACACAGTCACATGAATAGTTTTATTGGGTTATGAAACAAAGGCACACTTCTTGTGTCTTGGATATCTTAGATATCTACAGGCATTTAAAAGCAATGAATGAAATTGGACAAAACAAGCACTAGCTGATAAGCATCGATATACATTGTGCATCTTTAGCACGTTGAGCAGTGCTCATATTAGATATTTACAATAGCTCAATTTCTATAAACATTTCAGCAAGTCCTTTGTCTGTACATCGAGCTGGACTCGTCATGGCAAAACTTGTTGATCATATAAAGCCACGATCAGGATTCCTGGCACAATGTTTATTTTCAAATAATGGATTGTCTGTTGTTTATCTTTATTGACAACCCGCATACACAACTAAACACAAATTCTGAACATTGAGTTACACAACTTATTTCAAGACATTCAAGCAAACTGAAACGATTCTTCCCTACTGGGCCCCGGATCAAAAGGAGGCCCCCTTCTCTAGGGTAATCTAGTCTTGTCAAGTACACACAGCAACGCATTGCAAAATACACGAACACCCAAAATGCAGGTGCTACCGAAAACAGCAAAGATTATATACTGGTCCTGCTGCACCTAAGACCGGCCCTGTCAACATCTGAAACGCCGTAGACCTTGACCTTAGAATAGGTTTGGAAAATTCACTTTGTGACTACATAAATTATGTTGGTTGGACTACTGAGAAACCGAGAATAAGTTCTTTAACCTGTGACAAGTTTCAGAGGGAACAATAGGAGACACAGTCATTTTTATTGTTATAGATTTCCCTCTTGTATCTGGCATTTACATTAATGGCGTTTCTTTTTGAAACTGTCAGGTGAAAAGACGGAAGTTAGATGAGTATATGGATGGAGGGAGGGAATTAGTTTAAAAAAAAACAAACCCACAAAAACTTAAGAAGGGTGGAAAGCTCAGAGACATTAGAGATGCTTTATTTCTCACTGCGCTCATCCATATCTTAGGTCTGGGACAACCACCCTCACCTCCCTCCATCCGTCGGAATGCCGCAGTTCATTTTTCCCACAATTCCGTTTTCCCCCATCACTGTGAGCCCCCGTCTTATCTCTCTATTCCGTATTCTACATCTTGGTGGCTTTAAAGTTCTATTCCTTCCGTTTATTCTACTTATATACTCGCCTGCTCTCACTCAAGAAAAGTCGGTAAATATGAGCTACAAAGCAGCAACAAAACTATTTTTCACCTTACCTTCATATCTGTGTTCTACATTAATACAATAAAAATTTTGGGACAATAATCTCTGGCAAACTTGGCAAATAAATCAGTGCTCTAGATGATACTGTACATAGAAAGCGTTTTTTTCTGTAAGTTGTTGTTTATGACATCCGTTCCTTACGTAACCTTTTTAAAGTAAGAAATTTACGAGGATGAGCAAAGATGTGATAACAGGTTCTAGTTCAACCCATAAAGTGTCCAGTAATTTAAAATAAAAATATCTTGGTGTTGGTTGGTTGGCATCCGTCAGTTTCGAAAGACTATGGGCTTGTGCTCTGGATGTCTGTATGGTTCAGTCTTGGGCAGCGTCGTGTGTGGCTGGACAAGCCTATCCGGGAGTGACAGTCCCTTCCACAGTCGGTGCAGCGTCGTGTGTGGCTGGACAAGCCTACCTGGGGGTGACAGTCCCTTCCACAGATGGTGCAGCGTCGTGTGTGGCTGGACAAGCCTATCCGGGAGTGACAGTCCGTTCCACAGATGGTGCAGCGTCGTGTGTGGCTGGACAAGCCTGTCCGGGAGTGACAGTCCGTTCCACAGACGGTGCAGCGTCGTGTGTGGCTGGACAAGCCTCTCTGGGAGTGACAGTCCCTTCCACAGATGATGCAGCGTCGTGTGTGGCTAGACAAGCCTACCTGGGAGTGACAGTCCCTTCCACAGATGGTGCAGCGTCGTGTGTGGCTGGACAAGCCTACCTGGGATTGACAGTCCCTTCCACAGATGGTGCAGCCAAAAGATGGCGCGGGTTTGTCTGTTTGGGCGTGAGTCTTTCTCCTCTTCCGTATTGCCTCGGCTTATTGCATAAGCGTCTGTTCATACAGTGAGAGACCTTGCTTCTCTGACTGTCTCCAGATCTTGGTATAAACAACTGCAAATTAATATCATCATTAGTGTCTTTACTGCCACGAGCCGCGTGAGCTCTTTTCTGTTAGTCATGGGTTGGGTTTTATTTTGGGAGAATATGAAACGCGTTTAGCTATTAATCGAGCCACGGATTTCGTGATGAGGGATATGTGAGTGAAGTTTGTAAACATTAAGTTAACCCTTTGATTTTGGTGTGCGTGTGGGATTTTCTTGCTTACATAGTGGGGTTGTAGAAGTTTTAGTGTAGGTTTTTGAGTTGTGTCCATATCCTTTTGAGAAAGCAGTTAGGGTTAACTGAAAGACAGACTTGTGTTTGTCGTAGCTAGGGCCTTGATCGTCCAATCGGGAGGGAGACCCTTAATAACCATCGGGGGGTATAAAAGCTAACACACATACTAAGATCAGTGGATCTTGTAGATAGGATTTTCAGATGCGGTACAGACGTGGTCCTGCTATGGATACCGGGCCACGTGGGGGTCACCGGGAATGAACGGGCCGACCACCTGGCTAAGAGTGCCACAACAAAAATAGAAATTTTAAATATTAAACTAGATAAAAGTGACATCTATAGTCTAATTAAAAAACATGTAAATGAAATTTGGAAAACTGAATTTGAAGAATACCTAAATCAAAAAGTAAATATTATAAAGCAGATATATCAGAACTGGGAAACATTTGTCATGGATTTTAGCACTCCCAGCGAGCTAGGCTTAAATACCTTAAGAATAGAAACTTATAGACTAAGGGGCAACTTTAATTGTAATCTCTGCGACGTGCCCATGACGACAGAGCACATCCTTTTTAACTGTAAGAAAAATGTAATAGAAAGGAATAAACTTAAAAGGTTATTTATTGAAAGGAAAAAACCATTTACATTGGCCGGTGTCTTGTTTCTTGTAGACAATAGTTTTAAAAAAGAAAAAAGGGCCCTTGTCAACAAAATAAATATATACGTTGACTGTAGCAAAGCTGGCACCCCTGACCTGGCAGATCATGGTAGCAATGGCACCACTCAAAATCCCATCGCGGAATAGCGTGCTGAGGTCGGCCACCGGTGGGGGCCGGAGGCTGGGTGACGCCGTTTCAACCGCGCACGGACTGACAGAAGGCTCGCCAGCGATAAATATAAAACAAATAAGTATATACGTAACTTCAATATTTTAATAATAAAATCTTAAATAAATAAATATATTAATATACAAACACATTGTTTTGTAATATAAATTTATTTTAGAACAGGTATCCTTTTATCTGCCAGGGCCGACAGACTCTTTCTGCCGACCCAGCCATACAGGCAGAAACAATGGCCTCGGATGCCTATTGCACCCGGGACCACCCAACGCAGAGTTTTTAATAAGATCCCTGAAATTATGCTCTGCTGCGGGACTAGTCTTGGTGCCGCCAGGCTCCCTGGCGGCACCAAGAACTAAAGATCAAAATTCAAAAACTCTAGAGCCCTGCTAGGTCTTAATATCTTATTACTTGTTTTAACTGGGGCTCTAAAGGAAAACAGTCAAATAGTGACATGTTTCATTGGAAATAAAGGGATCAAACTCCTGAAAGGGACAGTGTCCCAGAACTGCTTTTCTGCCTTCCCTTTTTTTTCTAGACTTGCCTTGCCCTTACCTTGGCGTATCCCAAAATTTAATAAATAAAAAAACACTACAAGAAACCACGAAGAACGAAGAACGAAGACAACAAAACAGAAAGAAAGAAAGAAAGAAAGAAAGAAAGAAAGAAAGAAAGAACAACAACAAGAAAGACCAAAGAGAGAGAAAATCAAAAACAGGGGGCCAACAGCACTATGCTGAGGCCCCCGAGAAACAAAAGAACTCAAGATCAGTGGATTCATATTTCGAGCATTTGGCGAAAAGACGGGTCACGGGGGCCTCCTACCTGAGTGGAGATGACATACAAAAGAAAGATTTGCGCTGTGAAGAGACTAGACAGTGACGACACCTCTGTGCACCAGGCTTAAGTGTGCACGCCGCTTACATTGGACTCTCTCGCTCGCAAACCACCGCGAGCGAGGAAATGGTGAGAGATCCCTGGTGTGTGTTTGTGCTAGGAATTGTGACAGTTTTTTCCGTCACCCCATTGTGACGAAGAGAAGGACATTGAATATACTTTTTACTAGATGTGTAATGAGCTGTTAGATTGTGTTTGAGATTGAACTATATTCATTTCCTAGATGTATACTTCTTAGTGCGGAGCAGCATAGATATTTTGTGAACCGTATTACTGTGAAAAGTATTAGTGAGTGCTGCTACACTTAGGAGTCAGACAATTATCTGATTAGGTGCTATTACTGATTGTATGAAAGCGAGATCGGCCAACTTGAATTTGTTTACACCGGTATCCTTTAGGAACTGTAGTCCTGGATAGGCGCACTTCAAGAGTGCATAGTACTAGACTTGTCGATATCCTATTTTAGATAGACTTGCTAGAATTTCAGTAGTGGATGACATTTATGTAATATCTATGATTGTGATTACCGTAAATTATGCAGTCGAATGTTGTGTGATCATTACATGGCCCGTCAGGCCTGAACATAAGTAATCCTGTGTTGCTTAGTTATTGTGGTATGAGTGTTTCGGGTGCGAGTCTACTACATCCACCAACCCCCTCGTTGACATCTGGAGGGGACCTACAATAACGCAATTATCCCCGAAATCCCACTTCTGACATTTACGAGTAAAGATGGAATTGGTCCACTTCAGGAAAAAGCCGTCAAGCACAAATTTAACTTTCTTTGTCTTTCTTTCGTTTTCGTTCAGCAATACAATGGACAACGTTAGAATGCACCGTACTATAATAGAGCTGGACGGCGAACATGTAAGTACCTAACACATAGTGACAATGTGACCAAAAATCACGAAATTTTACGTACTGTCTCAATTCTTGATCAAACAATACCGGTACGTGGAAACATCCATTTTGGACAAAATTCAGACTTAAACTTTGTGTATTTACGATTTGTTTGAAACTGAAAAGCGTGATTAGAGATTTCGTTCTTTGCCATTCTTTACACGCTGCTGGTCGAAAAGCAACTTTATCACATCTGTGTATTTCGACACAAAACTGGTGTGTAATAATAGATCTGTCAGTCTCTCCATCAAATCCACATGCCATTATTAACATGACGCAGAACTGGATCTGCAGATGGGCTTCGTACAAATAAATTTGCTAGATTTATCTTGCTCGGTTCGGCTAGTTATATTTAAACATCCAAGAGCTTATCGTCCACATTTTATCATAATTACGAACGTAAAAGTCAGAATAATACATGGAATTCAAAACAGAACAGTAAACATGCAAAGCTGCGGAAGAAAACTGGTTCCAAGGAACAATAAATTAACCGGGCCAGGATCTTCATGTCCAGGACAACCACAGTTTTTCTGAAGAAAGCGTAGAGCCTGAATGGTCTTGATAATCAGGGTTTGGAGAGTCATTTATAAATAGAAAGATAAATAAATGAATCAATGGATAAAATAATAAATGAATGAATAGATAAATAAATAAATAAAAAATAGATAAATAAATAAATAAAAGAAATAATTGAATAAACAAAAAAAGCAAATCAGCAATTAATAAATGAAAAGACGAATAAATAAATAAAATAAATTATAAAGATAAATAATAAATAAATAAAAATGAATTAATAAATGAGTAGATGAATAAATGAATAAATACACAAAATAAATAAAGATTAAAGAAACAAGTTCTCTGCCCTATTAATACAGATTATTATGGCAGATTTATAATTGTCACTTGCAGAGGCGCCGTAAACAAAAACAAGCAGGCGGTTCCTACAAATCGCTGGTGCGCACAAAATCCCAAAGCGTGTGAGTATTTTTATCTCGAACTGAGACCTGGGCGTGAGCTTAACCCTCTTAAAATAATTAGACTTAAGTCATCTAGGCCTGATATTCTATTCCAGTGTACGAAAGTCCCGAAATTACAGTCTCCCTAGATATTTAATAATGGGTGCTAAACGAAAAGAAAAAAGACATTGTAGAAATATCTCGCTTTAATTAAAGTCATCGAGAGTAGATTGTTATGATGGGGAATTTGTACTTGCTACATTCCTTGTGTCCTACTATGATCACATTTCCCAATGGAATTTGCTTTCTGAAACGTAATTATTAAGATCTCTGAAATAAATGGGTAAAGGTTATTACTCGTAGGGAAGGCGGGATTTGGGGATGAGGAAGGATAAAACTTAGCAAAATTTGGCGGAAGAGTGATCACTCACCATTCCCGATAATTCGAGAAAATTTTAAGGAGAAACACCAGAGGGGGGTGGGTGGGAAAGAGAGAAAGAGAGAGGTAAAGACAAAGAGAGACAGAGACAGACAGACAGATGGATGGGTGGATGGATGGATGGATGGATGGATGGATGGATGGATGGATGGATGGATGGATGGATGGATGGATGGATGGATGGATGGATGCATAGATAGATAGATAGATAGATAGATAGATAGATAGATAGATAGATAGATAGATAGATAGATAGATAGATAGATAAATAGATAGATAGATAGATAGATAGATAGATAGATAGATAGATAGATAGATAGATAGATAGATAGATAGATAGATAGATAGATAGATAAATAGATAGATAAAAACTGGCCGAGCCTGTTTTTTTTTTGTTTTTTTTTTTAAGGGAAGAGGGCAGTCCGAGGAAAGGCAGTGGGTCACTGGGCAGAGATAAGTGCAAGATACACGAAAGAGGTGAGAGAATGATTTTGTGCTCATTTTGTGCTCGTTTTTGTACTCATTAAAAGGAAAACACAGAGGAGAGAAATAAAGGAATGAAAGTTCTTCACTGATATGACCACGCTAAAATACAGAAACTGGGACAGAAAGCCGAGGTGAGGAAGGAATGGGGGGGGGGGGGGGGGGAGGGGACGGGATGTGAGTTTGAGTTTGGAGAAAGCGCGTCTACAGAGTAACGGCCTATTGTACTAGAAAGAAACAGAACACATAGCATTATGATAGTATAGAAGGAGGGAACAGAATGCTACAGACAGAAAAGAAGAGAGGTAGTAAGAGGAAGAAGGCATTATAAATGTGAAAGAGAAGATAAGCCTGGGAACGGTGCAGAAAACGGGGTATCAGGAATGACTAAATGGATAATAGGAGAGGATTTTGCCTTAATGATTGGCAGATGGCGAATACGAAGAATACGTTTGACATTACTTTATTCCACAGAGGGAGAAAAAAAAAACAATGGCAAAAGATGGAAAGAGACAGTACAAACAAGAAAAGCGGAAGAAGTGACTTCAAAGCCCCGATGCGGCTCGAGCTATTACGCGTAAAACCACGGGGAAAGAGGCGGTAATTGTGATGAGTCAAGAGCAAGGGAGCTTATACCACAGAGCTAGCTCTATG
This sequence comes from Onchidella celtica, assembly GCA_963931925.1. NCBI lineage: Eukaryota > Metazoa > Mollusca > Gastropoda > Systellommatophora > Onchidiidae > Onchidella > Onchidella celtica. Next base: position 31,618,605 of record OZ007576.1, on the reverse strand, counting down.
GTTGGGCTGGGCGACATCAGCACTTTTTCAGCCTCGCGACTCCAGGCTCCGACATCATAATTTCTCGTTGGAGTCGTCACCGACACCGACTCCAAAGACGACACGGCTCTGTGATGAAAGGTTCCGACACTGGGTGTCGACTCTGATCTGACACCAAACCGAGGAGTGGTATCATGACTCTAACACTTGTGTCAATTCCCAACTCCGAGACTAACCCCGAGACTTTGTATGACGCGAAGTTGAACAGACAAACTTAGTTTGTTGTCTCTTGTCCAGCGTGGGGCACTAGTGCTGCCGTGCCGAGGGAATGCAGAAGTAATTCTCTGTATATTTAAACCTTTACAATGTAATGTTAACACATATCAAATATAAATTAGACAGTGGTAAAGAGAAGGAAAACTAGAGAGCCGTTGCACTAGTACCGGTACCGGGACCACATTCTGGCGTTGGAGTCGCAAGGTGAAGGTCAGAATCTAAGGAGTCGACACTGGAATCGGAACCGTGCCCAGCACTACAATAGAGCTCTATGGTTTATCCTGTTTGGAACGGTATGACGTTGCGAACATCTACCTGTGTGACGTCATGTGCCAGGCGCTCGTGGAAGGTGGAGCCAGCGAGGAAGTGCTTGCCTTGAACTTCTCTTTGCGCCGTCCCATTTTTTTCTTTTTGTTTTTTGTTTTTGTTTTGGGATCAATCACGCGGCCCCCATTCCTCCTCTTTTGAGGTTTTCCTGTAATTGTTTCGTTTCTGATTTTCTCTCGCTTTCTTTATATTGCCCCACGTTTTGTTTGGCTTTGGTGTAGATAAGGTTGCGTTGTTGTTGCTTGTGGTAAGATGAAGTCTAGCGAGGCAGGAAAAAAAATGAAGGGACCTCCCGTTTGGCTTGACGACTTTTCTTGAGGGGGGAAATCGCCTAACGTTGAACGTCGTGCCGCACTGCTACATAGTGGCCACTTAAGCTGCGTGCGTATTTTCGCTACTCAAACCCAGTTACACGTAAATCTGGCTTCAGAGAGAACATATAATTGAGAAGATTGCATTGTTATGAACTACCTATAAAAGAAATATTTTGGAAAATGTGGAGACCCCCCCCCCCTCCTCCCCACTCCTCCTCCTGTCTCCCCTTCCTCTTTTCTACCCTCAGCTTCTAGAGAGGCACGTTATGTAAGTATGGTGTTTAATTAAATAGCATTTATTATTCAAATTTAGAAGAACAACTGTGAGCAAAATGGCATAAATTTATTACATAAAATGTGAACTTTTTCCAATCACCAATAAGATTTATTTTTTTTTTGATTTTTTTTTTTTTTTTTTGGCGCCGCTCGGTGGCGACAGCACGGAGTTGTTGTGCTCTCCATTTCTGTGTATTTTTCTAGTGTTTTCGACCGTTTTTTGCTCTTTGTGTCAGTTTAGTGACATCATGGAAACCTTTGCTCCAAAATGCATACTTGGATTGCTGTTTTTGGCTATAGTTGGACTGTCAGAGCAAACATTTCATGTGAAAACTATCAAAGTAAGTCCTCCATTTTTCACCTATAGCCCCGCCATATTACGATCTCTTCAGCCCACCGTGAACACTCCTTACGTGGGTCTAAATTTACCACCAGAGAAAAGGAAGCGTGGGAAAAGGGGCGGAGTTAGAACTCGGGTCCGCAAGAGAGTAAATAGACCAGCTCTCCCCATCATCGTGACCGGAAACGCTCGTTCACTCAACAACAAACTTGACGAATTACAAGCCTGCACTCGTCATATGTATGAATACCGTGAGGCCTCTCTTATATGTTTTAGCGAGACATGGTTCTCAGAATTGATCACCACTGCCAGCCTGGACATAGATAATTTCACTCTGTGCAGGGCAGATAGAACCAGCGCTTCCAACAAGACCCGTGGAGGCGGGGTATGCCTGTATGTCAACCAACAATGGTGCCATCCTAATAATATCTATGTTCAAGACACAATATGCACACCTGACATCGAGCTACTCTCTGTTGTTTTAAGACCATTTTATCTGCCTCGAGAATTTCCCAAAGTGACAATGATCGTTGTGTACATTCCCCCGCAAGCAAATGTGGATATTGCCTCCGCTACCATAAGCAACGCTGTGTATAAACAACAAGCACGCACGCCGGACGGTGCAGTATTCATAACTGGCGACTTTAACAACTGCACTCTAGAGAATGTCCTGAAAGGGTTCCACCAGTATGTTTCCTGTCCCACCAGAAACAACAGAACCATCGACCTCTGCTATGGCAACATAAAAAAAGCCTTCGTCTCGAGATCCCTTCCACCACTAGGCGATTCTGACCACAATATGACGTCATTGCTGCCCAGCTATCGACCCAAAATAAAGGCAACCAAACCAGCCAAAAAGTCTGTCACCATCTGGGATGAGGATACCATCGACCAACTTAAAGGCTGTTTTGACTGTACTGATTGGACTGTTTTTAGTGATACTGCCAAAGATATTCACGAATTAACGTACACTACTTCTGAATACATTAAATTTTGTGAAGATCTGATTTTAAATAAGAAAGAAGTAGTGTGTTTCCAAAATAATAAGCCCTGGGTCAGCAAAGAATTAAAACTACTTTTAAACGAAAAGAAAAGAGCATACCAACGAAAAGATGAAATGAAAAAGGAGGAAACCCAAAGAAAATTAAGGAAAAAGATAGAAGAATGCAGAAATGAGTACAGGAATAAATTACAGCAGCAATTTAAATCACACAAAACCAGACAGGTATGGGACTGTATGAAAAAGATTGTTGGGTATTCACCAAAACAAACATCAATTGACGTACCAAATGCCAATGTATATGTAAATGATCTGAATGGTTATTATGCCCGTTTTGACATTCATGATTTCTCTGCTGACATATGTGATTTGAACCATGCTTTTTTAAATGATTTTGTCAATGAAGATTTTATTATTGTCAGTGAACAAGACCTCGTAAAACAGTTCACAACAATGAATGTCAACAAAAGTTGTGGGCCTGATGGTATAAAGTGTAAGACTCTAAAAATGTGTTCACAACAACTAGCAAAAGCCTTTACGCCTATTTTTAACTTATCACTAAGCAGCCATGTAATTCCCCTGTGCTGGAAAACATCTAAGATAATACCTGTACCGAAAAAGAACAAAATAGTAGAAATGAATGATTTAAGGCCGATTGCACTAACGTCTGTTGTAATGAAATGCTTGGAGAGAATTGTTCTGACACGATTATTGCCCCTCTTAGAATGTCACCAAGATCCGATGCAATTTGCTTACCGAGAGAAACGGGGTGTGGAAGATGCCATCTTATACTTTCTTGACAACGTCTACAAACATCTCGACATTCCAAAAAACTATGCGCGAATCCTTTTCGTAGACTTTTCCAGCGCCTTCAATACCATTCAACCACATCTCCTTGTTTCAAAACTGTTGGAAATGAATGTCAACAAACATATTGTATCGTGGGTACTAGATTTCCTTACTAATCGACCCCAGTATGTAAGTTTAAATGTTGGACAGAGTATTTTTACGTCACCAACTCTCTATACGAACACAGGAGCGCCACAAGGCTGCATTTTATCTCCTGTCCTCTTCACCATTTATACCAGTCAATGTAGAAGTGAGTCTGACAATGTTCATATAATCAAATTTGCAGATGACACTACCATCCAAGGTCTTATCAAGAACTCAGTCGATGAAGATGCCTATATTACAGAAATAGCCAGATTTGTACAGTGGTGCCATGATCATTTTCTTGTTTTGAATGTGAAGAAAACAAAAGAGATTGTAATTGATTTTAGGACAAATACGGCACCTTTACCACCATTAAGCATTGATAATGAAGAGGTTGAGCGAGTTGAATGTTACAAATATTTGGGTATATATATCCACCACAATCTAGACTGGCATACACATATTTCAAATGTCCATTCAAGAGCCAGCCAGAGAATGTACTTTTTACGAAAATTAAGATCTTTTAATGTTGATAAAACACTGCTTTCCCTGTTCTACAAAGCTGCCATCGAAAGTATAATAACTTATTGTATTACAGCATGGGGAGGCAATGCAAGAGAAAGTGACAAGCATAAACTTAACAACACAATCATCAAGAAAGTATGCAACATGACAGACACGGCATTTTTCAGTTTTAATCATCTATACTCAAATGCTTGTGTGAAGAAATTCATGTCCATCTTAAATGACAGCCACCATCCCCTGTTTCATCAGGTTTCTAGATCATCCAAGAGCAACAGAATAATACACATGAAAGCAAACAGGGAAAGATACAGAAGATCATTCTTGCCTTCAGCAATTCGCCTCAGCAGGTCATCTTACAGATAGATGTGTGCCACATTTCATTAAGGTTCTTTCCATGTCACGCCATGTGTGTCTGTTATTGACTTATTGAGTTTGTTTATTTATAATGATACGTGAGATGTATGTACCACATGTGTGCTGTTAAACACTCTGTGAAAACGAATTTCCCATATGGGATAATAAAGTGATTCTTATCTTATCTTATCTTATCTTATTTGGTGTATCAAAGACCATTATACCGGTTGGATTGACTTATTCTCTGAACCTGAAACATGAACCCCGCTCTTATTTCTGAACCTCTAGAACATAGTCATACATTCACTATAAAGGTTTACAATATACTCAGACAATACACCCCAACAACATAGTTATGAATTCACTTTAAAGCTTTACAATATACTCAGACAATACACCCCAACAACATAGATCTCCTCATGAATTCGCTATAAAGCTTTACAATTTACTCAGACAATACACCCCAACAACAGAATCATGAATTCACTATAAAGCTTTACAATATACTCAGTCAATACACCCCAACAACATAGATCTAGTCATGAATTCACTATAAAGCTTTACAATTTACTCAGACAATACACCCCAACAACATAGTCATGAATTCACTGTAGAGCTTCACAATATACTCAGAGTTTTCTTATCATTTGAGGCAAAACAATAAACATAGCTACCCACCTAGTTATACATTAGTGAACTGCATGTACTTCTAAGTAATTATGTTTCGCTGAAAACTTTGAGGTTGCAACTGAGTGCAGGACCTTATTGAGTTGGTTGAAGTCATTTCGTTACATTGGTGGTTCTTCCCAATGCCGTATCTGGTTCACTTGTTTAGTTGAGTGGTTGAGCTTCAGGAAATTAGATAAGTACCGTAACAGGTAGACGCGGTGGGCGGCGATTTGGTTGGGGTTGGGGGGAAGGGCAGGGATGATTACTCTAAATTATACACGAGATGGGTTTCATAGTCGGTTTCAAGCTAAAAATGATTTGAAATTCTCACTATAGGGTCCCATACTTAATAAGTTCAGGTACGCTATTTGTGTAAAGGTAGGAAGGGGTGGGATGGGTAGCGGGAGAGAGAGAGAAAGGGCGAGAGAAACAGAAAGAGAAAGAAAGGAGGAGAGGAGAGAGAAACAGAGAAACAGAAAAAGAGAGAAAGAGCGAGAGGGGGAAATACAAGGGAGAGAAGGAGAGAGAGGGGAAGAAAGAGGAAGGGGGAGAGAGAGTGAGAAATAGAGAGAGAGACAAAGACAGAGACAGATAGAGAAAGAGAGAGAGACAAAGAGAGGGGAAGAGAGAGAGAGACAAAGCGAGACTGTAACAGAGAAAAAGGGAGAGAGAAAATGAGACTAGAGCTTTCTGTGCAACTGGGTCCAAAATCAGGCTGAAAGCCAAGTTAAATTCATTATCGCCTGATGGGCAATGTAAGAAAATAATGAACCATAGAAATAATCATATTTCCCTTTTAACACAGAACAAGGCAGGACAAAACACTACACTGGCCAATCTAATTTACGACCCACATGAAATGAAAATGATAAAGAAACGATATGGCATTGAAATTGCTTCATTCATTGTACAAAGTGTGTCTGTTTTCTTAACACTCCGGTGGCCTAAATAGTTAATAGCCTTTATGTGAAATACACATAACTATTTTCATTTATTGGGAGGTGCTCGGAAAAAAAAAAAGAAGATTTCAGATACAGAATAGAGTGGTTTATTAATGTCTGAGTGATTTTGGATGTGCATGAACAAAACAAAGGCATGGAAAAGGCAGACAATGAAAGTTTAAAAACTGTAACGACAAAGGGCAACATAGCCACGATACAACTGCGTGCTCTTGAAAGAAACTGTGACCTTGTTTCTTGTTTATTTTACTTCAGGCTTCTTAAAAACTGGAGATCTTTTAGTATGTAGAAGAGATATAACAATGTACACTTGTGTGGCACTTGTGAAGCTGTTTCACATTTCCGATTTACCCTAACTCCTTTTCATAATACAAAGGCCGCTCAGTTGTGCAAAAAGTGGAGTTGGAACAAACAAGAACTAAGATCGTGAAGTGGCGTTAGAACGAACGGCTGTTTCAACCTAGTTTTTCTCATGTACATTATGCAACTACCAAAGCCTCTTTCGTCCCTTGAATCCTTTCTAATGATAAAAGGATGATCCCTAGTTAAGGATATTACAAGTTAGTCTTCATGGCCCCTTTATCCTCCGAATACTTTCTCATAATCTTAGGATGATCACTACATACGGCTGTTACCAGTGATATTAACGTCTGTATCATCATCTCATAATAGCAGGATGATCACTGGGTACAAAAGTTACAAGTTACTCTAAACGTCTTCGTTATTCTTCGAAATCTATATCTCATAACATCATGATTATCACTAGTTAAAAGTTACGGATGTTGCAAATTACTCTAACTGCCTTCGTCATCCTCTGAAATCCTTTCTCAAAACATCATGATGATCACTTGGTACGGATATTACAAAGTGTAACTTGCCCTGTCATCCTCCCAGTCATTTCTATAAAATTCAGGATGTTCACTGTGTATAGGGATTACAAATTACTTTAACCGCCTATTTCATTCTCTGAGCCCTTTCTCGAAACATCACGATGTTCACTAGGTGTGGCTGTTAACAATTACACGAAACACCCTGAAATGCATTTAAGCCAATCTCAAAACACCAGGATGATTTGTGGGCACAGATGTTACAAATTACTCTACAGGCCCCTGTTATCATTTGAAACCTAACTCATAACGTCAGGGTGTTCACTGGTTACAGATGTTGCTACTCTCGCCCCCTTTGCCACCCTCTGAATCCTTTCTCAAAACATCACGATGTTCACCGGGGACGAATGTACAAATTACTCTGACCGCCACTGTGAATCTCTGAATACTCCCTTATAACCTCGTGACGATCACTAAGTTCAGATGTTACAAAGTACTCTTACGGCGTTCGTCATTCTCTGAATCCATTCTCAAACATCACGATATTCACGAGATACGGGTGTTACAAATTACTCTAAATGCCTCTGTTATCCTGTGATCCCTCTCTCATTACCGTACGATGGGATGATCGCTAGTGGTGCTGGGATGTTACCAGTTACTCTTCATCCTTACTCTACCAGCAATGCGACAGGCATCCTCATCGTTCGATCAAACAGCATGCACTCTTTGCTCACGTGAGACTGCTGCATACCTGAATGTAGTTCTCGGTGTTTCCTTGGCACCCCTCTGTCACTCTTACCGGTGGTTCTCTTTCTGATAAACACTAATAATGCACCCCTTGCTCACGTGAGTAGCGGGTGATTGGTGGGAGCCTCTAGCAGGATCTCATGGATCAGTTCCTTAACTTCTCGGGGGCCCCAGCCTAGATCTGATGGGCCCCTATTCTTGATTTTCATTTTCCTGTTCGTCTTTCTCGTTGTCTTTGTCTCGTCTTCTGTATTGTCTTCCGTGGTGGTAGGCGCCAAAAGAGGTGCAAAAGTGGAGGTAAGAATGGCAGGTAGCGTCAAGAGAGAAGGAAAGAAGCATGTATACAGCTGTCAGTAGGATCTCCTTTGTCCTATCGTTCTATTATACTCTGTCTATCGTCTTGCTTCCTCTTGGCCCAATATGACCGTTATCGTGTTGGCATGGCGTGCTTCCTGCAAACTCAAGCTCAAACTTAAACTCATGTGAGTTAGCAGCGTACCTCAATCTAGTGCACAGTGTTTCTTTCAGCACTAAAGCCTAAAAAACAACAGTACACACACACACACAATATATATATATATATAATTACGTAACTGGAATGCGTGGCATTATAAAAACATGTTGATGATAAGCTTCATTTACAACGAGACCTCCACAGAAACCAGGAAATAAAGCTCAAGATCTCTCGCATCGAGATAAGACGTTCACACTGACTTTTACCCAGAATTACACCATTTTTTTTCCTGTGTACAGTTTCAGGTGAGGTGGACGCAAAGTTGAAGAAGCCAACGTTAATTTTGTTTGACAACTTAGGAATTTGATTACATACTCCCAGTTTGTCCTTTCTTTTTTAAATATGGCCAGTGTAGGGCAAGAACAGTCTTTCGACTTTGATTATGAGGCACATGGCATACGAGTCTACATTCTCTATTGCCAAAAACTACCAAGAAGTTTTGCTCTGTAACATAAGGACTGAAACAGACCAAAGCTGATGTAGGCGCCAGACTGGTGGCTCGCCGCCCATAAATTTTGCTTCACACTAGTAGAGCAGACTGGGTCAGGATGCGGGCAGTGCATATTGTGTTCGTGTAAAGTAAAATTTATGGGCGGCGAGCTACCGATCTGGTGCCTAGGCCAACCTTGATCTGTTTCACCCCTAACGCTTGTACAGTATGACAATAGGTGAATGAATTAAATGTGTTTGTATGTGAGTGCATTGTTTATGGGTGACTCAAGTATTTATCAGTCACTTAAAACAAAGATACAGACCTCTACACTGTTGATGTAACTAAGAGAAATGAATGTTATCCCATAGTTGTCAATGTGATTTATTTATTTATAAGATAAAATAAAATAAGAACCATGTTATTATCCCATGAGAGAAATTCTCTTTCTCAGAGTGTTTAAGAGTACAATCATAATCGGTACACACATCTTATGCATCGTCACATAAACATACATCATTACTCAATAAACTCAGTATCAGACATACATACTGATTCAGCTGTATAATAATGGCATCATATGGCCAAAAATATTGTCCATACATAGTATGTTCACCTTTTGTGGGACAACCTGCAGAATTTTGCAAGTTACTGTCTTTTATAATGGTGCATAGTATTTTTCATCTTTTTTTGCAAGACTAGCTACTCCAAAAACATGTTATATAAATCATACTAAATTTGGCACCAATAAACAGTGTTTATATTGTGTGAGATACTTGTGAAATTAACGAGTACTTGTGACATGATCTAAATGCATGAAATAGTATGTTAAGACCACAGCTCATTGTACTTTCTAAACAAACAAAAAGTATATGTGTTTGGGGGAAGGGGAAGAGGCAGAGCATGGACATTGGACGTTTGGCCAGGAGCCCTAAGGATTTAAGGGGCCCATGCATGCAAATTTACAATGGTTTTTGAAATGATAAAGAAAATCCTATTGCTTTTCCCAGAGGCCCAAAATGATGTTAAAACGGCCCTGGAAGAAAAGGACGTTAGGGGGGGGGGGGAGCGTTCATACAAACAAGAGTACACACATCTACTCACATGTAGACACGAACGCGTAATCCAGCCGACATTTGTTTCCTACCCAGTGACGAAAATGAGGCAAAAAAGTAGACACGTTGGCAATGATGGAAGCAAGGCAATGACGCGGTTTTTGGTCAGCGGCGTAGTTCAGGATTTCAGACATGAAGGTGAGTGGGCGAAAGCGTTTGTTATGTGGGGTGGAATGGGGGTGAGGGGGTGGTGTGCAGAAAGTGATAATGGTCTGATACTAATGATGGTGGCGTAACTCTTTGGTAGATAAAAGTGTTGAGGCGTTAAATGCCGGACTCAAGGTGCTCTAAAGCTGGCTCCCAAAATGACCCTGAACAGCAAAGCCTTTGTTATTAGTCAGAGGTCTTTATTCATATGGTTCAGGAAACGATTCCTTACTATTTTCATGAATACTGCCCTCTCGACCCCCTTTACCCCCCCCCCCCCACACACACACACACTCACACACTCACTCCAAGTCTATTGAGAGGTTTTCTACCAAGCCGTTCAAAAACTGATCCCCTTCTATTCCTATGGGTACTACCCCTATCAACCTCCCACCACCACCACCCCAAATCCCACACCTTCACCCCAAAGTTGTTGAGAGCAGTTCAGAAACTGATTTCTTACTGCTCTCATGGATACTGCCCTTTTGACTCCCTCCCCAACCCCCGACCTTACCCTCCCCCACCCCATAAGTTTGTTGAGAGACTTTCCATCAAGCTGTTCAGAAACTGATTTCTTGCTATTCCCATGGAAACTAACGCTTTGACCCATCTCCCTCCCTCCCGCTCAGCCCCCATCCCAACTCTCACACCCCCCCCCCACCCCCATAAGTTTGTTAAGAGATTTTCTACCAAGCTGTTCAGAAACTGACTTCTTACTATTCCCATGGAGACTGCCCTTACATCCCGCCCTCTTACTCCAAGGGCACTCTTGAAAGGAAAGGGCAGATACAGAGTTCTCTATCCCAGAGTGAATGTGAAACTTGCTTTTCATCCTTTCTTCTTCTTTCCGTCTGGCTCTTTCTCTCTTTCTCCGAAACTAGGCAATAATATGAGTGCAAGTTCTCCTCTCATCGCTTCCTTCAAGTCTTCGATGTGTTAACTTTCCATATGCTTTCATTTCTTTCTCAAACATTTTTATATCACACTCTGCTATGTACAACATCTCACCTTGTTTGTACCTCCCGGTGATAAATCTTATGTCCAGTGAAGTTATCACGGTCGGTGCCAGAATGCTCTTAACGCCGTGTGAAATCCGTTGATACAACATCTTCAGATTTCATTGTTGAACATTTTACTATTTTTAGGATGCGAAAACATGCGGCAAAAATGATAAAGCGTTTGTTTATATTAGCGTGGAAAGACGCGGAAATGTTTGAAGATTAAAAGCGAACATGAACTGTTGCATATGGTGCACGGATATGAATGAATACGTAAGCATGCGAGAAGAAAAAAAAAAGGTGATAAAGGGAGAGAGAAAGATGGACGTAGAAGAGACGGTGGTGGAAATCGGAAACAGAGATAAGTTTTGAGTTTGAGTTTGGAGAGGGCACGTCGACACGATAAAGTCCATATTGTGCTAGGAAGCAGCAGGAGGGTAGGCAGAATATACCACAATTGTAGGACAGAATGAGACCCTACAAGTAGCGCATTCTATTTCTGACCAACCACATGGAGAGGAGAATGACCTGAAAAATTAATGAAAATCCGAGTACTAATGCTTTATTTAATAAGAGTGTTTTTTTTTGGGGGGGGGGGGCAAAGGAGGATGGGGAGAGAAAAGAGTACAGAATACCATGGGCAAGAGTGAGATACAGATCTAGAGGTCTGGAGATGGTGAGGAATGAAGACCCTGGGCTCAGATGAACGTTAGGTTTTGGACAAAGTGAGAAAAAAGCCAGATAGGAAGAAAGAGACACGATGAAATGGGAGTGATAACAATACATATCCAAAGGGCTTACTTAAAGGCAGGAGAGAGGAGAGAGAAATACGTAGAATCTCTCTTCATCTTTTAGCGGGATTTGGACCAACACCGGAAAAAGAATGAACGCAGAAAAAGATTGAGAGAATGAGAGGGGACAACCTGGAAAAGAATAAAAATGCAGACTCAAGACGTGGACGTACATAAAAAAGAAGAAAGGAAGGTGAAAAAACAAGAACCTGGGCTCATCTTTGAGAGAGGTTTGGAAGAACACAGGAGTGGAGCGTTCAGTCGCTAGATCTGGGCACTTCTGCGCCTTGCGCACCGACTGTAGATGCCCGCGTCTGTTGCGCTAGGATAAGAAAATCGCACGGGGCACATGGTTGTTAAGGTTACCGAAAATATCAAATATTTTTTCTGTTTCTTCTCCATTCTCCTCGTTTCTTACAGCGCTCTTTCTGTCTCTCTCTCTCGCGTTTCGGAAACGACAAGATTTGTGAGAGGCATGATTCTCATATGAAATTATACATTTGTGCTACTGAACGTGAGTACTGCAAGAGCCTTCGATAGAGGAGGTATGAAAATAAACTACAAAGCATTACACAGTTGAAATCTCATGAGAAGATATACTTTGTGATAAGTTATATCAACATTTTTAGCAAATTGCTCAATCCACAAATTGTTTGAGTGACTTCCAACTGTTTCCGATAAAAAGAGCTCACGGATGTTTAATCTGGATGCCTACGAATCATTAGTTGGATTTTCTTTTTCAATCTAAAGATTGCCAAGGTAAGTAGAGAAATAAATTAACTTTAGACTTTTTTTCCTTGCAATTCATATTTTTCCTTTACCTGTTTTGATTTCTTAAAAAAATTGTAAACCTAATTTATGTAAAAGAGAAAAACGTTAACAAAGAACGACGAAAAACGAAAGGATGAAAAACGTCATAAATTTTGCTGTCTACATTTTGGGGATTTTAGTTATGTAAAACAGAAAAGGTCAGATTCTCACTCAGTGCACTTCGTTACATTCATAAGGCGAGATACTAAAGATGAGGCAAGATGTGGCAATTATTCGTAATTATTAAACTAACACAATGTGATACATCTGTTCTGTTTTCCCTTCGCATAAGGTAAAGTGATAAAGCGATTGAATACATGTATATTAAATGAAATACTCAATTTCTGATTTAACTTAAATGTGGGGAGTCCTGGAAACTGTAGATAATATGCCTGTAATAACTTCTAAATTTGTGATTAGTGATTTAAAATGCTAAATTAGCGGTTAGTGAATTAAAATCTTGAATTCCCAGCTTGGTCTTCTCCCATTCTATTTAATTATAGTCGCTAGTACTTATCTTCTTAAATTGTGTTTACGCTAAAACACAAACAAACATGTATGCTTTCACTAATATTAAGTATTTGGAATTTTCTGCCTCAGATTTGAGAGAGATCGAAAATTTTATGACTTTTAAACATCGGGTTAACAGTCATCTTTAATTTTTAGATTCTCAGTGTCTATAAATGTTTGTTTGAGATTTATATGTGCATATGTGATTCTGTGTAGGTATAAAACAAAAGCTCTAAAGCCCCTTGATCCCGGTCGATAATAGAATGGTGCACTATATAAATGCTATTTATTATTATTATTATTATTATTATTGTTTTTATTATTATTTGTAGTAGTAATAGTAGTAGTGGTATGATCATTATTACTATTTTTGGGGGGGGGGGGGTGGGGGGGTCTGCAATGTTATCCTACCATTCATCATGTCAAAGTCAGTATGTTCGCTTTGTGGCTTTTCGTTTAATTTCCTTTTATTTCAACCAGAGTGCCCTACAACATAATATAATAAACTATATTAATTTTTTTTTTAAAGTAAAAGACACGACTGGTAAAATTTGAGAATGCACATTTTTTAAGACATCATAAGTTGCCCAGAATTGCATGGTGTAAATATGGCGATTGAAACAAGGTAATTTCGATTTGTATCGAAGATGTTCTGTGGACGAAGCAGTTGATGTTTTATACGCAAGTGCTAGTATTATAGCATAAACGCATCAATATTCTTTCATCCACCCGTGACAGAAGAGCTTTATTTGATTTTAAAAACTGTAGCTGGATAATGTTAGTTTACTGTTAAGTTTATTGATTTTATATCATAAGACGAATTATCGAATGGTGCTGTAGGCAGGTGAAGATATCAACAGTAGTTCTGTTCTCGAATCCACTATCTCATAACAGGTAAACTTTAGGAACCTTCAGGCAAAGTTAGAAAAAAATCCACAAAGATTAATGCACTTAAATTAAAAACCTTAAATCGCGCCATGACGTCCAGGTAGTGTTAAACGTGTAGAATTAAAGCTGAGGGTTGAGATCTAGTGCCGAACGCAGCTGGATATTTCAGCATAATTTTAATTACATCTATCCGTTCATCTTTGACCTCACAACCAGTAAGTTCTGGGAATCGACAGACCTAGTGATCTATGTCAACCTTATAAAAGGAATAATTAACTTAAACCATAGTTAAAATTAATTTTTATAGCGCTTGCAATGATGTCCTGTTAGTGTTCAGCGTTGCAGATTTAGTGCTGTACGCAGCTAGCTATTTCACCACAACAGAAAATAAAATCTATGTTTATATCCTCTATCTCACAACAGCTGAGCATAAGGAATCCACGGATTTCTGTGTAAACTATGTAAGAACCAATAGTTGAATTAAAATCTAAAGCGCCCGCAATGATGTCCGGTTAGTGTTGAACGCTGGAGATGTAGCACTGTCTGCACCAGGCTATTTCGACAAATCGGTAATAAGATCTGTACTTACAGCCTTTAGCTCACAACAACTGAGCTCAGGAAGTCGGCGGGCACAGTGATCTGTGTAAATTATACAAGAACCCCTAGTTAAATTAAGATTTATAGCGCTTGCGATCATGTCCGGTTAGTGCTCCACATAAGTTGAACACATAACTGATACGTGAGAATGAAGATTACAGATTTAGTGCTGTGCGCAGCTAGCTGTTTTAATAAAACGGAAAACTAGATCTGTGGTTATAGCTTTTACATCAAAACAACTGAGCCCAGGGAATCGACGGACATAGTGTTCTTTGTACACTTACCTGTAGCTTGAGTATACGAAACTTTCCATGTAACCATAACAGACAGCTGTGCTCTCAGCATGAAGCTATCTACATGCTGGTTTTGACAATTGTACGACTTATAGCACAACATTAATATGTCAGTCCAAATTTGATTAGAAATGACTGTGGGGTTTTCTCACAACCAACAAAGACGTACTTTGCATGTGTAATTTTTAAAGAACATTCGATTGCACAGCTTTAGTTTGAAAAACATCAGAACATTTTTAAATCCAATGGCTTAAATCTATTCTCTAGGTTCTTTCATTTTCTGATTACTGCGGAAATACACCTAAATGTCAAGACGAAAGATTTAACCATGCAAAATACAAATCCTTAGGACTGGAGCATTACTTTAAAAACACTATAATTATTATTCTTGTTATTATGCCAGTTGCAGCATACATCCGTCCAAAATTCCAATCAAACTGCCTCCTGTTTGATTCATTTTCGCAAAACTGACAGTGTAAAAGAAAAGGTAGATGTCCCCGTTTGGCTTTTACAAAATATTAGAGCAGAACATTTTAATTTAATGCACATTCATTTTTTTTTTTTTTTAGACCATTTCAGTTACTTTGATCAATGCATCCACTGTTAGGAATCCCGGAAGAGAGCGATTTCCTTGCCACTTGAAAAGATTAGTTTCCGGAAAGACAGTACGTTTGAACCTAAGATTAAAAACAAAACAAAGCAATTAAATTTCAGGACTCAAAGATTCCACCAGCCGTGCCAAAGTGAGGAAAGTTTAGGCCCAATCAGGGAATGTTTTGCCCTCTTGAATACCAACGGCGTATGTCATAAACGATCTTTCGTGTAGGTCGGTAAATGAATTTATCTGATGCAATTGCAAATTTTTAGACATTTGATATATTTTGACTTACAATTTCCATTTACCTTTTTGGGTTAAATGAAATTGTCCATTGAAAAGTAAAAAGGACTATATTAATCATAGCAGTACTGCGTCCGCTTCAGTATGGAAAGGTTTCAAAATAATTACCTTACTGCCAGCATGATTTTGGTGATTGAGCCGTTAAATTACACCAGACCGTTTTGGGTTGGTCTGCTCACCCACTAACTCTCGTAATTACTAAATTTACAAGTAAAAATCCTAAATATTTAAAAAGACAAACGGAACGACGGAATAATCCTTTATCAGTCTCTTCTTCTTTCACCATATTCCATCTATCCGACAAGCTGCAGACAGGTTTTGTTGAATTTGCTACATAAATTCAGATATAGATTGCAATTGCAGCGTAATAGATTACAGTGTATAGGTCTATATTAAAATTATCTTCACCTCCGAATTTTTCGAAGTTCTGAAATTCATATTAATACTGTAATTCACTGTAATTGCATTCGATTCGTACTTATGATGGAATTTCATTTTTGAAAAGTATCCAGATCATATTATTTCTGTACATTTTATTTATTCTCAGTATTTTTTTTCTTCTCGATAGTTTCCTTTGTCCTTTCTTCCTCATACCTGCCATGCACAGGTCTCTTTGTAGGTTTTCTATAGCAACGAATTGCCAGGTTCTATCCTGTTTTGCCGAATTACTGTTTTTATGATGAACCTATTAAAATTGGATCCATTTCAATCATCTTAGCCCTTGAAATTTGATAGCTATAAAATATTCAGCTCAAATATCCGAGCTCTTGCTGAATGTTTGTACATGGATATTTTGTTCATAATTATGGATTCTTAAATGCCTTTTTGAAGTCATTAACGTCTGAAAGTGGCAAAATAATCTTCAAGAAACAGTGAATCTGTTTTGAAAACGTGTTCTTGTTTTTGAGGTAAAAC
Source organism: Onchidella celtica (assembly GCA_963931925.1). Lineage (NCBI taxonomy): Eukaryota > Metazoa > Mollusca > Gastropoda > Systellommatophora > Onchidiidae > Onchidella > Onchidella celtica. The sequence continues at coordinate 31,602,173 of OZ007576.1, read as the reverse complement.
TATGTAAATAAATATTTAAGCTAATCTGACATAAAAAAGAAATAATGTTTAGGGTGTAAGAACCACCATTATGTTTTATCCTGACGTTTTTGTTTTTGTTAGAGAAAACAAAATTTTGGAACAATCTTTATCAACATCCATGGCCCCGTCGTCCTGCCAATTTTGTTCCTTCTGGCGTTTCCGTTCCAAACTTTTAACATATTTTTCGACGCCATTTCTCGTAGAACAACAGAGGCTGTTTCCTCCGGGCAAGGTAGTTCCATAAACCCATCCATCTCTTTCTCTCTTGGTTCAAGTTGATAGCTGGTTGATTGACTGAACACGTGTGCGTATTGAACGATTGCTCTGATTTGAATGAAATGGCCTGCCTGCCCTCCCTTCGTTTGTAATTATATTACATTTGTCTATACACAGCTTAATTTAGTTTAGGTTGAAATCAATAAACGGAGTGAAGTGAATTTTGTTGTGGCTGTGTTGCTGTTTTGACAGGCGCCACCTTATGCTGTCAACGCAGAAATAGATGATAATGGTCTCGCATTGTGGCGCTGTTTTGGGCAAAGGAAGTCCACCTTTGTTCCATAATGTAAGAAACAGAAAGACTAGCAGCGTGCTGAATCAAGTCTGTATTGCATAGGTTTTGACTCAAGGCTTGAACTTCCTTTCAATCAACTAGCTAGACAGACATGTTTCTGTCTCACTAGAGCGCAAAATCCCGTTTAACTGAACAGGCCACAAAACCAACACAAAATAGATTTGTCCCGATGGCGGGCCGACGGCTGGTATAGTGCACAGAGTCAAGTCTGTGTTTGAGTCAGTTTTGGCTCAGACTTGAAATTCCTTTGAATCAACTATCGAGACAGACTTGTTTCAGTCTGGTTTGTGCACAAGGTCCAGTTTAAGTCCAAAGGCCACAAAATCTCGGAAAAACAGACTTGACTCCGTGCGCTCTATGCCTGCCCAAAGAAGGGATTACTTTTCATAGTTATGTTCGTAACTGCAACGGCAAGAACTGACTATAATATCAATGATAATTGTCATTTAACTCTTTCAGGACGTCAATGTTAGGGGCTTCGGTCAAGTCTGGACGTAATTAATTTTTTCCGACTTTGAGAAAAAAACAGAATGGTTCAGAAAAAACGCTCACAGAAAAAAAAAAGTATTGATAGTGAAATAAAATATTGTATATCAAATAAAAGAGAATTGAATACAATAATTATAAATCGGCGGAACGTCCAAACGCGTTATTCAGTGGCGCCGATAAATAGCGGATACGTCCCGAAAGAGTTAATGTTATCATTTGTAAGGTATACAGTGACTAAGATAAAGTCTGACATCACTGATCACAGCGATCTTTTCAATAACAATATGCCCGTAAACATTGTATCAATTCTGAAAATCTGTTTTCTACAAAGTGAACTTTCCTGAACACGTATTTTTCCTTCACAAGTGTACATCATGCATCTCATCTCAAAATTAAGAGGGTGAAACAGATCCAGGCTGGTATAGACGCCAGACCGCTGGCTTGCCGTCCATAAAGTTTGCTTCACACTAGCACTGCCCGTTGATCCCACTGGGGTGTGTTCCATTCCTACAAACGTAAAACGCTTGGAAGTTGTGCAAACAGTGTGCTTCAGACCTGTAAAACTAATACGCTCAAGTTTACAAATGTCATCAATGCTCAGTCTGTGTGCATTCTTGCAAAATAATTGTCTTAGCCCACACTTCTTTGAGCATTTGTCATCTTCGTTCTGTTTTATTCCATCTCTGCAGCAGCACGTTTTAAGAAAATCGCCTTTAAAGTTTAGTGGTTCAGCTAGTTTTAACAATACTTTAATATCTTCTCCTAGGATGTGAAAAACCCTATGTCACAAATCCCAGACTGGGAGATGTAATAGTTTATGACAGGACGACAATCACGAACAAACAAGTTAACACTTAACAAAACAACCCATCAGACTCACACATTTATTAAACATAATTATACATATAATAGCGCAATTACATACATTATATTATTGAAATGAACTGCCGTACAACGGCCTTATTCTCACACACACTCTCCCTCGGATCCACAATCCGGTAGTTACTCCTAAAGGCACTTCGGCCTCAGCCTCTCCCCTCAGGGTCTTAAGAGCACATTAATAATTTACTGGCACCGCAGTCTCCCAATATCACCTTCTTATTGTCATACACCTTAGCATTCCCCTAGCACCTCAGCAGGGCAATAACACATTATTATTTCCATAGCCATCAACATGGCAACAACATAGTATCAGTTCACTAGCCTATCAACATGGCAACAATATAGTATCTCATTCACTCTCATATCTACGTTCCTGTCCGTGGCCTGACTGCCACGACTTTATGTGCCTCTACTGTCCTGCACTGACAGCCTCACTTCTGGCCTATGTGTGGCCTCCGGCCCTATGCTGGCCTATCCCCTGTGCTCATCGAGGTGGCTCTGCGGCCCGTCCCCGACACCTACAAGAATAACATTACATTGGTATAATACCCTACCATTTCTATTCACTCCACCTCTCCTTACAACCCATGAAGCGTACACACACTAGTTCACCTTTCACTCACCACACATCTTACGGTAACACACTTCCATCGGAGTACACACTACTCACTCGCGCTACAAATCCATGAACTCACTTCCATCTATCGCTCGTGGCGCACATTGCTATATCCAATATCAAGGACTTCCACATACTTATTCACATCATGGTAATAGACGAATATAATATAATACATCAATCATAATAATCAATCAACGTTCTACATACCAGTCATAACTGGAAAGACTCTCACTAGTCTTCTCGACTGCTTCCCTTTATGTCCGCCCGATGGGCTCTTATTCACAGGTCCGATCCGTAGGACCTTCTAACTTGCAGTGATAGTAATCCAGCGCTTTCGCCTCATTCAGACTTCCACACCACTCATACACGCACGCTTTTCCCACTTGTCTGCGTGAGTTATTTTTACTCTTCCCCTTTCACGTCTTTTCCTATCCGTCTGTCGTGAGCTCTTCTTATTCTACACCCGCTCTGTAGCAATCCCCTTAATTGCACTCACTCCACTCGTGACACCCTAGTAATGCCTTTAGGAATGACAGAATACACTGTATTATCCCATCTTATAACCTAATCTCAACTTTTGGAAAGAGTTGAGATAGAGTAAAGCAGTACTGGGGTGACGCATTGTTTACGAGCTCAAAATAGAATAAATAAAATACATGAACGTGTGACTTGGAGCTAGAAAGTTAAAAAACAAGATAAACTGCTGAGTGAAATATTTGATTATCTTGGACCTACAGGTGAGGCACGTTGTCCCACGGGCTCCATAAATCCAAACACAGGTACCCAAAATATTCACACGCCATCTGTTAAACAAATTTTAAAAATTTAGCTATCTCATGGTTCTGACTGGAAAGTAATGAAGCTGAAATCTGAGCGATTATTATCGAGGGAGACGCCAAAAGCTCACGGTGGAAAAAATTCCGCAGCTAAATGAGAAACTGAGCGGCAAAATTTCATGGCAGGTCCATTAATGGATGGAAATTGAGAGTCCATGAGCATAACAAATGAAAGGCAACTCCCCGGGATTGTGTATAAGAACAGGACCCCCCCCCCCCCAACCTCAACGGGAAAAAAAAATCAAGAAACAGGTCTTGAGAACTACAGTTTTGCTCACCCACCGGCGCTGCGCAAGACCCGGCAGGTGCCTGTGTTACTGGCATCCCGTGAGGTGTCAGCAACTGCCTGGGCTGTAAAACTCCACGGCAGACAACTGCCGATGCCCCACAGCTCCTGGCTCCGTCATGCAATACTAAGGGGTGTGTGCCGAAACCCATGGCATCTCAGATTCTCGAACCGCATTCAATGGGCAACCCTTTTCTAGGATCTAGGACAATAATAATATAATAATAATAGTAATAATGATGGTGACTTCGTGACCAAAGTTCTTGTTTGTTTTATCTCCATTTTCTGAAAAACTGGAGATCTTTTAGTATGTAGTTGAGGTATAACAAATGGAATTTTGACACCTGTTTAAAATGCGTTGTGGCACTTATCATGCTGTTTCACAGTTCCGATTTATTCTAACTCCTTGTCATAATATCAAAGCTGCAAACCTTCACTGTCGAATTTCTCAGTTGCGCAAAAAGTGAAGTTGGAACCAACAAGAACTCAAGTTGCGAAGTAAGATTTATATACCACTCTTTTCCTGATGGCTCAAGGCGGTTTGCAGGGAGAACAAACAAAATAGCATACATGCATACAAACACAACTATACAAGCACACATTCTTGTACACTCACACACACAACACACACCTCATTATGACCACAGAGATTCCACCAACAGTGAAAATGCGTTTTAATAAATGGGGGCTTAAATGTAGTGATAGAGTCCAGCTCTTGATGTTCGATGGAAGTTCATTCCTGATACTAGGACCAAAAACTGAAAACGAACGGCTACAGAATGTTTCCAGATTATAATTTGGCTTGTGAAATTTGGCTTGTGAAATTACTGCTGGTGCCAGATCTTAACACCTTCGTTGGTTTATGAATAGAGACAAGAGCTGATATGTTTGAGGGAACAGGGGAAAAAATTAAACGGTGATATAAAATCTAGCTCTAACCGGTAGCTAATGTAAATGTTTTAACGTAGGCGCCAAGTTGCTAAGTTTTGAAATCTTAGCACAAAGATAAGCTTTAAAGTTAAAGTGTGACAAAACAGGGAAACACGTTACAAGTTGCAAAGCCTCGATTTAGAAAATCGACAACAACACTGAAGAAACCATACAGTAAATTACAACAACAACAATAACAAGTTTCGGTTTTCAAAGACTCAAATCAGATTACAAAAAAAAAAAGTTTATAATTGAAAGAATATTGGGGGGGGGGGGGGGGGAGGTCCTTCATCAAGGAAAAGAGCTTGCAACTCTTGACGCTCATGGCTAGAACGTCTTTTCACCATCCTCTTCCTTGGATGAAACATTTGTCACGAGTAGAGTTAAGGTATTTGGGGATCTAACTTGACTGCACGAGAGGCAGCTAACTCACACTCGGACACAAACACACAAGAAATTATTAAATAACCAAAGTATATGTTTGTCAGGCCGGCCGGGCCGTAGTATTATTAAATAAAATTTATTGAACAAAAGACAATAGAGGTAGATTCAAAACAAAGCTTCCAAGCACTAATTTATTCTAATCTATCTACTATATGTAACTATGTTCCCTATCTAATTTACTGCAATCAATAGCCAAATGGTATACTATTATAAGTAACAAGATGTTAAATTATGGTAACAACCGAGTTGCCAAAGGCCAGTCGCCAGGCAAACTCTCCAGCAATAGTATGGGTTAATAATGCACACTGTGAATGCCGGGATGGCCCAGTGCTTTTCAAAAACCTACAGAAGCACGAGATCTCGGCTTGGAGGTATTTAAACAGCTTATATATGTATATGCAATCACTCAATATCAAAGTGTTCGTGCTGTGATCAGTCACAAGCTAGCAATAGTTCTAAAATATATGGCGATAATCTTATAATACTCTGATGCTCGTTCGCCGAGTCCAAGCTGTGGTTATCTCTGACTTCCTATGAGGCTGTGGGTTTTCCCTCTATCTCTGAACTTCTATGACTATGGGTGAACAAGATCAGTTACCGTTATCACACCTACTATTTCGTAGGCGTGAATATCAGCATATCGCAGTGTGGACTCTTTAGGTCAGTCCACCCAGACCTTTCTAGAGCTCTCTTTCTCTATAACTCTCTCTTTCTAGGTCAGTCCGATGGCAAAGACTGCCTGCCTTCGTACAGCTCAGTTCAGGTACTGGCTCAAACCGGAGATGCGTCACGTGAACGATGCCTAGCTTCTCGTCTGCATTCACTTAATCTAAGCTCTGCAGTCCCTTATACTAGTCTCGATTTCCAGCGGGATCACTCTGCAGCCTAACTACTCAGCAAGCTCATTGGCTAATCACCACCAGCTCACTACTCCGAATCACGGACAGCAAAACTTAAAGCGTGATTCTAATAATTATTCTTCGACAAGTAATTTTCTACTCAAAAACAACTATTTCACGCAGACCGTTCAAGGCCACCAGCCATTTTCTCATGGCCCTCACAAGTAAACAACTCACGGCTCTGCGTGACATTTAATTTAGCTAGACTCTTGACAACATTTGTCAGTTGAATTTCTTCTGGGGCTACTTTTGTTATGTATCCAAAATACTCAGATCTGTAAACTTTTTTTCATGTGTGTGACTACCTGGAGTTTGAGTTTGAGTTTGAGTCTGGGTTTACCGGGGAGTTGGTACGATTAGGGCCATAGGCCTATTGTGCCTTTTACCGTGTTTTGGTTATCTTATTTTGGGTTAGTTTTCAGCTTTCAGATTCTTATAGATAAGATCAAGTAAGAGTGGAGTTAAAAGTCTTACGGGAAAAGGTCTGTACTGTATGTGTCTATATGAATTTTATTGGTCAATTTCTGAAAACATCCTCAAAACAGTGAAAAGCTTACTGTGTCAAACGTGCTTTCCTAGAAATCCAATGTGCTAGCCAAACTTAAATTGTTTTTTTGTCACATGACCCAAATAGTCTTTGCGAAAGTCTAGGCTAGGACAACGACAGTTGCTTAAGAGGAAATCTATTGGATGTCTGGAATTTTCCTGGAAACAACTGCTCGTCCTATTCAAATCACAAGACTTCCGTGGAACAGAGTAGAAATTGTTGGCTTTCACAAGCATTTTTTTTTTTTTTGACATGGTTAATATTACTGGTAAACAGATGGCAAGGATTGGCGGAAGGGGGAAGACTGATTTAGAAGAAAGGGAGAGGGCAGAACGAATGGGAGTGGGTGGGGAAATTTAAAAAATCAAAAAAAGTCCACGTAACAAAAGTCGAAAGGCGGCTGTTTCTCTGACACGTTCCTTCTGTGGTGGCTTTGTCGGCACTTAAAACAAATCCAGGTGCAGGAATTTCTGTGCTACAGGAGTCAGACAAACAGGCAGGATTGATGAATGAGGACTATGTGCCATCATTTACTCTAGAGCTTCTGTGTAAGAGCCTAAAGATAACGGCTTCAACACTGGGGGGGGGGGGGGATATTCTGTATAACGAGATAAATATTCTAATAATGTATAGTCTAATTATGAGAGAAAGGTACTCCAAGATCAGACTCAATCTTTTATTACTGCGGAGATGTAGAGACAGAGGGATGAGACATTTTATCTTTACGTAGATACCCTATCTTTACGGAGGAGATACCGCAAGAGGTGATAAAATATGGATAAATTGTTATTTTGTTTCGTTTTTGCCCCGCCATACTACAGTGTCTTTTCATACTATACAATCACAAAGGTTTAACCAAAAACTACTGAGACAAACACTGAGAGTGGGCTATGTTATCAAACTGTAATAGTATCAAAATCTTAAATTATCAGGTGAGAAAATAAGGAAAAAAAAAAAGGTGGCAACCTGGGTCGCTGTTAGGTTTCAATCATCTTTGTCAAAGAAGCATTTTGAATCAATATCGTGTGAAATATACAAATGAATTATAAAAAGCATTGTCACATCATTACAACAATTTATTTCTCCATACTCAACATGAATAATGTTTAAAACAAATTTACTATTGTCTTTCACTATGACAGGTTTAAGGGTGTCTTGGTATATCTAAAGTCTGTCATTAGAAGAGATTCTAAGAATTATAGCTGTGTGACCTGTGATCGCAAATGGCTTGATTAAAGAAAACGCCCCATTTGCTTCACCTTTTTTAGTTAATTTTTTTTTCTGTTATATAGGTACTTCTAGCCGTCTTGTTTACAGGTTGCCTATAACTAAATGCTTTATTATTAAACCCGTTTTTAAATGTATCAACAAAGTTGTCCAGAGGCAAGGTGCTCGCCTCTCATGCCAAGGGTACCGGTTTCAAAACCCGGCCGATGCAGGCATGTTGGAAGTTTGGGATTTTCCTCATATTTTCGTGTCCCTGATCCTATTGGGGGGTAGGATAGAGTACCTAGTCTTCTCGCATAAGGACGAAAAAATTCGGAGGGCCCGTGTGCACGTTGCGCACGTTAAAGATACCTTGGCAGTTGGAAATCGTAAAGAGCAGGCCGAACAGGCCGATGCCCGGGCAAAATTTTAAAATTAATAGATTAAAATTTATCACACACCCCCCCCCCCCCGCCCACCACCACCAATAAAAATGTATTATTCACTATTAAATATATATATATATATATATATATATATATTAATATTATATTCAAATATTATCACCATACTTTATAATACAGTTATGAGTTGTGAACTGTTGTGAGTTGTGAACTGCGTTACAATTTGCTCTGAGATAGAGAGAGTTAGAGAGAGAGTGAGAGAGAGAGAGTGAGAGAGTGAGGGAGAGAGAAAGAAAGAAAGAGAGAGAGAGAGAGAGAGAGAGAGAGAAAGAGAGAGAGAGAGAGAGATGCAAATCGAGAGAACAAGACTTTCTGTAAAACGCCGAGAGCGAACTTCTTTGGATTAGGCGCTATATAAATGATCTCCATTATTATTATCATTAAAAAACTTTTCGTGGTTAATATTTATCTATGCATTATTTACCTAATTTTTTTTTTTAATGCACATTGTATGTTTGGATAACGGAGAGTTAGTAAATTCTGGATATTACCGGTAAGGGCAGACAGGACTGGTTAATGAACGTCTTATCTATACTTTTTATACTCATGTTTTGTCATCGTAAAAACTCTATTATTTTGATAAGACGTGAACATTTACGAAATATAGGTCTAGACATGAGTACCATATGTAGACAGAAACGGGACTGCTTAATTTTAATGACGTTATCTGACAAAGTGTGCAGAGTTAATGATGTGGACCTTTGCAGACTAAAAGCTAAATTGGTGTTTTTTTTTTGCGTGTGAGAACGATGCAAGGGATGGTAAAGTGTAACTATAGCTTTCATAACAGATTGAATGATACCTCTTGAGAAAGGGACAAAAATTAACAATATACAATTGCGTTTGAGTTCAGACCAGTGCAAAGTGGATGATGCTTTTGTGTGGAAGAGCCACGGGTTGAAAATGTAAAACTGTGTTTGAGTACAGAGAAACTTGAATGACACTTTAATGAGAAAGAGAGCAAAGGTGGCAATATAGAACTGTGTTTGAGTACAGAGAAAAATAAATGACACTTCATTAACAAAGAGACCAACATTGATAATACAGAACGGTGTTTGCCTACAGAGAAAAGGGGCAATGATACTTTCTCGAGGAAGAGACAAAAGATGACTATATAGAACTGTGATTGAGTATAAAGAAAAGTGAATGATATTTTCGTGACAAAGAGACAGACGTTGACAGTGAACAACCGTGTTTGAATACAGGGAAAGGTAAATGAGACCTTCGTGAGAAAGAGACGCAAGTTGACGATCTATAACTGTGTTTGAGTACAGAGTAAGGTGAATGATACTTTCGTGAGAAAGAGACAAAAGCGGACAATTACTATAGAAATGTGTTTGAGGACAGAGAAAAATGAACCATACCTTCCTGAGAAAGAAAAAGTGAATGATACTTTTGTGAGAAAGAGACAGAAGTTGACGATTCAGAACTGTGTTTGCGTAGAGAGAAAAGTAAACCATACTTTCATGAGAAAGAGAAAAGAGAATGATACTTTTGTGAGAAAGAGACAATTTGAAGTTGACCGTCTAGGACTGTGTTTGAGTAAAGAGAAAAGAGAATGATACTTTCATGAGAAAGAGACAAAAGTTGACATTACAGAACTGCATCTGCTTGCAGAGAAAATATTATTATTATCGTGAGAAAAAGTTGACAACATAAAACTGTGTTTGAGTGCAGAAAAAGGAGAATAATACTTTCGTGAGAAAGAGATAAGACTTCACAAGTGTAGCCGTCCTGACGGTGTTAGGCCAAGAAAGATTAACGTTGTGTGCTGTCATAATGTTAGTCAATCGATTTACAGCGCGGCGCTGGGTGAGGCAATTCAAGACCCAAAAGTTGGCCAAATTATGTGATACAGTTTCTTATTCAGTAACATGATAGAATCTGTACGGATGGTGGGGCACTGAGTCAAATCCGTTTTGTTTCGATTTCTGTGTGAGATGTGAACCACTGAGTTACGTCTATCTCACTGATTCGGGCACATCAAAACTATTTTGAATTAGCTGACGGAAAAAGAGATAGGGGACACGGTGGTCTAGAGGCAGGGTGCTCGCCTCTCATGCCAAAGATACAGGGTTCAAATCCCGGTCGTTGCAGGCATGTTAGAATTTTGGGATTTTTCTCATATTTTCCTGTCTCTGATCCTATGGCAGGTAGGATCCAGCACCTGATCTTCTTGGATAAAGACGAAAAATTCGGAGGGCCCGTGTGCACGTTGCGCACGTTAAAGATACCTTGGCAGTTGGAAATCGTGAAGAGCAGGCCATAGAAGACCGCTGCCCGGGCAAAATCCTAAAAAAAAAAAAAAACGAATCCTTACCACAACAAGAAAAGTAAAAACAAGAAAAAGTGAGGTGTAAATGCCAAGGGCAGCGAAACCTCCTAAAATAAAGAGCTAAACACGAGAGATCTCGCTCACTGAGTCAAAACGGACTCAAAAAAGGACTTAACTGTGCGTCTCCATTAACACGTCAAAGCATTCAGAACCACTGGTGTTTTTTTTAGACACGTCTGTCTTAGTTTATTATTGACGTATAAAAGTCGTGAAATCCACTGTTCTGACTTGATGCGATTTCTTATAGGGAATATTTTATTATATTATCAGTCCTGGATTAACCATTAAACAAAATAGCACGTCATCAGGGTCGTGCTTAGGGGCTTAGTGTAGCAAGTGAAAGTCGACCTGCGCCCCCACCAGCCATCATGTGTTTAGCTCTTTCACGCCAAAACATTGGGTGTTTGGGATGTTTATATAGTTGCCCTCTGAATTTTGTATCTGCTATGTAAGCAAACAAAAAAAAAGGGGTTATTAAATGCCTAAATTCTTATTTCAAGTTTAAATGAGTTCAAATCTCTTGCACGTTAAGCAATTAGAGGGACCGGGTGGGGTGGAGGGGTACCAGTGTGCGAGACCCTTAGCTTGAAAATCCCAGCATCAAAGAGTTAAATGTTTGCCTCCCGCACTTCTTGCAATAGCCGTAGAATCTGCTCTAAAGATTAAATGTCTATCTTCCTCACTTCTTGCACTTGCTATAAAATCTGTACATTTTATGGTCGTTTATTTCAAGAAAAAGACATGGGATTGGCCAACAGGTCTATTTCTTGGTGTACACTGCGCTGTTTTTGTTTTTGTTTTTATATAGGCGTCACAGAACACCTAAGTGGTCTAATTATTATTGCAAGAGATCAAACGAATGGAACCAGGTTTTGATGATACTTGGAATGTTCACCTTCATATGGCACCTGTTGAACAAGTTGATATACGGGTTTGTTGTTGTTATGTTAAACCCTTGAAACCCGAGTGGGGCATAGGTCATCTACCAAGGTCCTCCACCTTGCTCTGTCCCGGGCTGCGGCTTCAATCCGGCCCCACGAGAGTCCCAGCATTTTTGCCTCACTTGTAGTTGATCTTTGCCATGTTGTCTTGGGACGTCCGCGGTTTCGTTTCCCTTGGGGGTTCCATTTGAGAGCCTGGCGAACGATGCTGGTTTGGGGTTTCCGGAGTGTATGTCCAAGCCACCCCCCACTTTCTCCGTTTGATTTGCGTTTCCACCGGCTCTTGCTCTGACCGTTCCCACAGCCATTCGTTGGTGACTTTGTCGTGCCAGCTGATCCGCAGGATGGTTCTGAGGCACCTGTTGATATACGGGTTTAGGGAGTGAATATTCCATACTCCGACACAGTTAAAGGCCATCCAAAAAGTCATGTATATTCAATTTTTGAAATCTTTGACAACCCCAAGCCCTTTCTCGCCGTATGCTTTCAAACATTTGGTTTGTAAGGAATCGCACCTCTACCCCGTCTTTCCGTTCAGACATAATTGACAATATTATGATTTCTCGGATAAACAGAGCGAGCTCAATCTACCCGGCGCTCAGAACTCACGCAGAAATAGGTATATTTTTGCTTAATACAACATTAATTGTATATTTCCACGCGGTTTGCAGTTTTAAGTAGCAATATACAATATCATGTGCAGGGGAAACTGATTTTTAGAGGACACCTGCATTCAACCATTACATAAGTAAGTGTCTTTCGCCCACCTTTTTTTTGCATCTCTACTACTTCTAAGCCACTGCTGTGCTTTCAGTAGCGCGTAGTGTTGGAATTTTTTTTCGGAGCAAGAAGACTGTGTCAGCGTTTGAAATGTATGCATCTAGGTGGTATCAATTTAAACCTCCGATAGTTCTGGAAATAGACTCACAAGAATGTGCTTGGCATTTGCTGTTGCTGAGCTTTCTAATTTTACATATTTTATATGTATGAAAGTCGGGAGAGTGAGACAGACGGTCAGAGAGGGAGTGCTAGAGAGAGAAAGATTGAGAGACAGACACACACAGACAGGGAGAAAAAGAGAGAGAGAGAGAGTGGAAGGGGAGAGAGAGAGAGAGAGAGAGAGAGAGAAGAAAACAAAATAAGGAGTCAGTAATTAATTGCAACTTGTGGGAAGAGAATAATGTGGCAGGGAGGGACAACAAAAATATCAGTAAAACAAGAAAGATCAACCAATATCAAGTAAAGGTTTGGTTTTTACAACAGAGACTTGTTATATTTATTATTTTAACAGTAATCACCATTTTGATGACGCGGCTCCTTCTCCAAAGAAAATTTTCCATTTACATTTTGTATGACTCAGCAATAATTAGGTTGGTGGGGCACTGAATTCAAGTCTGTTCTGTGCCCTTATTTTGACTGAGTGGTCGAGGTCTCTTCCACCGGCTGACTCAACAGTTTCCACGCCAATGAACTCGAGCGTCAACATTCTTTCGGTCTCACCCGTGTGCGAGTCCCCGTTTAATTCCCGTTAAGTTCAAATCTCCCACTAATTCTGAGACCAAACAGGCTTGACTCGGTGCTCCATTAGCCTTACACTGTCTTGTCCCATGCATTTCCAACGCGTGTAAGCAGTAATAACTATCCCCTCTTAATATGTTTTCTTTATCTTAAAACACATTATCCCGGTTTTGAGTTCTGAGTTTGGGTTTAACGGCGCCTCGGCACGATAACGGCCACTTTGCGCCGTTCCGGGGTCAACGTGGGGGTACTTTATTTATGTTTGGTATTCAAAGCTTCATCAGTTTAAATTTCACACACAGAAGACAAAACGTTCCGAATAAACTTTTTTGGGGGAAAATCCTCAAAAGTTGGTTTGTATAGATCTGTAAAGAATCTGTGTAAATATGTATAAAGGTTTTTAGATCAAGTTGTAGATCTTGGCCGCTTTCAGAAAGGACAAGACGAGCTGTGGATCCACGTCAGAAAATAATGCCTTTTTCCAGGGGAAACATTTCAAATTGTAACCAAATGGCAGGCATTCGTAATCTCGCCGCCACTTTTTTGTGTCAATATTTTAGAATTGACAGCAAGGAAAACACGAAACATTAATCATCAAAGAGAAAATGAGCCGAAAAGTTTATCATATCTCCTGTATACATCTGTGGGGTTTTAAGACTGTATGAGAAAGAGATCTGCGGCGACTGGTGAGTGCTAACGTTGGTTTTGTTCTTATGATTATGTACAGATCTCAGGGCGGAGCAATGAGTTCATGTAACTGGAGTAGGGCTGGCTGGCAAATAGACGGAAAGAATGATCGAGATATATATCAGATGTGTTAGGTTGCGGCTCTGGAATACATAAGATATCACCTGCATTACCTGGTCTGTTTTGAATGAAAGACAAGGATGAGTCAAGAGGTTGCGCATGTTCTATATCATTCCTCTTAGTCATGATATCGTATTTCGCAAGGATTGTTTTAGTCATACCCTGTTTTAAAACTACTTCATTTGGTATGGTATTTCGAAACAGCTCTTTAAGTCATTTTTTTTCAGAACATCCAGTTCTTGTTTGCAAACGATTCTATTGGTATCATATTTCAAGCCAATTCCTTTTACCATACCTTGTTTCCAAATAGTTTGTTTCAGAACGATTAAATCACTCGTATCTTGTTTCAAAATGTTGGTTATTGTCATAATTATCTTTTTTCGAAACAATTCTGTTGGCATTTCATTACTGTCAAACCTCTAGCTAGCCACTATTACCATGCTGACTCACAGCACTTATTAATGTTTTTGGTCATTATATTATCGCTTGGACAATCGTTGACTCTCTGTACCGTCTTCTCTTTTTATTAACATCGCGAGTATGCGGGCGTTTTATGGGAAAACACCGCATACATCAAAACACAATTTTACGGCAGACTAAAAAAATAGTTGGTGTTGCGCTCCACTATCTTCTTTGTTCGTTTTCCATTTAGTGGTGATGAAAAGAAACTAGCATGAAATGTACAAAAAAAAAAAAAAAGACAGGACACAATTTATTCAATAAAATAATGTTAAAAAGTGAATTTGACCAAGATTGGCATATGCAGTCTTTTCCCGTAACATGTCATTATGACTTGTACACTATTTATTTTATGAAAGGTAGTAAAATAGCTGTGAAGCTTCTCTATACACGTCAGGTGATTCATTTTTCAAAAAGGTATAGACCAGTAGTTCTCAGTGAGGTCGCCTCGGGGCGGGGAGGGGGCGAAAATGAAGACAGGGGCGATAAATGGGCGAAAACGATGATAGGGGGCGATGAAAACAGTCATGATTGGCGGACAATTTAGCGGCAAATGCAGGGGACAGCCACTGATTTACTCAACAGCACGCGTAGGTGGGTTTCATGGACAGAAAAAGCTTGGTTTTTAGTGCATTTAAGTTTGATAAAGAATGCTTTCTGTTTTATAATGAATAAGCAAGATGCCCGTTGTCATTAATACGGCTTTGAAAAACTTAACATCATAATTTGTGTATGTCTTCCGCAAAACGTTTCTGCTGAGTTTGAGTAAGGGTTGTTTTTGTTTTCTTTCGGAGGCGAGGGGGAGGAGAAAGGGGGGGGGGGGGGCGATGAAAGAAATTTTGGAGCTTAAGGAGGTGATTACTTGAAAAAGGTTGAGAATCACTGGTATAGACAAACAAACAGACAAACAGAATGATTAACCCTCCACTGACCACCTCGTGCCATATTTCCCCTTGTGGATCAAGTTTCAGCTCCTGTCCAGTTCGCATTTCGGTGGTATAATGGGTAACATCTACAAACAGTTAATGCTTTGGTACTCTATCCCCTAGAATTATCTCATCCCTACTTCCTACCTACCTCCGTACGTAGCTTTGACCTTTCACTACTACCTTCCATTGTTTACTACTGTCGTTTCCATTTATAGATTAGAGCTTATGCTTACTGGAAGCGGAATATTAAGCCAAATCACACTATGCATCTTCAGTATTCTTTAATTTTTGCTGGTATAATTTGGTTACTAGGGGGCAATGTTCTAACATTCAACTTTGGGTACAATTGGAAGAACTGTATCATACATAGAGAAAGAAAAGGAGAGCGAGAGAGAGAAAGAGAGAGAGAGAGACAAAGAAAGATAGAGAGAGGGAGAGAAAGAGAGAGAGAGAGAGTTATTAATATTTTATAATGTACTTGGGCCCACTTCTAGGAGACAGGCGTTATGATGAACTCTATTACTAGAACATAATATGGGAAAACTTGAAATTACAGAAACAAAAGCATCATTATATTATAGTTGTATAATAAATTTGGCGTGTAGGTCGAGTCCGATTATCATTTAACACATATTAAAACCTACAAATTCAGTGATGAAAATAACATGTACACGAAAAAGAAATAGTTGAAAGTTTACAAGAGTAATTATTTTAGACAGACATGCGTGTAATTTGAAAACAAAAATCTTGGCAGGTGAGGTGAGGTTGTTTGTTTATAGAGTTTGTTTTTAATTCAATTATCGGTTGAGCTGAATAGAACGACAGAGATTAGGTTTTACCCTCGGTGAAATTATATATATATATATTATAAATACATATTATATAAAATAAGGTAATTTTCTATGCTGTGATAAAAATTTCGAGATGATTCTGACCTTTATCATACCTGCATCTCGTCCTTTATTATCTTGAACTCACTGAATACGCAAGCTGCTGATCTCCCGCTTTCCCTCGTTTAGCACCGCTTCCACGACTTTTCAAAAAAATTATCTCAATTCTGTTACTGAATTTACGCTGTATGATTGGGAAGGTCCACTGAAGACTTGTCATTCTGGTCATATTTAAAATGAAGCAGTCATCTTCCATTTCTTCATCGGGTTTTGATAATAATTAGACGGCTCGCCTTAATGTAGCACTTGTTGAACAAATTGCCATCCGGGTCTATGAAGTGAATGTTCTGTACCCCGATGTACTTAGAGGCCATCCCGAGTGTTTGATGGTTGATTCTGGTAGGATCTCCTTCTGTCCTATCTCCTTGTTATATTCTGTCCATAGTCTTGCTTTTTCCCTAGAACAGTGCGACCGATATCGCGTCGACATGCGTTCTTTAGACTCAGACTCAAATTCAAGAGGTCGTCCAAAAAGTATGTAACCCTCAATATCGGAAAAAATGCGAAAAAAAAAAAATCCATCGCTTCCGTGTACTCATAGCGTAGGCTGTTCAACCGAACTACGGTGCATCCATACTCAGTGCTCACAATGGCCCCTGGGCAAAGCAGTAGGCTGCAGTCCCCCCCCCCTACGTCACTGCTCAGAAATTTGCATGCATGGACCCCCCTAAATCTTTGTGGCCCCTGGGCAACCGTGCAATGTACCAATGCATTAAGACGGCTCTGAGCATACTCTTACGCGATGCGTAGAGGTGAATCTAAATTTAAAACTGACATCTCTTTTTATTTATCCAAGGCTGAGTATCACAGTATCACAAATACTGCGTTACCCAGATAAACAATACAAGGGAACTGATATGTTTTCGAAACTCCGCATTTGAGGTATGATAATTTATCACAGGTAAACATTCACTATTCTAAACATTGCAGTGGAAAGATAAATAACACATGAAGTTGACTTGTTTACAAAGCTCTATATAAATTACTGGCAGAGAATCCAGGATTGTCCAGGGGTAAACTTGCTCCCCCATCCCCGCCGCAACCTTTTTTGTTTTCTTTGCTGAAGCAGTTTATGCCTTCTGTTCGTCAATTTTGCATACCTGATCTTATCCCTAATCCTAGACTCGACCCTTTCATCCAGAGAAAGACGAAAATATTGAGATTGTGGAAAGAGTTCTGTGCGTCCCGACCGCCCAATCAAGACAGCCTAGCCCAAACCTCTCCCTAACCCTGAACTTACGCCTTACCCTAAACCATTGCTTTCTGGTTGAAAGAGTAACGGGTAGGATTACTAATAAGATGAGGTTTAGAGTTACGGATAAGGGCAGGTTTAGGGATAGGTTTGCTGTATCTTGACTAGGTGGTAGGGAAGTACAGAACTCTTCCAGAGATTGTCTGTAAGGAACTGTGAGAATTTGGCCAGCACTTAATACACGGAACTCTTTCCGAAATTGTCTGTTTAGAAATGTAAGAATTTCGTCAGGACACACGGAACTCTTTCTGAAATTGTCTGTAAAGAACTGTAAGAATTTGGACGGGTCGTACGAAACTCGTTCCAAAATTGCCTGTAAAGAACTGTAAGAAATTGGATAGGACGTACGAAATTCTTTCCGAGATTGCCTCTGAAAAAACTGTTAAGAATTTGGACGTGACGTACGAAACTCGTTCCGAAATTGTCTGTGAAGAACTGTAAGAATCTGGACAGGACGTACGAAACTCTTTCCGAGATTGCCTGTAAAGAAGCGCAGGAATTTGTTGGGAGATAACCAACTCTTTCCGACAATGTGAAGAATTGTAAGAATGTGGACAGGGCTTATGGAACTATATTCGCAGCTTCCTCCTGGTTCCAATCTCTTTGCTTACCTATTCCTCTATCTGCGTAATAAAGTCTTGCTTTTCACCCTTGTCTGTATAACTGTGGAGTTTGTCCGTCTCCCGAGCGTTGACTTTTGTTATGAAGCGGTACCTGGGTTCCTGTTTTCTCAGCTTGTGACAAGATGGTAGACACAGGTCGTTGTGCACCCAAAATAACAATGAGCTGAGTCCTATTTCTGGCTTCAATGGTTTTCACAATCCTTCGGAAGTCAGTGCCTTCCAACCTACAAAAACCATTATGTGCTTTTCGGTGTGCCCAAGACAAGTAGACAAGTAGTACAGTGACTTAAGTCTGTTTTACATCGTTTTAGACTCGAACTTCTTTTGACTCAGGCAGCGACCACAGATTTGCTTCAAGTCTCACTCGTGCGCGGGGTTTCGTTTAAGTTCATAGTCCACAAACCAGAGGAATTAGATTCAGTGCCCCATCGACCTGCCTGTTAACATGACTTGTCCTTGGGATAAATCACTTTAAATCAAAATCTGCGCCACGTTGGTCTATAAACAATATTGGACTACTTTGCTCCGAAGGCACTCAGGTGTAAGGTCACAGACGCCGACTAGCATTTTGGTGTACTTATAAACTACTTTTAGTTACACAGACTGCAAAAATCTAATCATTATGCAAAGGTAATATTCTTGTTAAAACATGGCATGACTGTGTACATTTGGTCTAGCTTTGTACACAGACTGCAGCACACAACTTGAGCAGTACTGTTGGCGGAAAACATTGGAAAAAAAACGACATAGCACAGCTTCGCCATTACTTAGTGGCAGTCATGGTAGGAAGCAATGGTCAACGATATCTTTTAGAGAGTTAATTAAAACAAAGGGCCAACGCATGAGGTGTGCAATTTATTAAAACAGAACGGAGTTGGACAAACTTAGCTGGGTCTGATACCACCAAATAAATATTTGGATATTGAAAAAACAAGTTATTGGCGCTATGGTGACTGTAAACATGAAGAATTGTTTCATCTAATGAAACAAAACTTGTGAAATGCACAGATTACAACTATGCAGGGAATGTTGAAAAAAAAAATTATGTGCTTTTATCACACAAAGCATTTTAATCAATGGCAACTTGCCCACCTGGATTTCTATTGTTGCTGAGAGAGTGGGTAAGTTTACTATTTTTCTTTATAACCACAACTCCAACTGACTTCCACATCAAATCTAAAGCGTTTCCTCCAGAAGCAAAGGAACAGACTTCTTTATAAATATATATGGAAATCTACCTGATCTCTAAACTTTGTTTTACCTGAACATGATAATTCAAAGACAATTTACCTTCATCATAGGTGGATAGCAGTATAAAGGGAAGGGCCCAGTCTGACCTCTACTGTCATTATTCTTTACAGACTGTCAGGGTATTTTCTTTTTGTTTTCTCTTTTGAAAGGGTCAAGAGTAGATTTAAGAATGCGATTAGGTTTAAAGGTAGGGTTAAGAATAGGTTTAGGGTTGCAGACCTCTTCAGTTTGTCTAGATCTTGACAGGGTTATGCAGACAGAACTTTGACCAGCCTCTTACCAGAGCTGCACAATACAAAGACTGTTTTATGTCAAAATTGGGTCTGGAAAGGCGTGGCCTGGATTTCATAGGAAATGTGATTTACAATCAGTGCAAGATAGATTTGGTCTCCGCGCAGGCTTTACATTCAAAATACTCGAACCTCTACTATATTTGGAACATCTAGTTGGGAGTGTTTTCCTTTGAGGTAAGCAGCAAGGGTATTTCAAGGGCGTGATTTCAAAAGACTCAATATATGGCTAGTCACATGCGGCAGAGCCCTAGCAAGTTAGTCAGAAAAGCTTGCGCACGTCTTGACCATTTTGAACTCTCACAAATAATGTTATTGGGAAGGACGGGATTAGGTACGGGTTTAGGGTTAGGGATAAGGTTAGGGTTAGGGATAAGGATAGAGCTGGGGATAAAAAGAAACTTCTCCTCTATTAGTATCTTGACTGGGTGGTCTGGATGCTTGGAAATCTTCTAGTCCGCCCAGGGCTTTGATACTCCTTCGGTTTGGTTTCGTTTGTTTTAAATTTACGAAACTTTACACTGGGACTTATTTATTGAGCACTTTCGATGGTACACTGCAAAATTAGAAGTCCAAAAACCTGAACACGATAAGGCTCTCGAGAAATAAAGAACTCACTATATGGAACACTGCAAAAGGCTGAGAACCGGTATCATGTCTGTATGAAACGTGGGCTCTACCTCTTCCTTGTGTGTGACGACGCATACACTGCCATTATTCTTTATGTTCTGATAGGGGAGAAGAACGAAAGAAATTGCCACACACGATGGGGAGTAAATGTCACAGAGATATAAACTTTTGTAGAATCAAACCAAGTACCAGTTCAGTTAGTCTGTATGAGCTGGTATTTGTTAGCAACGAAGTCAGACGCTGGATATATTAGAAGCTATGTTTGAATAGTTTTTTGTTTGTTCGTTGTTGCGTTTTTCTAGGAAACTTCCCCATTATGGTGACACTGCTTTTCTTGTTCTACAAAGCAACCTTTGAAAGCATGATTAAGTAATGTATTACAGCATGGGAAGGCAATGCCAGAGAAAGTGACATGAACAAAATCAACAGCACAGTCATCAAGAAAACATGTCACACGACAGACATGGCACTTGTAAGTTTCATACTCAAATGCTTGTGTAAAGAAATTTATATCCATCTTAAATACAATCACTATCCCCGTTTCATCAAATTTCTAGATAACCCAAGAGAAACAGAATTCCACATGATCTCAAGACTTCGAATTATTTGGGTACATTACAGACTGTCTCAATATTTTCTCCATGTTTTCTGGTTGAAAGGGTAATGGGCAGGGGCAGGCATATCACTAAGTTTAGAGGTTGGGATAAGGACGGGGTTAGAATTAGGTTCCAGTTGGACAGGGATTGTCTGGGTGGTCGCGACTAACAGAAATCTTCCTCATGATTGTGAACTAACACGAAAGCATATTGAACCGAAAGTGTGAATTTCATGCATACCCAAAGAAGGCATTTTGCCTGCGGATCTATGTAAGAATTGTTATCTGACTTGGCTCGAATCCGCGTTTTGTCCTTTCTCAACTGGACGAAGATCAATAACTTGATCTGAAAACGTTTTTATACACATTAACAGAACTCTTTTTAGATCTATACAAAACAGCTTTTGAGAATTTTGCCAATGTAATAAAGTTTATAGGGAACTCTTTAACTCTTTGTATACTTTTGGCCGATATATCGGAACAAAATCTGGACTCAACTTGACAATATTATGCCTGTGTGTTGGGTCTGCTTTGGTTGCTCAAAAAATGCTGTTGTGCTAAGTCTAAAGGCTTTTGAGACAGTGTGTTAATATCTTTTCTCAGTTTCTCCTTTAAACAGACATTATTTATATTTGCAATTCAACTTAAAGTTATGACGCCAGCCCAAAAGAAAAGAATTGCAAATGAAATACTATAGTTATTACAGTCGAAGTGGAATTAATTATGGTAATCAAAGAGTTAATTCTATTTGTGAAATTAAAGTTGATGAAAGTCTGAATATCCAACATAACTAAAGTATCTAAATAGTCCATGAAAGGCGCAAAGTGGCTCTTATTGGGCCTTAAAACCGAAACTCAAACCCCACGATTGTGTGTCTTGTGTAAGAAAAGTGGTGTTCTTTGCTCACCGGTATTGAATCTTATTTCTAGGAAACGGTTATATTATAACGTTTTACATAAAGCAGGATAGATGTATTTCATAATAACGACCCGGTGCTTCCGGCTGGTGTCTTTTTTTTTTTTTTGTATGTTGCCATAG
Organism: Onchidella celtica; assembly: GCA_963931925.1. Taxonomy (NCBI): domain Eukaryota; kingdom Metazoa; phylum Mollusca; class Gastropoda; order Systellommatophora; family Onchidiidae; genus Onchidella; species Onchidella celtica. Next base: position 31,580,361 of record OZ007576.1, on the reverse strand, counting down.
CAACCAAACGCTACAGACTGGGGCAGTGTGTGCAGAAGAGTGAGTATCAGTGAGAGTTTTAATACTGAAGGTGATAGTAATCTGATAGTTAATATTGTGGCCGATGTGATAGTTGTGATAGATATAAAAAAAAATTTAAATTCTTAAATTAAATTCAAAGATAATAAAATTATAACGACATAGACGGTTCCCAAGTATAATTTCCTGGATGAAAATTATTTATACAAGTTGTAATCAGACGTTCAATGCCCCTCTTGTTCATTCGTAATTGTGTTTCATGACAAAGAGGAAACTGCTTGCAAGTATAAAGTAGAACGAGATCGAGAACATAATATTATCGGAAATAGTCAATTGAATTTGTAAAAGATTAAGAACCAGTTAAAATAACATTTGGCTTTGTAAAATACAGCACTGCTCATGACTTCCGAGCATCCGCCGCTAGCGGTGCGAAATCTGTGCATGCTAAAAGCGCTAGCTGTCTCATTTTATTCTATCTAGTATCTGTGATAAGGAGTAAGAATAAATCGGAACTGTGAATCAGCTTGATAAGTGCCACAATGCATTTTAAACAAGTGTCAGTGTATGCCATTTGTTACACACTGTCGGACAGGCCTGTCACGATCACTTGCGTGAAGATGGTCACGACCACGTGTGTGATGAGTACCGAACTTATTTACCTTTCAAACCCAGCTAACAAGCCAAGCAAGCAGACCAGCGATCAACGGACACATGGAGTGAAATTTAAATGAAACGATATTTAATTATAAATGCATGACAAAACTTATGTCAAAACATTCAACTCATGATAATCACATACGAAATCACAAAAACAGAGATATTTCAAATTTACTCTTGGGGATCATGGCTATTCTCTATTCCCCGTTTCACATCTAGATCTAATCCCTCTGTCCATAAACTTAACTACGTATACTTAATAGTCTCTGTCAACAGCTGCCCTCCTCGTTGATGCAGTTTCACGTCTCCAGAGTTCACACGATCCTTTCTACATCTCTAACTTCGACGATAAAAGGGGAAACAGACGCCCCTGGCTTCACACAAATAAGAACACACAGTTCACACCCGCCATCGTAGATTACTAGCTCCTTGAGGGGTTATCATCCCATCCTCAAGACTCTTCTTCTGCAAACACACAGCACATCGACGGTTCACACCCCCAATCGCAAATCACGAGCTCCTGAAGGGTTCCCGTCCTATCATCAGGACTCCTCAACTTCTGGTCCCCATGGTACGACCTTCCACTTGTCGCCCGGACCGATAAATTCTTCTTATTGGGAAATACATGTGAACATCATGGATCCCTCACACGCCTAACACTTCTGGTCCCCACTGGCACGACCTTCCACTTGTCGCCCGGACCGATAAATTCTGCGTCTTCCTCTACTTATACTCCCGAGGCCTTTGCACACGCGACTAGTTTAAAGCGAGTCGTGTGTATCTATTCACGCTCGTCAACAATGTTAAAAACCGTGTTTTCCCCTGCTAAGCTCACCCCCCTAGACTCGTGGCGCACAAGGCCACCGACCTTCCTCGTGATAGTAATCTTTCATGCTAGTCAACTTAAAAACTCCCCTTCTCCCCTACTAAGTTTACCCCCTCTATACTCGTGGCGTACAAGGTCATCAACCTTAATCGTGACACCTCCTTCCCACAAAACAAAATTTTGATCCCTAGAGCAAAATTTTTACAAGAAATTCATTTCAACAAAATTTCATTCAAATAAGAAGGGTAAACTTAATCCACATACATAACATCAATGACATCTGGAAAGGCAATCAGCTATCACTTTCTCTCTCTCTTTCACATGTATAACATGTACATCATGTTTCTGCAACATTAGAAAATAAATCTGGATATCTCACACCAAATCTTTCAACCGCTCTCTTGGACGCAATTTCACATAATGTAATTTTCCATCCATATTCTGTAAAATCTCAGAATCTGACAACTTAGGGGATATCACATCACGTCTGCGATGTACATCTTGAGTCTCTTCTTGTGACTCCATATCATTATCTACTTCATTCACTACAGCAACAATCTCAACTGGCTTTTCATGATACATTTTTAACATATTAACATGACACAACTGTGTACTCTTTCTCCTATCTGGAGTTTTTATAATATAATTGAGATCATTAATTTTTGTCTCAATTTCACAGGGTCCATAAAATCTAGCCTGGAGAGGATTTGACTCCAGGGGAAATAAAACAAGGACCTTATCTCCAGGTTTAAAACTTCTTGTCCTGGCCTTCCTGTCATACCAAAATTTCATTTTCTCTTGGGCACATCCCAAATTCTCTTTTGCTAATTCACAAGCCTTATGCAGCCTATCTCTAAACTTCTGCACATAATCTAATACATTCATTTGAGGATCATCACCGATCCATTTTTCTTTTAACAGAGCCAACGGCCCACGAACATTATGTCCAAACACTAACTCAAAAGGACTCAATCCTAGTGATTCTTGAACTGACTCTCTAGCTGCAAACAACAGCAAATGTATTCCTTCGTCCCAATTTTTCTCGCTAGCATAGCAATATGTTCTCGTCATATTCTTTAAAGTAGCGTGGAATCTCTCTAAAGCTCCTTGAGATTCTGGGTGGTAGGCAGACGACCTAATTTGTCTTGTCCCCAGTTCACCAATAACTTGTTTAAACAGTCTCGACATAAAGTTACTGCCCTGATCAGACTGTATTTCTTTGGGCAATCCAAATAATGTAAAAAACTTTACTAGAGCTTTCACAATACTCTGTGTCCTAATATTTCTAAGAGGAATCGCCTCAGGAAATCTAGTGGATGTACACATTATGGTTAATAAATATTGATTTCCTGAGCTGGTCTTCGGCAAAGGACCAACGCAATCAACGACAACCTTAGAAAAAGGCTCCACACAAATTGGAATTGGCTGTAAAGGGGCCATTCTTTTTCCAGCACTTGGTTTTCCCACTATCTGACATGTGTGACATGTATTACAAAAATAAGCCACATCCTTGTTAATTCCTGGCCAAAAAAAATGTCTCGTTATCCTATCATTGGTCTTCCTTATACCCAAATGGCCACCCAGAGGTAAATTATGGGCCATGGCAAGTATCTCGTGCCTATATGGTTTCGGAACCACAACTTGATAAACAACCGCCCACTCTTCCGTTGCGCGGACATCAATGGGTCTCCATTTTCTCATAAGTACTCCATCTTTTATGAAGTACCCTTTTGGTACTTTATTAAGTTCTTCGTCGCTCAGAACTTGATCCTGCAATGGCTGTAAGCTAGGATCTAAGCCTTGTTCTTTAATTAACTGGTCTCTATCATATGATAAATTCTTATCTTCCCGCATAACATCGGAATGACTGACATCATCTTCATGTAATATGGATCCTAGAAATGTATTAGAAAGATCACAAGAATTATCTACACTGGATTCCGTCGACCTATCTTCTTTGCAAATCTCTTCACTGTCATCTGACTGCTCTTCCTTTTTAGCCATAGCTCGAGTCACCGCACATGAAGGATATATATTTGTATCTTCACTTTCGTCATCAGTACTAGGTTTTGAAGTCAACTGCACAGTAGGTATTTTCCTAGCACCGGCTAGATCATTTCCTAACAATAGAGATACTCCCTCTATTGGCAAACCAGACTTAAGTCCAACTACCACTCGACCTGTTATAAAGTCTGACTTCAAATAAATTTTATGCAAAGGTACAGAGCTAAAGACTCCCTCTATACCCTGTATAAGACTAACTTCTCCAGTATTTGAATCATTAAAATCTAGAACATTATCTAACAGGAGGGACTGGGAACATCCAGTATCCCGCAATATTTTTAATGGTATGGGGGTGGAATTTTCCCCAAGGGACACTAGACCCTCTGACACAAATGGCAGAAACTCTTCCCTTATGGTCTCTAACTTCACTGGGTTACGAGGCTGTGGAGCGTTTATAACTTTCGGTCTTCCCACAAAAGCTATAGGGCCAGTCTTCTTTTTTCCAAGAGCACGACAATCCCAGCTTCTGTGGCCTAATCTCCCGCAGTTATTACATCTTGATCCCTCGTTCCTCCAATCTCTTCTCTGGAAATAATCTCTTCCACTAGGACCAGGTCTTCTCCCATCGAAACTACTGGCTCTCCTCTCCTGAACTCTATCAGGTCTACTAAGTCCAAATCTACTTTTATGAGTTAATGTAAACTCGTCAGCCAGTTTAGCGGCATCTTGCAAAGTCTTTGTCTTTTTCTCATTGAGGTACGTCTTTACCTCATCACGGATTCCCGTTTTGAAATCCTTTAGTAATATGAGCTGTTTAAGCTTTTCATAATCTTTACATACCTCCATCGAGGAACACCATCTCTCAAAAAATACCTCTTTTTCATGAGCAAACTCGATATAGGTTTGACTGCCAATTTTTTTATAATATCGGAACTTTTGCCGATATGCTTCAGGCGCTAATTCATAGGATTTTAACATCGCGTCCCTCACACGGTCATAATTCCCCGCGTCTTCCATGGAAAGGGCCGAAAAGGTCTGTTGTGCTTTACCCCTTATTACACTCTGTAACATTAATGGCCAATGTTGTTTGGGCCGGTTCAGACTAAGGGCCACCTTCTCAAAATGTTGGAAGTATTTATCCACTTCCCTCTCATTAAAGGGGGGAACCAATCTTACTTCTCTACTCGCTAGAAAACTAGGTTCATGTGATCTACTAGTAACACCCAATCTGGCTTTTTCTAGCTCATGTTGTCTATCTCTTTCTTTTTCTTTTGTCTCGTGTTCTAGCTTTTTCAGCTCTAGCTCGATTCGCATCTTCTCTTTCTGTAACTCAATATTAACTTCAGTTACTGATGCCATAGTTTCAAACTGAGCTAGGTCGTTTTCTTCGAACACATCATCGTCCACATAATACTCCGCAATATATCTCGATATTTCTGCTTTTCTTAAGCTAGCTTTTACATAATCGAGTCCTAATCTCTTACTAATCGTCAATAACTCCGGTTTCCTGAAGGTTAACAAATCCTCCGGTCTCGGTGACGTTAGAAAGGTATTTATCTCCATGGCCGCTGGTCTGACTTACAAAAATATTTCTACAATCGTGGAAAACACTCGTTTGTGTCCTAACAGTTTAGATCCCGGACGATTTATATACGTCCTAACAGTTTATATCAATTCAAATCCCGGACGAGTTAGATCCTATCAATTCAAATTTCAAATCCCGGACGAATTATATACGTCCTAACAGTTTATATAATTTCAAATCAAATTCAGATCCCGGACGAGTCACGTCCTACTTATTCACATCAATTACTCGTATGTGTCACAATGAGTTTATATCCCGGACGAGCCCCCAATTGTCACGATCACGTGCGTGAAGATGGTCACGACCACGTGTATGATGAGTACCGAACTTATTTACCTTTCAAACCCAGCTAACAAGCCAAGCAAGCAGACCAGCGATCAACGGACACATGGAGTGAAATTTAAATGAAACGATATTTAATTATAAATGCATGACAAAACTTATGTCAAAACATTCAACTCGTGATAATCACATACGTAATCACAAAAACAGATATTTCAAATTTACTCTTGGGGATCATGGCTATTCTCTATTCCCCGTTTCACATCTAGATCTAATCCCTCTGTCCATAAACTTAACTACGTATACTTAATAGTCTCTGTCAACAGCTGCCCTCCTCGTTGATGCAGTTTCACGTCTCCAGAGTTCACACGATCCTTTCTACATCTCTAACTTCGACGATAAAAGGGGAAACAGACGCCCCTGGCTTCACACAAATAAGAACACACAGTTCACACCCGCCATCGTAGATTACTAGCTCCTTGAGGGGTTATCATCCCATCCTCAAGACTCTTCTTCTGCAAACACACAGCACATCGACGGTTCACACCCCCAATCGCAAATCACGAGCTCCTGAAGGGTTCCCGTCCTATCATCAGGACTCCTCAACTTCTGGTCCCCATGGTACGACCTTCCACTTGTCGCCCGGACCGATAAATTCTTCTTATTGGGAAATACATGTGAACATCATGGATCCCTCACACGCCTAACACTTCTGGTCCCCACTGGCACGACCTTCCACTTGTCGCCCGGACCGATAAATTCTGCGTCTTCCTTTAGGAATGAATAACTTGGGAACCCCGTGTGTCGAGCTTCTCCTCTACTTATACTCCCGAGGCCTTTGCACACGCGACTAGTTTAAAGCGAGTCGTGTGTATCTATTCACGCTCGTCAACAATGTTAAAAACCGTGTTTTCCCCTGCTAAGCTCACCCCCCTAGACTCGTGGCGCACAAGGCCACCGACCTTCCTCGTGATAGTAATCTTTCATGCTAGTCAACAACTTAAAAACTCCCCTTCTCCCCTACTAAGTTTACCCCCTCTATACTCGTGGCGTACAAGGTCATCAACCTTAATCGTGACAGGCCTCATTCCGAAAATCCAAGTCTGGAACTCGCATCTGGAGTATCCTTATTTGTAAAATATTCTAAGATTTTCTAATTTGTTCAGTTTTGTTATTTTGGCAATAGCTATCCTGGTATTATTTTTTTTGCCTGAAGAAGATCAATCGATCGAACGCTTGATCTCCATCCTTTCTTTCCCTCTGCGTTTTATTGGATCATTTCTGTATTATTTCTCACGCGAGGGTTTACTATACACAACATTTCAACAACACTTTTTCTTCTTGCTATTATTTTGACTTTGCTTTAACAAGCCTTAGGGCGACTGTGGACTCCTTGCACTTCGTAAACTTACTCTGGCTCAATGCAAAGCACTGAAACTTCTGACTCAAACTAAAAAGTAAAAGATTCCTTCCGTTTTCCCGTGTTTGTTCTGGTGCATTTTGGGGGGGGGGGGGGGGGAGGAAGGGGGGGGGGTGTAAATTTGGCTCATTTTGCGCCTTGAAGATGCTTTTTTTATATTATTATTTCAAAATCACAGCTTTGCGGTTTTAGTAAGAAAAAAAAAATGTTTGTTTCTGGCAGCCCGTTTGAAGGAGTTGATTCATTTATATATATATATATACATTAAAAAAAAAAAAACGAAGCAAGCTCGAGGTTTACGTAAATTGTTGTTGCTGTCGTTGTTATGTGCCGAGTACTGTCTCTTTCTCAGCTGTAGCTTCTCTGCATCGATTGATTATCTATCTATCTATCTATCTATCTATCTATCTATCTATCTATCTATCTGTCTATCTATCTATCTATCTATCTATCTATCTATCTGTCTGTCTGTCTATCTAGCTATCTGTCTGTCTGCCTGTCTGTCTGTCTATCTAGCTATCTGTCTGTCTGCTTGTCTGTCTGTCTGTCTCTCTGTCTGTCTGTCCGTCCGCTTGTCTACCTACCTACCTAGCTACCCACCCTACCTACCTAGCTATCCACCCTACCCACTCAGCTATCTATCTATCTATCTATCTATCTATCTATCTATCTATCTATCTATCTATCTATCTATCTATCTATCTATCTATCTATCTTTTTAGTCTCTCTGTCTATCTGCTTGGCTACCTGCCTGCTTGTATGTCTGTTCATCTGAATGTCTGTCTGCCCCTTCCCTCGTTATCTACCTACCTGTCTGTCTGCTGTCTGCCAGACTGTCTACCTAATCACCTATCTACCCACAGTCTATATAGCTGTATGTCCACGTGCCAAATAATTTGTATTTCGGTATTAGCTGCCTGTCTGATATGTCGGCTAATTTTTTATGTATATCGCTATTTTGGCGGTTAATGAGTGCGGTTTGCTTTTTCTAATTTTTTTCATTTTTTATTTTACTTTTAATATTCACAGTTCTTTGCGAAGGTTCATCAGTTATTGTTATATATTTTTTCCCATCTCAGATCTAATTTTGTCTTCACTTCTCGTCCAATTTTTTTTGGGGGGGGGGGGGGGGGCGTTGTTTTTTTCTTCAGTTCTTATCTTTGGTATCTTCCTTTCTAATTCTGTCCCTGGCTTCTCAGTCAGCATCAGCCTGTCGACCCATGAAGGCAATAATCTACATTCTTGGAAAGTGAAACAAAACAAGACAAAATTCTGTCTTTTTTTTTTTAAACCTTGGACATAACAATATATTTCAGGACTGTGATGGCATAGTTTGGTAAATGCTATTGTCTTTCAGTACCCAGTTCTTGACTAATGGAAGTATTTACACTTCATCACTAAATAATAATGACAATAATAATAATAACAATAATAAAGGTCTGTATTCTCTGTATTTACAAAGTGGAATGAATATATTTCCGTGGGAGATCTCAAGGGACATAATAAGTAGTTCTGAATTATGGTTTCAGTTTTATGGAAAAGGCTGTTGTTATAAGTACGTACGCACCCCGAACGTTTTGCGCTCGGGGCGGGTACGTAAACGTAGGCTACTATCCCTAATCCCCTCCTTATCCTCAACCCTAAATCGAATCCCTAACCCCGCCCCCTACCCTTTCAAACAAAAAACAGGAGGAAAACAAAATAAAAATCTGAAAGAATAATTAGTCATAATTAATCATAAATAATTAAGGCTGCTGTCAAGAAGCATTAAACGTAGCCATAGCGCAAAAAAATTGGGGAACGTACGTACTTGTAATAACATCCTACGGAAATGCCCTGTATATTGACTTTGTCTATATTCTGTGTTATTGTCTGCATTGCAAAGCCACACAGATAGCAACAAGAAACTGTTCGCGAATTCAGTCAGTAAGAGTAGGGAGTTACAGAGATAAGAAAACTAATTTAACCCCTTTTTGTGTGTGTATCTCTGTGGACACCCTCCTTCTATCCATCCTACGATTTAAATTAGGCCGAGTTAGCTATGCTGAGGTACGTCATGTCATGCCTAATTGTGTTGGCGGACTGGACTGGCCACGATCCAATATATCGGCGTTTTTTTTAAGCGTTCTAGACGTGACGTTTGACGATGATGAGAATGTTAATTATAGACATGAAATGTAACACATGTTCTGAAAGACTGTGTCTTCACGGAACTGTTGCATGCACATGTGGATCTTTAAGGTCAGGCGCACAGATACGACTTTTTTGCGTAATGGTTGCCAAGCATTTTTTGTTATAATTTTGAGTTCGAGTTCGTGTTTAAGGGCACGTCAGCACTACAATGGCCGCTTGGCGCCTTTGGCGTTTTGTTTTGTTTCCTTACATTGAGCTAGTTTTCAGCCCTCAGATTCCGATTAATAAAATCAAATAAAAATGGAGTTAAAATTCGAACCGGAAAAAAGGTCCGTACTGCAAAGTATGTCTATACGAACTTTGTAAACTTAATGAAAATCTGTTAAATCAACTTGTAGATTTCGCCCTCCTTCAGAAACGACAAAGAGCCCTACGGGTCCGCGGGAGAAAATAATTTCTTCATGGATCCGCGGGCATAATGTCTTCTTCGGGTATGTCCAGAATCCTCTCATCCTGTTCAAATGTGGCTGACAGTTCCAGGATAATGAACGGAGATGCTCATACAAGCGAGACGCGCACACAAGTCAGAATCGATAGGAACACGTAACTTAGACATGACTGAAGCAGGACAGCAAGTCGAAAGTGTGCACCTAGCATGAGCTAAACTTTACATAGATTTCATAATGCTTCAGTGTCTTGCACCAAAATTTCGAAAATAAAAAAGACTCACTGTGGGATTGCAGATGGCCGCGTTTTGGCACAAACCTGTAAATCAGGGGAGTTTTCACCAAGCCCCATGTTGCGTAAATCAGATGGTTAGATGGGTGAATAATTGTGAACGTGAACAAAAGAAAGGATGAATGGACGGACTGGTGGATGGAAGGATAAGTAATTGGATGGACGAACGGGCAGACAGGTGGATGGATGGATGGATGGAAGGACGAGAGGAAAGGTAAATGTGGACCAGTCACGATAGCCCCTGTGTTAAAGGTGCATACTCCATTTAGCAGATACCTCACTTCATTACCACCACGTTATCCGTAGCCATGGCCACAAATGAAAACAAATTACTGCTATTAGGAAACGTGAAACACTGGAAGAGCCTGATAGGTGTGCATTCAGTTTGTTCGTTAACGATGTTGTGCGGTTGCCACAGTTTCGAGTTGCACAAAAACAACTCTACATCTCACATGCAAGTTTTCTTCATCGTCATGTTTTATTTCATCATTTCAATGTTATTTGCTTTCTTAACAAAATTTTTCTTTCT